>OY744535.1:71312009-71647579 GCA_963556195.1 Sepiola atlantica
AAGTAATCGTGTGGGTGTGGCTTATGCATAATTGTGCTTAATCTGTAAGTGATCATGTGTGGGTGTGGCTTATGCATAATTGTGCTTAATCTGTAAGTGATCATGTGTGGGTGTGGCTTATGCATAATTGTGCTTAATCTGTAAGTGATCATGTGTGGGTGTGGCTTATGCATAATTGTGCTTAATCTGTAAGTGATCATGTGTGGGTGTGGCTTATGCATAATTGAGCTTAATCTGTAAGTGATCATGTGTGGGTGTGGCTTATGCATAATTGTGCTTAATCTGTAAGTGATCATGTGTGGGTGTGGCTTATGCATAATTGTGCTTAATCTGTAAGTGATCATGTGTGGGTGTGGCTTATGCATAATTGAGCTTAATCTGTAAGTGATCATGTGTGGGTGTGGCTTATGCATAATTGTGCTTAATCTGTAAGTGATCATGTGTGGGTTTGGCTTATGCATAATTGTGCTTAATCTGTAAGTGATCATGTGTGGGTGTGGCTTATGCATAATTGTGCTTAATCTGTAAGTGATCATGTGTGGGTGTGGCTTATGCATAATTGTGCTTAATCTGTAAGTGATCATGTGTGGGTTTGGCTTATGCATAATTGTGCTTAATCTGTAAGTGATCATGTGTGGGTGTGGCTTATGCATAATTGTGCTTAATCTGTAAGTGATCATGTGTGGGTGTGGCTTATGCATAATTGCGCTTAATATGTAAGTGATCATGTGTGGGTGTGGCTTGTGCATAATTGTGCTTAATATGTAAGTGATCATGTGTGGGTGTGGCTTATGCATAATTGTGCTTAATCTGTAAGTAATCGCGTGGGTGTGGCTTACGCATAATTGTACTTAATCTGTAAGTGATCATGTGTGGGTGTGGCTTATGCATAATTGTGCTTAATATGTAAGTGATCATGTGTGGGTGTGGCTTATGCATAATTGCGCTTAATCTGTAAGTGATCATGTGTGGGTGTGGCTTATGCATAATTGTGCTTAATATGTAAGTGATCATGTGTGGGTGTGGCTTATGCATAATTGCGCTTAATATGTAAGTGATCATGTGTGGGTGTGGCTTGTGCATAATTGTGCTTAATATGTAAGTGATCATGTGTGGGTGTGGCTTATGCATAATTGTACTTAATCTGTAAGTGATCATGTGTGGGTGTGGCTTACGCATAATTGTACTTAATCTGTAAGTGATCATGTGAGGGTGTGGCTTATGCATAATTGTGCTTAATATGTAAGTGATCATGTGTGGGTGTGGCTTATGCATAATTGTGCTTAATATGTAAGTGATCATGTGTGGGTGTGGCTTATGCATAATTGCGCTTAATATGTAAGTGATCATGTGTGGGTGTGGCTTGTGCATAATTGTGCTTAATCTGTAAGTGATCATGTGTGGGTGTGGCTTATGCATAATTGCGCTTAATCTGTAAGTGATCATGTGTGGGTGTGGCTTATGCATAATTGTGCTTAATATGTAAGTGATTGGGTGTGGGCGTGAGTGTGGGTTGTGCATAATTGTTTCGTTTTTTTCCTGATTTTGTTGACCTTTTCTTTCTTTTTCACCCTTACCAGGATGCCTATGAATTTTGCTGGTCGGTAGCCGAAGTCATCCAGAGTGAAATTTCGATTTATTCCAACTGACACTGCCAATTTTTTTTTTTCCTGTACATCTATATGCTATGAATCATCATCATGTCGATCAATCTCTTCAATATTTCGGTGTCTTTCCAGTCGTCCACGATCTCCACTTCTCAAAACCATGAATAGTACACAGAAACGGATATCTGTTGCACTTTGCCGCTATGAAATACTTGAAATGGAAAGAATATAAAAAAAATATCAAATTTCTCTCGAACACCATGTGTTAATAATTATAATAGAGGTTATGGGTCTGTCTGTAAATGAAACTGCGTCACAAATCTCCACCCCTCTCTCATGATTTTCATCTCTTATTTCAAATGATTTTTATTTTAAAATTTTAATCATCAACAAATATTATTTAGACTGTTCATCTGATCGACATTCTTTTAATATCAAATTTAATTTTAACTCGCTTTACTGACATTTATATCTTAATTGTAAACATGTCATCAAATTAAATTTAATATTTTACTTACTTAAATGTTTAATTAAAAAAAAATCTATATATAATAAAAAAAAAAATAAACTAATGAGAAGAAAAACAGTTATCTGCTATCACCTGATTTTTTTTTTTTGAAACTATGGAAATTTCCATGCGTTAGGGTTAAAACAACAAAAAAGATCAAAATATTTTTGCCAAATACAATTAATTAGAAAACATGTTAATTTGTTAAAATTTTAATTTGCTTTAAAAATCGATGGTTTTTTATCCGAGTTTCTTCCAGTATATTTGTTTTATTATGTGAACCATGATCAACACGTTGCCCCTTCCCTAACCTACACACTCTCGAAAATTTTAACAAGTCCTCCTGAAATATCAGATGCGTATGGGGGAATGGGGGGTCATACTAAACCCCCACCTAAAAATTGAACAATTCTGTTTTTTCTTTTCACTACCCAAACAAAGGGCACACTGTCACTAAGACATAAGAGGCTACTGTAAATTAAGGGGCAGATTTATAGGACCATGCTAAGTGGGGAGTTGTGCAGCAAGATGCTTGTTTACATTACATTTAAATTTCTGCATGTTGGTAGAGTCGGATAAATAAGGAGCAGGGAAGGAATTCCAAAGGTAAGTAGTTCAATGAAAAGAAGCTATTCGAGTAGAAAGTCTTCCGGCATCTGGAGACTTCTACAATGAAGGGGTGGGATTTTGTTGCTTGTCAGCTTGGTCGGGTATTTATGTTAAAGGGGCACAAGTGAAGCAAGTTTATCGGAGCACATTTCGTTAAAGTACCTGTAAAACAAGCACAGGGATGCAACATTGCTGTGATGGCACAATGGCACATGGGCTGGAGCTTGGTAGACAGTGTGGGATCTATTAGATAAGAGGCTCTTTTTTGGATCCTGTGATAATCAGAAAATTTGATGTTTAATTCAGAATGAGTCAAAGATATTCTTGTTTTAAATAAATAAAAATCATGTTAGATTGTGGGGGGGGGGGAATATGTAAGTAACACTTGTCACTGGGGAAGGCCACCTGCTGGTAGCTAGTGTTATTTCTCTCGCTTTTTCTCCCTAAACACTGAAGAGAAGATGAACATTTATTGCAAGTAAAATAAAATTTATATATTTTTATGAAATGGTTTCACGTAATGAATGAATGGCCATAAAATTCACCCAAAGAAACTGAACCGACAATTTTGCACATCATATCCAAGCATGCGTATCATTGAATGATGATAAAACAAAAACTGTTGGACATCCATGACTGAAAATTGGTGGACAAGTCAGGCATTTTTGGAAGACATGTGGTATTAATCCAACCATCTTTTAATTTAGACAGATTTTTAATTTATTTTAATAAATTTACTAAAAACATTAATTCTAATTACTTTCTTTTGCATGGCAGCCTTTTTTGAATAATTTCTGGCACTTTTAGATCAATCGAAAATCTAAGAAAATGAATCCGCACCAAAACTCTGTTCCTGGAAATTCCCTTTGATGTTAGGCACACGAGAAAAAGAAAAAAAGGAAAGTTCTTTGCAGTTGTGGTAGAATGAAGAGTTCTTGCTGTGAATGTCTTACAAGGAGGAATCAAAGATTGGAGCTCAGTCGAGCACTTTCCATTGAAATAAAGAAAGATCAGAGAAAGACTAGCAATGTTACTTCTCTGAAAGAGGATCGGTAGAGAACAAAAGAGATCACCCTACCCCCTCCTGTCAAGACATGAAAGAGTGCTCAGAGCGGCACCTCTTCAAATGTGGAAGCAGTACTCCATCTGAGGATATAATTCTCATATAGAGGAAACTTGATTTAACGAAAATAAATATAAAAATTTATGTTTGTTGAATAAGATTTAATTAAATCACTTTTTTTTTAAAATTGTGTAAGGTGGCCATGCTGGAATTTGACCATTAAACGGAATTGTTGTCATGAGTTGAAGCTGGATTTAAAATTAAAATCCCAGATCAGAATTATAACGAGTGATCTGCCTTGGGCCATATCCAAGTTATATCCCCTAGATTATACTTAGAAACGATAGAATGCACTCTCTTGTTTCCGTAAATCAAAAATCTAATTACATCCACGTGAGAATATAGAAACTTGATATCGCTCTCTTTCTAGCACTGACACTTATGCCGTCAGACATGGTCCGACTGGCTCTCCATCTTGGTATGCCTTTCACAAAACTTGACATCATATTCAGTCAAGCTCCTTTTGGTCGCAGTAAGACGAGACTCCCAGAACTGCTTGACTTACACGTAAGTAATATTTACTAATCTATTTCACATGCAACTATCTCTACTATCTGACCCTGTCAATACATGTTCTTTATCTTGTGTTGGGATATTTAATGTATTCTTACTTGGGTACTTATATCTGTTTGCTCTTTGTAAGTTCTACTTTTCAGGTGTTGTGTCATACTTTTACATTTGTCCTTGACACACTATGTATATGTGTGTAAATCCAACTGTTTCTTAATTATTATTATTTTCCTTCTTTTATTCTGATTCTTGTGTGTGCGCACAAGAGAACCCAACACACAAAATGGCGGCCACATGTCTGGGAGAGTTACCCGAACATGTGGTCGCTAAAAACATAAAAGCTATAATATTCTATATTCATTTCGCTTTTCAACAGTGTACTCGACCACCATTCTGAACTTAAGGTTAACTTGTTATCTTTTTTTTTTAAACTGAGGGGCTATGAAATACCTGACTAGTACACAGGCGCAGGATAACCCCTCTCGTAGATCTTGTCAGGTCATCCATCTAGGAGAAGAAAAACTCTGATATAAAATCTGTGCTACTGACTACTCACATATTGGCAGTAAATTGCTGGAGAAGGGAGGACTCCTTAGACCTGATTGACAACCTTCCTAGAGTTGGAGACTCAAACAAAATATCCGGTTTGCAAACCTATAATTGCTTAAGGAATAGATGGGATCTGCCTGTCGTCTGACCTTTGCACTCCTTCTTTGTCTATTAGCCAGGTGCAGAGGTACCAGCACAGGGACACCTCAAAGACACTCAGTGCGTGGCCTTGTTTCTTGACTAGGACAATAAACACTGTCTTTCTTTCTCTCTACCTGGGCAAATTGGGGAAAATTTTTTGTCACTAATTCTCACATGACTAATCTGGGTTGCTCTTGTTCCGACAGGTTGAGGGTACAGGTTAGACAGCTTGTCTGGCTGCTGTTTCCAACTGGTAGTACACAAGCCCTAAATCTTAGGTAGCACTAAGAGCGGCTTTTTAAAAAAAAAATCTTTTAACATAGTTCACCCCAAACAAGGCAGGACGCCACTGTAGATGTAAGGGGCTATTGAGAAAAAAGGGAGCGAGATGTCTGTTTACATCAGTTTAAAATTTCTGAATGTCGGTACCGTCGGGAAAACAGGGAGGGAGTTCCAGATGCCAGCAGCACGAGGAAAGAAGCTATTGGACTAGAAAGCTCTCCGGCATCTGAGGACCTCCACAGTGAATGGATGGGATTTGGCTGATTGTCGAGTTGGTCTAGTGAATTTATGTCGAGGGGGCACCAGAGTAGCCAGTTCATCAGAGCATAATCCATTGAAGTATTTGTAAAACAAGCACAAGGATGCTACATTGCGGCGATGAGACAGAGACTAGAGCATGGTTGACAGTGAGGGACCTATTAGGTTGGCGACTCTTTTTTGGACCTTGTCAAGGAGGGAGAGACTAGTAGATGATGCACCAGCCCAGATGTGGCAACAGTACTCCATGCATGGGCGGATGGTGGCTTTGTAGAGATACAGGATAATGTCAGGTGTGAGGAGTTTACTAACACGGTAACTATCAACAGTTGTATAATATCGTGGGTAACTGTACGTGCCATGTCACGCATAGAAAGGGACCCTACAGTTATCCCTGGTGGGCTTTCCTGGAGCCATAACCCCCATGGATTAACTCTCAACTAATGGTCTGGTTGTGTGAGGTTATTGGCACCAAACAAGCACCCACTTTGCCCGCCCCACTCTATATAAAACCAAAATGACAGTATAAAGAAAAAAACCTGAACCAGACACCCACCAAAAAACATCTTCGCCTCTGCCCTTGAGGCTACCATTCACAAATATCTGGGGGCTTAGAACAAACACCAATGATGTAGAAACCTTTCTCCTAGTAAACTCCCCGGATATCCTAGCACTAAGTGAAACGAACCTACAATCCTTAATCTCCTCACACCACTTTGACATGACTGACAACCTCCTACTATACTGTAAAGACTGACAAACATATGCATGGGCTAGAAGTTTATGTTCGGAACACCCTCCCCTTGACTAGAGAACATAGGCTAGAAACAGATGATTAAGCCTACATGTGCTTTAGATTAACCTTACAGCACAGCGTTAGTTACTTATATTTCATATACCATTCTCCTTCGACCCAGGACTGTACCCGGCTTAACTTTGTCTCTGAAAGCATAGATACAACACTCTCACTTGACTTGAGTGCCGAAATACATGTATTTTGGGATTTTAATGTATATCACCGTGACTGGCTTGGATTCTCCAGCTATACAGATGTAGCTGGTAACTCCACGTATAGTTTTTCCATAGCGCACTCCCTTTCACAGACTGTCACTTTCTTGATCTGCCTCCCTGATCGTCTCGACCTGTTCTTGACCTTGCTCAAGGCTTGTGTGGAATGCCCATAGCCCGCTCAGGAACACTGATCACCTTGTAGTAATGATTGATATCACCCTAAAATCTTGTCTCAAAGTTGATGAGCCGTTGCTCAAAATGACGAGATACTATAAGCGGGCTGATTAGGAATCCATCAGAGATCACATCAGAGATGCTTCATAGAGTGAAATTTTTTCTCTCTATGGTTCACCTCAAAGGCAGCCAACATTCTGACAATTCAGCCGCCACAACTCAACTACAAATAGACAGAAACTTATAGCATTAAGAAGTCATTGTACGACTGTAATAGATGAAGCAAAGTGAAGGTATACAGACATGACCAGAAAACAGTCACAGAAACTAGTACTCGCGATTTCTGGAAAATCTTCAATAGTGTGGTGAATAATAGGAAATCAATAATTCCCCCGCTATCCAACCACAATGATGTCGTTTGCACGACAACTGATAAGGCTGAACTACTTGCCCAGCATTTCGCCTTAAACTCCACTTTAGACTCTGCAAACCACTCTCTCCCAAATTTCCCATTGCAAACTGAAGCCACTCTTGATGACCTTACCATCATCCCATCTCATGTTCGGGACATCATAAAAAACCTTGACACCTCCAAAGCACGTGGGCCTGATCTTATACCAGTAATAGTAATAAAAAATGCTCTGCTGAACTGGCCCCTGTCCTCTACAACAAATGCCTTACCAAATCTTGCTTCCCTGATAGCTGGAAAATTGCCTCTGTGATCCCAGTCTTTAAGAATTCTGGAGATAGAACTGACCCTCAGAATTATCGCCCCCATCAGTCTACTTCCACTCTTTGCTAACATCGTTGAATCCTTAATCAATCTAGCAATAGTCCGTCACCTCGTTAATGCTAAACTTCTTTCTGGCTATCAGTATGGATTTAGGCAAGCATGGTCTACTGCGGATATCCTAACGGTCATCTCTGAACGCATATACCATACACTGGACAAGGCAGGTGAAGGTCTGGCATAAAGGTCTTCTCCTAAAAATTAATTCATATGGTATTACTGGACAAATATTTAATATAATTAGATCTTTCCTATCCAAAAAAGAAAGATCCAGGTTGTCTTCGATAGCCGTTCATCCAAACATGACATAAATGCAGGTGTACTCGAGGGATCGATCCTTGGACCTTTATTGTTCCTGATTTTTGTAAACGACATCCCTGATGACATTGTGTCTGAGATGGGTATATTTGTTGACGACACCATGCTCTACTCTCGTCACGTGGGAAAACAGGCGCACACATATCCGAAGCAATGGCTGAATCCTTAATAGTGCCCTACAGTCTGTAGTGAAATGGGGTCATAAATGGATGGTAACATTTAATGCTGCTAAGACAAAGCTCCTTTCCTTCAACAACTACAAGAAACCTCTCCAACCACCGATTGCCATGGCAAATAACACCCTACCTGAGAGTCCAACGTTAAAACTCCTCGGCCTAACATTCTTTGGTAACATGAATAAGAACAAATACATAGAAGACATTGCCAAGGCTGCTGCAAAGAAAGTGGGCTCCTTCTACCATCCTAGAAAACTTCTCACACCTGACAGTATCCTATATATCTACAAAGCCACCATCCGCCCATTCATGGAGTATTGTTGCCACATCTGGGTTGGTGCACCATCCACTAACTTTTCCCTCTTAGACAAGGTCCAAAAAAGAGTCGCTAATCTAATAGGTCCCTCATTATCCACCAAGCTCCAGCCCTGTAAATTTAAATCGTAATGAAATCAAGTGTTAGCTCGAGGAGGTAGCCTCTTGATTTCCTTGAACTGGCTGATGTAAAATTTAATAAAAAACAAAAAAAGAGAGAAACTTAAAAAATTTAGAGAATCACACAGAAACCCCACCTAAAACAACACATGCCTATGGTCCCTGAAAAAAAAAGAGAGAAACTTAGAAAATTTAGAGAATCACACAGAAACCCCACCTAAAACAACACATGCCTATGGTCCCTGAAAAAAAAAGAGAGAAACTTAGAAAATTTAGAGAATCACACAGAAACCCCACCTAAAACAACACATGTTTATGGTCCCTGAAAAAAAAAGAGAGAAACTTAGAAAATTTAGAGAATCACACAGAAACCCCACCTAAAACAACACATGCTTATGGTCCCTGAAAAAAAAAGAGAGAAACTTAGAAAATTTAGAGAATCACACAGAAACCCCACCTAAAACAACACATGCTTATGGTCCCTGAAAAAAAAAGAGAGAATCTTAGAAAATTTAGAGAATCACACAGAAACCCCACCTAAAACAACACACGCTTATGGTCCCTGAAAAAAAAAAGAGAGGAACTTAGAAAATTTAGAAAATCACACAGAAACCCCACCTAAAACACATGCTTATGGTCCCTGAAAAAAAAAAAGAGAGAAACTTAGAAAATTTAGAGAATCACACAGAAACCCCACCTAAAACAACACATGCTTATGGTCCCTGAAAAAAAAAAGAGAGAAACTTAGAAAATTTAGAGAATCACACAGAAACCCCACCTAAAACAACACATGCTTATGGTCCCTGAAAAAAAAAGAGAGAAACTTAGAAAATTTAGAGAATCACACAGAAACCCCACCTAAAACAACACATGCCTATGGTCCCTGAAAAAAAAGAGAGAAACTTAGAAAATTTAGAGAATCACACAGAAACCCCACCTAAAACAACACATGCTTATGGTCCCTGAAAAAAAAAAAGAGAGAATCTTAGAAAATTTAGAGAATCACACAGAAACCCCACCTAAAACAACACATGCCTATGGTCCCTGAAAAAAAAGAGAGAAACTTAGAAAATTTAGAGAATCACACAGAAACCCCACCTAAAACAACACATGCTTATGGTCCCTGAAAAAAAAAAAGAGGGAATCTTAGAAAATTTAGAGAATCACACAGAAACCCCACCTAAAACAACACACGCTTATGGTCCCTGAAAAAAAAAAGAGAGAAACTTAGAAAATTTAGAGAATCACACAGAAACCCCACGTAAAACAACACAAAAACACTGAAAAAATATATATATACCTGTTGTAGTCAGAGCAACTTGCCTAATAAAAAAATAACCTTAAGAAATACATAGAAACAATCCCTGGATGACCAAGCTGTAGCAAAATACTGATAGCAACCATAAAAGTGACATCGTCTGTCCTAAGAAGAGCCCTTGGATATACATTTAATCTGAATGAAATCAAGTGTTAGCTCCAGAGGGCAGCCTCTTGATTTCCTCGAACTATCTAAAGTAAAATGAATAAAAAATAAAATAAACCATTCCACTGTGATATTTGCTCACAGAGATTTTCAGTCTAAAAACACACATTCTTATTCACAGGCAATCGGCCTAATGAACAAAAACTTTAAGTAATACTTAGAAACAATCTCTGTAAGACCGATCTGTAGTGAATCACAGATAGCAGCTATAAAAGGGACAAGGTCTATCCTAGAAAGAACCCTCGGATATAAATTTACATCCTAATGTAATCAAGTGTTAGTTCCAGGAGGGAGCCTCTTGATTCCTTGAACTAACTGAAGTGAAATAAAAACAAAGAGAGAAACTATTCAATTGTGATATTTGTTTAAAGAGATTTACCCAGAAATCCCACATAAAACTACACATGCTAATCTTCTATGGAAGAAAGAAATGTTATACCGATTGTAGTAGGAGCAACTGGCCTCATGAAAATAAAACCTTAAGTAATACTTCGAAACAATCCCCGGAAGACCAAACTGTAGCGAGATACAGATAGCAAGCATAAAAGGGGCATGACCTATACTAAAAGGAACCCTCACGTATACATTGAAATCATATGGAAACCAAGTGTTAGCTCCAGGAAGCAGCCTCTTCATTTCCTCAAACTAACTAAAGTAAAATAAAAAAAGAGAAAAACTATTCTACTTTTAGATTTGTTTAGAGATTTACACAGAAACCACGCCAAAAACTACACATGATTATGGTCTGTGAAAGAAATATTACATCGGTTGTAGTCAGAGCAACTGGCCTAATGAAAATCTTTTTAAAGAAATACTGACAAGCAATCCCTGGGAGACCGATCTGTAGTGAATCACAGATAGCAGCCATAAAAGGGACGAGGTCTATCCTAGAAAGAGCCCTCGATATAAAATTAAATCCTAATGAAATCAAGTGTTAGCACCAGAAGGGAGCCCCTTGATTTCCTCGAACTAATTAAAGTAAAATAAAATTTTAAAAAAAAAGAGAGAAGCCATTCCACTGATATTTGTTTACAGAGATTTACAAAGAAACCACGCCTAAAACTACACATGATTATGGTCTGTGAAAGAAAGAAATATTATACCGGTTGTATTAGTAGGAACTGGCCTAATGAAAAAAAAACTTAAGAAATACTTAGAAACAATCCGTGGAAGACCGAGCTGTATCAAAATACAGAGAATTGCCATAAAAGGGACAAGGTCACTCATAAAAAGAGCCCTCGATATAAATTTAAATCGTATGAAAATCAAGTGTTAGCTCCAGGAGAGAGCCCCCTGATTTTCTCGAACTAAAGTAAAATAAAAAAAAAAAGATAAAATAAACCATTCCATTGTGATATTTGTTCAGAGATTTACACTAAGTAAAATAAAAAACGAAATGGTTTTGGTGCGTGTACCTAAACAGAAATGTAAACATCACAGATTAAACGAGAATACATTTCAGTGTGAAGTGATATTAAGGAAATATATCTATTTTAATAAATGCATAACGATAAAACAGACACACATTTTTACTTTTTTTTCCATTTTTTGTTTTATAATTCAATTGAATTGAATTCTGAAATTTTAATCTGTGTTTGTTGTAAATTATTCTTGTGAAATTTTAATCTGTGTTTGTTGTTTGTATATTATTCTTGTGAAATTTTAATCTGTGTTTGTTGTTTGTAAATTATTCTTGTGAAATTTTAATCTGTGTTTGTTGTTTGTAAATTATTCTTGTGAAATTTTAATCTGTGTTTGTTGTTTGTAAATTATTCTTGTGTGTTCCCCTTTGACGTGCTGTTTAATAAAACTCTAAAAATTAAAAATCTTATATAAAGTGGGCTTTCTTGAAGATGTTAGCTTTCAAACAGCCGGCTATTTTCTGATTTATTGAATGTTTGTTCAAGGAGAATCTTTAATCTGTTTTCTGATTTTTGAGGATTTTATTTTATGGTTTGGAAAATATGCAAATTATGATTAAAGATTAGCTTTTTTCAGCAAAAAACAAAACAAACTCTCTTATTCCTAACATTAGCCGTAAGTACGGGAACTTGGAGTTTTATAAAACAGCACAAGTTCCGCAAAAAGCATATCAAAGGGGAGCACACAAGAATAATTTGCACGATCGGCTAGTTTGCTTTGTCACTGCTACGAAAAACAGACAAAATTAGTTGTTAAAAAATGTCCGCCTCTTTCGGCGCAAACATCTTCAAGATAGTCGAAATTTCTTTTGCCATGGCTCCACATGACTTCCATAGACTTGCACAAAATGAAATATAGTTTAACTTTTGAGGCATTCATGCAGTATAGTTAACAACCGAGAATTCGAACACAGACAAAATATACAAAGATAACTTTTACTAAACGCAAGAAAATTTAATTTTTTTATTGACATACATAGTTTTAAAGTTATGAAACTGTTTTAATATTATTTTTTTTCATTTCAATTTAAGATTTCGTCGGATTCTGCCATTTGGAGACACTAAAAATCCAAGATGGCCGACCCATGTGTGTGCTTGTTGGTGTTTCATTCCTTAAAATATAGTTTTTAAAAAATTACTTACCATAAACTCTAAGTCCCACCGGAACCCCGGACTTATTGTTAATGGTAGGGTAAACCATTGGGAATCTTTTACGATGCTCAGCAGAGTAAAAATGCTAAAAAAAACAAATATACAATATATAAAAGTAACTGTAGGCTGTAAAAGTTATTTTCTAACTTGCCTGTGGCATTTGTTTGTATTTTTAGACCGTTACAACCGCTATTTATTAGAAATCAAGTTTTGTCACCGCAACTTGGGAAAAAATATGGCCGATTTGGGGGGGGGGGGTTACTAACGAATGCACCTAGAGCGGCCATATTGAATTTTGTGAAAACGGTGGGAAAAAAAACAAGAAATATTTTTTTTACATCTAATGAAAACCCATTTATAATACGTAAAAATAAAAACAAATTACATAGGTAAGTAGAAAAATATCTATTCTCGTCGTAGGTCAACTTCACGTGGAGGCAAATTTATGTTTTTAAACCTTTTCTCGTCCTTTTTTTTGGACCCCGTTCGCGCCTCTGCTGAGCGTCGTAACATATACCCAAACCATTTTCTTTACTATCTTTTAAGGCTGAAATTAGCGACCACCACCAAACAAAATCGACTGCCATATTTTTTCTTTACTCGTGTTTTACTAAGTAAAAGTGATGATAACATATTCAGTTGGTATAAACTACTACTCTTTTTCTTTCTTGGTTCGTTCAGAGATTGGTGGTAGTGGTAAAAAAATGGTTAGTGTTAGGGTGGCAGTAATACAGGTAGACTTTAGAGAAAGGCGAATATACACACACACATACACACACACACACACTCACACACATGAAGTGAGCGCCGCAATGAAATGAAAGGCGTTGGGGTAAAACTGTAGCCCTGCAACCTTTGCTAATTCGCCCTTGCCCCCTTCCACAAAATGATATTCCACATTTTTAGGCGATGACATGTAAACAGGTTGAAAAAATTGACGGTACCAGAAAACAAAAATAATATTTTGGGATCACTTTCACATATAAATTTAATGCAAAATAGTCTATCACTTCCGGGACACCAGGCGGTAATGATAATCCACTTTCGGACCAGAAAGCGTTTTTATGAACAGCCCTTAAAATCACGATCTAGTCTGAAGGGGAGGGGGCATTTTAGCTTAAATTGGCGATTGTGTAGTTTGACAACCAAAATGGCATACAACTCTGACGTCAAATTAGCGTCTGCTCTATTCAACCGGTGCCTCGAAAAAGTGGTCCCTCGTTTAACAAACCGTTCGATTTCGGCGGAATACGACCCCACACTACAAACAAACCGCATCGAAGGACCTGGGGTTTGTGTAAGAACAAATTCCGTTCGATGAGGGCCACATACCCAAATAATTTTGATAGTCATTTACAGGAATTTTTATGGCGCCGTCATATAAAAATAACAATTTCTTCGAAATATACTGTATGGGATACGACAATACTATGACATGTAATGGTTGAGAAAAAAAAAACAAAAACAATGATTTTCTAAAATAAAAACACTGAAAAAAAGTTTGTTAAATTGTAAATTAATGTTGGGTATCTTTCGAAAAAAAACACTGAAAAACAAATATTTTGTTAAATTATAAATGGAAGCAACATGTTGTTTGTTAAAAGTTTTACGTGTAATGGTTGAGAAAACCCCCCAATTATTTTCTAAAAAAAAAAACACTGCAAAAAAAGTTAGTTAAATTGTAAATTAATGTTTGTTATAAATGGAAGCAACATGTTTGTTAAAAGTTTTGTTGAATGATTGGATCCATGTATAAAAAAACACTGATTTTATTTTCACAGTAAATTTGTAAAAAGGCAATATTTTCTTATTGTAAGTTGGTTCATGTAAACGAGGGACGACTTTTTCGAGGCACCTGTTGAATAGAGCAGACGTTAGCTTGACGTCAGAGTTGTCCGCCATTTTGGCTGCTAAACTACAAAATCGCCCTTAAATTTATATGCGAAAGTGACACCTCCACTTTTTACTACCTACTTTTTCAGTTTGTTTACATGTAATCGCCTGAAAACAGTAGAATATTTTTTTATTTTAAGAGAATTAACAGAGGGTGTAAGGTTCTAATACCGACATTGTTTCAACGAAATGCGATTGACACAAGCTATTAAGTCATGATCTAATTTATGCAAATAAGTTAGGCTCATTCGCCGACTAAGCTTGTACAGACCCCTAAAAACTCCTCAATGTTGACAACAAGTGACAATACACCTACCAAAACCTCTACACACAATACGGGCCAATCTTCAACCTCCATTTTCCAAGAGCATCTTCCTCTACCAGACTGATTGTCACCCCTCCAGTCTTCATTGTATCTTGTATATATTTCAATACAATTTTAATTTTCAGCTAAATATTTTCTCTTTACCCTTGCCTCATCGGCAACATGTTATTATTATCCTTTCCTATCACGATCATACACTGGTGTCAGACTGTCTTTCAAGTTTTGCGTAGTCCCCAGGACGATGCTGGCGAAGATGCCCCCGTTTTCACTGTTGATGGTATTTCAGCCAGGACCCTAATGAAAGCATAATCTGACTTGTCCGATTTTACTTAACTTGTGCAGATGAGCGGCCGTACGAAAAAATATTTAAAAAAAATAAAAACGGTATTATTCAGTGTTATTTTCTCACTATAGAAAAAAGTAGAACAGATTATCCACTAGAACTTTAATTACAAATGTTACTATTCTCACTGGGTATCTTTCCATGTGAATTATCTGCCCTTGAATTTTTTTTAAGAAAAAAGATGGACGCTTACTGAACGATTCGCTGTAATGATACGAAAAATGGAACAATACTTGTAATTAAAGTTCTAGTGGATAATTTTTTGGCACTTGTATAGATCGAGTACACGAGCCGAAATTTCAATGGTGTAAGAAGGGGCAGACAACTCTCTCTTTTTTAAGTACATAATTTCTAGCTTCTCTGAAAATGGACGTAATCGACGTGCATGCCATGAATATGCGCAAATTATATTTAACAAGTTAATTTAACATGTTAATTTCTGCGATAATTTAATATTTTAAACTATAAAAAAATAAAAAATCTGTTAATCCAAACAAGAGGACTGTTCGTTTTGTTGGATTTGAAATTTAAAAATATACTGTTGATTTTCCCAAATTCAATTTTCTTCAAGAAATGTTCTATCAATATACTGTTGATTTTCGCAAATTGTTATTTCGGCACTTCTGCCGTATATATGAAGCAGCTGCCGATTAAGAAATCGAAATTGAAGAGTTCCGTTATTTTTTCTCCAAGTACCATTCATTCAGAATTCACCGGAAGTTGAATTTAGTATTTAGAAAATGTAGTTAAATGAGATTAATCTTCGAGACATTGGTAATTTAATGGACCAGCCGCAAAAAACAATAGATTTTTTACAGGCACACCGCCTGATTTCTTAGGGTTAGGGGTTAGGGTTTGGGTTTTTTATTTAAATTTTTTTTACTTCATATAATAAAAAAAAGAAATTGTTAATTGTTTCTTGTTACCCAAAAACAAATCAGTCTTGCATTTTTTTTTTTTATGTTGTAAAAAAATCACTTCCGGTTGAATTACCTCCCTTTATTTTCAGTAGAAGGACAGAAAATCTGCTGCTTCATATATACGGCAGAAGTTCCGTTATTTTTCGAAAAATGTTCTATTAATTGAATTTGCATGACTTCTTATTTTAAAAAATCGATATTTTCCATTCTCGGAGAAATTGCGTACTAAAAAAAAAAAGAGTTATCTGCCCCTTACACCATTGGAATTATTCTAAAATAAATGTCGGCTCGTGTACCCGATCTATACAAGTGCCAATTTTTTCTACAGTAAAAAAATAACACTGAATAAGTAAATAATATTGTTTATATAAAAAAAAAATTTTTTCGTACGGCCGCTCATCTGTACAAGCACCAACTTTTGTAATAAATAAACAAACAAATTAAATCATTTATCAAACATATTTTATTAAGACAAGGTTTATTTTACAAAATTATTTTTAGAAACAAATTACAGCAAAAAAAAAAAAACAGGAAATCATTAAAAACAACAACATTCGTTTCGTATGTTTTACGTTTCATATACATTCGTTTCGTATGTTTTACGTTTCATATACATTCGTTGATTTCATTTCGTGACAAAATAAAAAAAAACCTAATAAATGTTTCTCATTATCGTAGCAACTATCTTGTTCAAACTATTTTACTGATTAAGAAAAAATCATTATTCTAAAAACGATGTCGTGTTCTTCCAAACTAAAATCTGTAAATATGATTCTAATTTTATCCTATGGAAATTTTGTTTTGTGCAGAAAAATAATATTTTGAGTTTTAGTGAAAACAAATTAAAAAAATCTGTTTTGTTTTAAGATTTTCAAATTAATAAATTATTACAAAAAAATATTGATTGAATAAAAAGTGATTTCTGACTTGAATAAAAGTTTTGATGAATTATCAAGTATTAAGGTAAGTTTGTGCTTCTAAACCAAAAAGAAAACATTAATTTTCACACGCGAAAACAACAACAACAAAAACTATCATATAATGTTAAATATTTCCTAAATTGTCAAAATGTGTTCCTAACTAAACTGTTTATCTCTTGTCATCCGAAATTCTTTCTTTCTATCCTTAATAATATTAGAAATAAATAAAATAAATAAGATTTAGTGTGTGTGTGTATATAT
Source organism: Sepiola atlantica (assembly GCA_963556195.1). Lineage (NCBI taxonomy): Eukaryota > Metazoa > Mollusca > Cephalopoda > Sepiida > Sepiolidae > Sepiola > Sepiola atlantica. The sequence continues at coordinate 71,329,219 of OY744535.1, forward strand.
ATATATATATATATATATATATATATATTACTGAACAATAGAAAACGTCCATTCGTTACAATCGTTTGCTATTAATTTGCCCTACGTGAATTCGCTGATCAGGGATCGAATCTTCACGCAGAAATCGCAGGTTGATATGAAGGAGTCGATAAAAGGATTATCGTCGTTTGACATGTGAAAACATGGCAGTTCTGACATGTTTTCCACATCCATAACTTCTTCTTCTTTCCCAATATTTGGCAAAGAGAAATATTCAGCAGACGAGAAACACGAAATGACGCCAAGATCCGAAAAAATGAGTGGTTGGTCTTCTTCGTGGGCTTGTTCTGAAATCGGTGAGTTTTGATCGTCCTCGGTACCAAGAAGAATGTCTGTGTTGCATATTTGTGCATTTAGATGCACATCTTCGACTAACAATTGAGTGTTTGCAATTGTTTCGTTTCTCTCTTGCAATAATGGCAAAGTTTTGGGATTTTCTGACCGACAAGAATCGTTGGTGTTGCACTCAAGATCGGAATATTCGCTATTAAAATTGACCCCGTTTTCCTCAACTATGTCCCTGGGGGTTTCTGATCGGCCCCCAGTTTTGGAGAGGATTGACAAAAGTGCGATGATGTCTTTGTGAGTTGTCGTGATAACGGGGTCGCATTTCGGCTGTATTTCGTTTGAGTGTCCATTATTGAATGTCGGTGGCTCTTTTAAAAGCTCGGGTTCCTGTTGTTGAACAGATGTAGTGTTCTTGTTGGGAATAATATCGAAAGTTTCGGGTAGAGTTTCAGAAACGGCCGAGCTGATGCCTTTCTCTCTAACCAGCAGGCTGGGAGAGTTTTCTTGAAATACAGGGGTTGAAAGGCTTTTCTCTTGCGTAGCGGTTACCTCGAAGAGGTTGGATTTATGCAGACTTTCCTCGGAAATTCTTTCTTCCCCTTGCCCCATTTGTGTGTTATGGGGCTGATACGAGTAGTCAGGTAATATTGACCATTTCGGAATAACACCATCGCATTTAATAGGTTCTTGTATGCATGATTTGGCGTCCATATTCGAGGGATCGCCCACTGTCATGAAAGAAGCCCTTGTCTCAGGAACGTTGTTGTTAGTGATTGGCCACAACATCTGACCATTTGGAACGCTCACCGCCTGAGGCATTTGGTAATAGCGATTGTTTATAATATTTCCCAGCTCATATTTTTTGTGATTGGGGTTTTTAATCCGTGGTTTCGATTTACTTTGAAAGTCAGGATAATCGATTTGGTGTTTTCTTTTGATCCGTTCTGACTCTTTGAAGTAAGGTTTTTTCTCCTCCACGGACATTTCGCTCCATATTTTCCCAAGAATGATATTGGCATTGGGAATGCTGATCTTCGGGTTTTGTTCCAATAGTTTTTTCCTGAATTCTCGACTCCATACGAAGTAAGCATTCAGGGGCTTTTTAACATGATCCCTCTTTTTCTGACCATTGGAAGCGACCATTTTTAAAAAATATTTTTTCTTCGAAATTTTTTTTTTTAAAAAGTCTGTTTTCTATTAACTTATTTATCAACATAAATTTTATGTTACCAAAACTTTGATAAAATTGCTTCGTCACCGTGAAGAGTTAAGTTGAAAATGGATAACGTCATAAAGACCGAATAATAAGTGGGAGTGGCCTGAATAGACAAGAAAGAAGAGCGAGAGGGGGGGGGAGAAGGAAACGAATAGAACAGAGAGGGGGGGGGGAGAACAAGACTATTATGACATCACAAATTGTGATGTCATTATCAGCAGCTGCGTGTATGTCTGTATGAAAGCAGCAGCAGCCGTAAATGCTAGCTGCTGCTGATGTATATAATACTAAAATTCGTCTGTTTGTTTGAAAGCAGCAGCAGCTGTAATTTAGAATTTCAAAATTGTTATGAAAACATTTAATAATAATAGATATTACAAATACTAACCCAACGGGGCATTAAAAAAGCCTATTAAAAAATCCACCAAAAATCAGATTTGTTCCATCTTAATGAAAATGTCACTATTTATTAATTAATAAATGCATATTCATATAACGTATTTATTTAATTTAAACAAAAAAATATTTTACCCCCACTCCTTCATTTTAAGGACGAAATACGAAAACTTTGCTGTAAAAATAAAAAAGAACAACAACAAACAAACAATTATTTTAGGGGGTGGATGGGTCAGTTTCGCATATAAATTAAGCGTAAAATGATCACCCACCTCACCTTCCGACCAGATAGCGTTTTAAAGAACATATAACCAATTTTGTTGTTGTTTTTAATCTCGGTCATTTTCTTAATTTCTTGGAAATCAATTGTGTGTGTTGGGGGGGGGGGTCAAAAAGTATCTCTGCTGAAAATATACATTAAAACATTTTACAAAAAAATAATTACTTACTTGGAGGGGGACTTTTAACGGTTTCGTAGACAATAAATTGAGTTTTAACAGTTCCATTCGACCCTCGTCGAACGCTCCGTTTCCGTTTTTGTTGTTGTTTGTTTGTTTGTTTGTTTGTTTTTTGTTTTTCAGTAAAGAAAAATAATTATTCATCCGTGTCAAACCTTCCGGGGAGGAGGTAAATATGTCCAGACTGATCAATTATATTATCAAGTATCAGATTAGGACCCGAGCTAACTTTGACCCCCAACCCTAACGACTCTAGATTGGGTCCTAATCTGAATAAGCACCAATTATAATATTACCCTCTATCTTTAAAACTTGTAAAAAAAAATGAATGTTAATTATTAATTTGGTTTTATTTCTAAATATTTTATTTTAGAAACAAAAACAAAACATAATCCTACGACTAACCCTAAATTCCGGTGGCAACCGCCTTCCTCCAATCTCTGAACGAACCGAGAAAGAGAGTAGCTTATACAAGATAGTATCTGAGGGGGGGGGGGGGGCTTTGCAAACCGGATTTAGAGTTTATGATACAGGTAAGGGAGGTTTTTTTTAAGTTGCTGAAAAACGCGGTACTGTTATACTATATACGGCATATTCCGGCTCTTTACGTAAACACCCTAAAGATGTCAAATGAAAACAACCCGGCGTCAAAATCAAAACGAGGCGACTGGTTCAAGGACTGATGCAAAACCTGCCGAATCAAGACCTCGCCTGACTACGTCGTTAAAGGCAGAATGGCGAGGCAGGCGGTCGGCACTAAATCGACAAAATCAAAATTAAAACGAGGCGACGCAGAAAAAAACGGTTAAATCCAAGATTTTTTTATGTTTTTGTGACTTCTTGTTTAATCGTGCGCGTCATCTGACGTACGTATGACCAGAAATGAAAAATAAATCCTTTTTATTAGCATTTCTTAATAACATTTTTGTTATTCAGAAATGCTAATAAAAAGGTTTTATTAATTTAACGTAACATGAGCACCCATTTCCTGGCCAGTTAGCGTGAAACGAGACATGTAACCGACTTGAGTTTTTAATAAAAACCCGTCAAAATTTTGCGATTTTCGTGTTTTTTTTTGGGGGGGGGGGGGAGGATAACCAACTTGACTTTTCAATTTGTTCTTTTTTAATTATTAAATAAAAACACGTAGAAATTTAGCCAAATCAGTATTTTTTTTTTGGTGGCGGGGGGGGGGGGAGAAATCTGAAGTTAACGAATTATAGTAAAATAAACAAAACAAATAAACCACGATGGAAAATACTTAACACATTTGGTACTTCTGCAGTTTACGGACCGTGCTGAAATCATTTTTTGGTGCTATTTTACTTATAGGCCAATCAAGTTAATTGTGTTCATGTAAAAGCATTATTTTGTACTTACTCAGTCATATTTTATCTCTCACGCCCCGAAAAAGAATTTTAAAATATCAAGCAGAACTTTAATTAGAACGATTTTTCCATTTTCATAAACAACCTGTATTTGTGAGCGAGCCGACATTTTGGGCTGTGAGCGGTTGGTAGAATAGACAAGGGCATTAACTCCGTTTTTATTTTTAGAATTATAAAGAGAAAGAAACACATAAGCAATAGTAATAAAATATATATTTATTAAATAAAAAAATAGAAAATTAAATAATTATTTTTACTTTGTTCACCGGGATACTTTCCACGATATAATTTTCTTGTTTTTTTTTTTGTTTTTTTTTTTTTTCATATTTACATGGTAACAGCGACCAAATATGGATAATAAAATATATATGTATTAAATAAAAAAAATAGAAAATTAAATAATTATTTTTAATTTGTTCAACGGGATACTTTCCACGACGTGCCTACCTAGGGGACCCAATTTCGCGACACTTATCTGCCCTTAGTTCGCTAACCGGCCACTAGCCGGCCACTCCGAAAATGTCAAATTCGACATTTCACATCGCCCTTATGAAAATGGAAAAATCGTTCTAATTAAAGTTCTGCTTGATATTTTAAAATTCTTTTTCGGGGCGTGAGAGATAAAATATGACTGAGTAAGTACAAAATAATGCTTTTACATGAACACAATTAACTTGATTGGCCTATAAGTAAAATAGCACCCAGAAAGTTTTTATTTTTCATTTCTGGTCATCCGTAGATGATGTGACGCGCACGATTAAACAGGAATTCACAAAGACATAAAAATCTTGGATTTAACCGAAAAAACTAATAAAACAACATTTAAAGCAAGAAAAAGACAGTCATCGTATGTAAAATTTTATGAAAAAATATTTATTTTTTTACGAAATTTAGGTTTGTTTAATTATTATTTTTTGTTTCGATAAATTGTTTTTATGTTTTTTGTTTGTTTTTTGAAATAGATCGACTAGGTTAGGGTAAAAAAAAAAACATTTTGTTTACATTTTTTTGTAAGTTAAGGTTAAGGTTTTCGAGAAATTTTTTTTTTTCATTTTCCAAAATTGTTCAGATTTTCTGTTGTTTGTCTGCAAACGAATTTTACGATTTACTCAAGTTACAATTGAAAATTGTCGTCTGCTGTCTGGCAATCTGATTGGCTAAACGCTTTGTCAGCTTCCGGCTTTTTACATAAACAGCCGGAAAATGCCGACGAAAAGTCCTTTTTACCATGGGTCACAGACTGTAAGAGTACATTTCAGATGTCTGCTACTAAATTTGCTATGACCGACTCCATCGACATTCCCCGGTGGTCGCTTTTAGGATGAGTCACAACTGTACCAGTACCACTATTCCGAATGACAAGACCCTCCCTAAAAAAAAAAAACGTAAATCCAAGTGGCAAGGCCTCTTTAAACAAAACCCCTTTTAAAACCATATGTAATCGTCTAGAAGAGTAGACCCCCCCACCCCACTAAAACGCACATACAGAAATAAACTTGATTAATTGCCCTAAAATGATCATGAAGCGGGAGGGGGGGGGTCATTTCACGTTAAGTTTATATGCGAAAATTTCTAAAATCATAATTTTTTTTTACACTCCTGCAGTGTAGTGAACAACCTAGAAATAAAAAACAAACAAAATATACAACAAATAACTTTTACCAAACGTAAGAAAATTTAATTTTCTACCGACCTGTATAATTTTATTGATTTATCTCTGAGTATGTGATTATCATTTTCACTTAGACAAACACGCGTAAATAGAAAATGTCGCTCGATTTTGTTTGGAGATGGTCGCTAATTTAAGTTTTAAAAAAAGACTCACTCTACCACTAACCCTAAGCCCGGATGGTTGCCAATGGGACTTAGGGTTAGTGATAAGGTAAATCATTTTTTGTTAAACTAGTTTTTAAGGAATGAAACACCACAAATTGGTCGGCCATATTAAGATTTTTTTTAATCCAAAAGACAGATATCGACGAAATCACATATTGGAATAAGAAAAACAACTTTAAAACAGTTTCATAACTTCAAAAATACATTGCGGTCGGTAAAAGTTATCTGTTGTATATTTTGTTTGTGTTCGATTTCTAGTCTGTTAACTATACTGCATGTTTTCTGTATTGTTTTCTCCCCCCCCCCCCCCTCCCCCCAAGTTTTTCATAGAGTTCACATGTAATTACCTAAAAAAGTAAAATCTCATTCTTTTTTTAGAGGGGGGGGGGGACACCGGAGGGTGTTAATCTACCCTTTTTTCATTACCAGTCGAGCTTAAAATTCTTTGTGGTGACCTCAGAGGGACCTATTATCATAGGACTACCTTCTCTCAGAGACTTGGGCTTGGTAACTCTGCACTGTGTCATTCAAAAGACTCCAACACGCATAAGCTCAGCAAAGGAGCTAGTGAAAATGTATCCTGAACAGTTTGATCGGGTAGGCAACTTTGAGGGCGAATACCATATTGTGTTAAAGCAAGACAGCTACCCCGTAATCCATGCACCCTGCAAATGTCCTATCTACATGAGAGACGAAATCCAAGCCGAGCTAGAGGAGATGGCAAAACAAGGCATCATCAGGAAGATAAATGAACCGACAGAATGGGTCAACAGCCTGGTGTATGTTCGCAAAGGCAATGGAAAACTGCGCCTCTGCCTGGATCCAAAAGACCTAAACAGAGCCATTATGCGATGTCACCACAAAACTCCCACAATGGAAGAGCTTGCACACAAGCTCTCTGGTGCAAAGTACTTCTCAAAACTGGATGCCAAAAATGGGTACTGGTCAGTCAAGCTAGACACCGAATCCCAGCTACTGACTACTTTCAACTCACCATTTGGAAGATTTTGCTTTCAGCGAATGCCTTTTGGTCTAGTGATGTCACAAGATGTCTTCATGCAAAAAATGGACATGATACTGGAAAAATGCCCTGGCAGTCTCGGGCTAGTCGACGACGTCATCATCTATGGCAAAACAAAGGTACAGCATGATGAGAACTTGCACAACTTGATGAAAGTAGCACGAGCTGAAGGAACCGTTTTTAATAGTGACAAATGTGCAGTCGACCAGAAGCAAATACACTTCTTCGGAGCGATGTACGACCAAAATGGAATAAGCCCTGACCCACACAAGGTGGATGAAATCAAGGAGTTACCCAGCCCAATGAATGTCACCGACCTACAAAAGGTGTTGGGCATCATCACCTACATGGCACCGTTCATCCCGCACCTGTCAGATCTCACAGCATCCCTGAGAGGTCTACTAAAGAATGATGCTGAATACAAGTGGACTCAAAGTCATCAGATATCGCTTCAGCAAATTAAAGACATCATATGCAAAGAGATGCTTTTAACATACTTTGACCCCACTAAACAGACTGTACTCCAGGTGGATGCATCAAACAAAGGCCTAGGCGCGGCTCTTCTACAGGAAGGAAGACCGATAGCTTTTGCGTCAAAATCACTAACAGACACTGAACAACGGTACGCTAACATCGAACGTGAGCTATTAGCAGTTGTGTTTGGATGTGAGCGCTTCAGGACATACCTCTACGGATGCTCATTCCAGGTCGAAAGCGATCACAAACCACTGGAGATGATCAATCTGAAGAACCTGACTGCAGCTCCACCTCGTCTCCAACAGATGCTACTGCGTATCCAGGGTTATGACCTGACCATTGTGTATCGCCCCGGCCGGGAGATGGTCCTAGCCGACGGACTCTCAAGATTACCCAACAAGAAAGCAAAGGAAACAATCGACCTCGACCTCAGGGTTGACTTCGTACAATTCTCAGCAGAGAAATTGACACAAATACATCAGGCAACAAATGCTGATGTCACCCTGTGTGAACTGAGGGACTTGATTCTGCGAGGCTGGCCTGATACGAGCAGAGAGATTGGAACAAGAATGCGACCATACTGGCCCTACCGGGATGAGCTGGCCATCGAGAATGGAATCTTAACCAAGGGTAATCGTATTATCATACCCCAGTCCATGCAAGCAGAGGTACTTCACAAGATCCACTATGGACATCAAGGGATCGAGAAGTGCAAACTGAGGGCTAAAAGCTGCGTATTCTGGCATAACATCAATAAGGACATAGACAGAGCAGTCCAACTATGTGACATATGCCAGGAAAACCAGAAATCACAGAATGCGGAATCACTGATGCCACACAAGATCCCTGTGAGACCATGGCAGATAGTGGCCACAGACCTGTTTCATTTCAACGGGTCTGATTTCATGGTAGTGGTGGACTACTACTCCAAATATCCATTTATTCGGAAGTTAAGCAGTTTCTCTAGCTAGGAGGTCATAGGCCTAACCAAACAAATCTTTGGGGAACAAGGGATCCCAGAGAGGATCATCAGTGACAATGGCCCACATTTCAGCTCCTTCCTCTTCAAGCAGTTCGCTAAGGAATGGGGTTTTGAGCATCACACATCATCGCCAAGATACCCGAAATCGAAAGGCTTGGCCGAGCAGTGTGTACAGGCATCAAATCGGCGATGAAGAAAGCCACCTCAAGTGGGCGTGACCTGGACATGGTATTATTATGCCTTCGAACAACTCCTCTGGATCATACAGTCCCGTCCACTGGTGAACTAATGTACAATAAAAAGTTGGTAGGGAACCTCCCCGTCAGATGTGCCAACCACATTCCACAAAGAAAGGAAGTCACAACTCGCCTCTACCAAAGGCAAGCGGAACAAAAGAGATACTACGACCAGCACACTAGAGATCTTCCCAATCTGCAGGTGGGACAGTATGTCCGAATACTGGAGAAGGACGAGGGCACATGGTCTCCCGCAGTTGTCACACAAGCATGCCTAGAACCCAGGTTATACATGGTGCAGACCCCATCAGGAAAAGAAATCCGCAGGAATAGACTACATTTGAGGGAAGACTCATCTCGGGCCTCCATGAGACTCCAGGGTTACCCACCTGACACCCCACAGGGTTCCCTTGGAAGCTTCACACCCAGAGTGGAAACAGACCCCACAGAAAGCCTTCCCACCAGACGATCAAACACACAAAAACACACACAAACAACATGACAACCACATCTCACACACAGCCACAGCACCTGACACAAATCAAGAGGATAACACCACTCCTAATCACACATCTCGATCTGGCCGCACTGTCAGGCCACCTCAACGATTTAGGGAATGAACAATCAGTAAGGGTGATCCAACATGTTTGGAAAAGGGGGATGTGATGTTATTGATAATAACGTCCCCTTGGTGGAACTCTCCGTTTGAGGAAGGACGAATAAAGTGTACCCCCCTCCCCCGTTAGTTCAATAAAGGATGCTTAAACGGTCACACGTAAAACCCACTACGTTGTATGAGTTGTCTTTCAATTAACATGGAGATACCTTAACAAGAACGATGCTGGCGAAGATGCCTCCGTTTTCACTGTTGATGGCATTTCAGCCAGGACCCTAATGAAAGCATAATCCGATTTTACTTAACTTGTGCAGATGAGCGGCCGTACGAAAAAATTATTTTTTTTTATATAAAAACTATTATGTACTTATTCAGTGTTATTTTCTTACTGTAGAAAAAAGTAGAAAAGATTATCGACTAGAACTTTAATTACAAGTATTTTTCCATTTTTTGTATCATAACAGCGATTTGTTCAATAAGCGTCCATATTTTTTCTTAAAAATAATTCAAGCGCAGTCAATTCGCAAGGAAGATAATTACGCAATTTAAAAACAAAAAACAACTACATATATAAAAATTAAATTTATTCCAATAAAACAAAATGAAAGTAAATATACGAAATTAAATTAATTTATTTCAATGAAACGAAATGTTCATATTCTCACTGGGTACCTTTCCGTGCGAATTATCTGCCCGTGAATTATTTTCAAGAAAAAAGATGGATTCGCTGTTATGATACGAAAAATGAAAAAATACTTGTAATTAAAGTTCTAGTGGATAATTTTTTAGCACTTGTATAAATCGGGTAAACGAGCCGAAATTTCAATGGTGTAAGAAGGGGCAGACAACTCTCCCTTTTTTAAGTACATAATTTCTAGCTTCTCTGAAAATGGACGTAATCGACGTGCATGCCATGAATATGCGCGAATTATATTTAACAAGTTAATTTAACATGTTAATTTCTGCGATAATTTAATATTTTAAACTATAAAAAAATCAAAAATCTGTTAATCCAAACAAGAGGACTGTTCGTTTTGTTGGTTTTTGAAATTAATAAATATACTGTTGATTTTCCCAAATTCTATTTTCTTCAATAAATGTTCTATCAATATACTGTTGATTTTCTCAAATTGTTATTTCTTCGAAAAATGTTCTATTAATTGAATTTGAATGACTTTTTATTTAAAAAAATCGATATTTTCCATTTTCGGAGAAATTGCGTACTAAAAAAAGAGAGTTATCTTCTAAAATAAATTTCGGCTCGTGTACCCGATCTATACAAGCGCCAATTTTTTCTACAGTAAGAAAATAACACTGAATAAGTACATAATACTGTTTATATAAAAAAAAATGTTTTTCGTACGGCCGGTCATCTGTACAAGCACCAACTTTTGTAATAAATAAACAAACAAATTAAATCATTTATCAAACATATTTTATTAAGACAAGATTTATTTTACAAAATTATTTTTAGTAACAAATTTCAGCAATAAAAAAACAGGAAATCATTAAAAACAACAACATTCGTTTCGTATGTTTTACGTTTCATATACATTCGTTTCGTATGTTTTACGTTTCATATACATTCGTTGATTTCATTTCGTGACAAAATAAAAACAAAACCTAATAAATGTTTCTCATTATCGTAGCAACTATATTGTTCAAACTATTTTACTGGTTAAGAAAAAAATTATTATTCTAAAAACGATGTCGTGTTCTTCCAAAGTAAAATCTGTAAATATGATTCTAATTTTATCCTATGGAAATTTTGTTTTGTGTAGAAAAATAATATTTTGAGTTTTAGTGAAAACAAATTTTAAAAAAAATCTTTTTTGTTTTAAGATTTTCAAATTAATAAATTATTACAAAAAATATTGATTGAATAAAAAGTAATTTCTGACTTGAATAAAAGTTTTGATGAATTATCAAGTATTAAGGTAAGTTTGTGCTTCTAAACCAAAAAGAAAACATTAATTTTCACACGCGAAAACAACAACAACAAAAACTATCATATAATGTTAAATATTTCCTAAATTGTCAAAATGTGTTCCTAACTTTAAAAAAATGTTTATCTTTTGTCATCCGAAATTCCTTCTTTCTATCCTTAATAATATTAGAAATAAATAAAATAAATAAGATTTATATATAGGTATTTACTCCTCCCCAGGAGTTAGGCACAAGGCCAGTTTTATCCTACTCCCACAAGTAAGATGTGACCACAGATTGGGTCGAGAAAGTGGGGTTAAAAGCCAGCGCTCGAGAGGTGAGCACTCTGACCATTTAAAAATTGCCTGGGCAGCCCCGTCGGCATTCCCCGGTAGGGGCGCCTCAGACAGTAAGCAATAAACTTACTCCTCCCCAAAGAGGGGAGGCGAAGCCTGGGAGGGTGGACCTCCTAGAACTGCACAGGACAATCCCATAGACCGGCGTAAATCAAGCCCCGGAGGCCAAGACAATACCAGTCTATGGGGTGCAGTATCCATCGGAACAGATACTACACTTTGATCATTAGCCAAAGGCCAACGAAATGTATATATATATACCTATATATATATATATACATACTGAACAATAGAAAACGTCCATTCGTTACAAGCGTTTGCTATTAATTTGCCCTACGTGAATTCGCTGATCAGGGATCGAATCTTCACGCAGAAATCGCATGTTGATATGAAGGAGTCGATAAAAGGATTATCGTCGTTTGACATGTGAAAACATGGCAGTTCTGACATGTTTTCCACATCCATAACTTCTTCTTCTTTCCCAATATTTGGCAAAGAGAAATCTTCAGCAGACGAGAAACACGAAATGACGCCAAGATCCGAAAAAATGAGTGGTTGGTCTTCTTCGTGGGCTTGTTCTGAAATCGGTGAGTTTTGATCGTCCTCGGTACCAAGAAGAATGTCTGTGTTGCATATTTGTGCATTTAGATGCACATCTCCGACTAACAATTGAGTGTTTGCAATTGTTTCGTTTCTCTCTTGCAATAATGGCAAAGTTTTGGGATTTTCTGACCGACAAGAATCGTTGGTGTTGCACTCAAGATCGGAATATTCGCTATTAAAATGGACCCCGTTTTCCTCAACTATGTCCCTGGGGGTTTCTGATCGGCTCCCAGTTTTGGAGAGGATTGACAAAAGTGCGATGATGTCTTTGTGAGTTGTGATAACGGGGTCGCATTTCGGCTGTATTTCGTTTGAGTGCCCATTATTGAATGTCGGTGGCTCATTTAAAAGCTCGGGTTCCTGTTGTTGAACAGATGTAGTGTTCTTGTTGGGAATAATATCGAAAGTTTCGGGTAGAGTTTCAGAAACGGTCGAGCTGATGCCTTTCTCTCTAACCAGCAGGCTGGGAGAGTTTTCTTGAAATACAGGGTTTGAAAGGCTTTTCTCTTGCGTAGCAGTTACCTCGAAGAGGTTGGATTTATGCAGACTTTCCTCGGAAATTCTTCCTTCCCCTTGCCCCATTTGTGTGTTATGGGGCTGATACGAGTAGTCAGGTAATATTGACCATTCCGGAATAACACCATCGCATTCAATAGGTTCTTGTATGCATGATTTGGCGTCCATATTCGAGGGATCGCCCACTGTCACAAAAGAAGCCCTTGTCTCAGGAACGTTGTTGTTAGTGATTGGCCACAACATCTGACCATTTGGAACGCTCACCGCCTGAGGCATTTGGTAATAGCGATTGTTTATAATATTTCCCAGCTCATATTTTTTGTGATTGGGGTTTTTAATCCGTGGTTTCGATTTACTTTGAAAGTCAGGATAATCGATTTGGTGTTTTCTTTTGATCCGTTCTGACTCTTTGAAGTAAGGTTTTTTCTCCTCCACGGACATTTCGCTCCATATTTTCCCAAGAATGATATTGGCATTGGGAATGCTGATCTTCGGGTTTTGTTCCAATAGTTTTTTCCTGAATTCTCGACTCCATACGAAGTAAGCATTCAGGGGCTTTTTAACATGATCCCTCTTTTTCTGACCATTGGAAGCGACCATTTTCTTAAAATATTTTTTCTTCGAAATTTTTTTTTTTGTAAAGTCTGTTTTCTGTTAACTTATTTATCAACATAAATTTTATGCTACCAAAACTTTGTTAAAATTGCTTCGTCACCGTGAAGAGTTAAGTTGAAAATGGATAACGTCATAAAGACCGAATAATAAGTGGGAGTGGCCTGAATAGACAAGAAAGAAGAGCGAGAGGGGGAGGAAGGAAACGAATAGAATAGAGAGGGGGGAGAAGGAAACCAATAGAATAGAGAGGGGGGGGAGTGACTATTATGACATCACAATTTGTGATGTCATTATCAGCAGCTGCGTGTATGTCTGTATGAAAGCAGCAGCAGCCGTAAATGCTAGCTGCTGCTGATGTATATAATACTAAAATTCGTCTGTTTGTTTGAAAGCAGCAGTAGCAGCTGTAATTTAGAATTTCCAAATTGTTATGAAAACATTTAATAATAATAGATATTACAAATACTAACCTAACGGGGCATTAAAAAAGCCTATTAAAAAATCCACCCAAAATCAGATTTGTTCCATCTTAATGAAAATGTCACTATTTATTAATTAATAAATGCATATTCATATAACGTATTTATTTAATTTAAACAAAAAAATATTTTACTCCCACTCCTTCATTTTAAGGACGAAATACGAAAACTTTGCTGTAAAAATAAAAAAGAACAACAACAAACAAACAATTATTTTAGGGGGTGGATGGGTCAGTTTCGCATATAAATTAAGCGTAAAATGATCACCCACCTCACCTTCCGACCAGATAGCGTTTTAAAGAACATATAACCAATTTTGTTGTTGTTTTTAATCTCGGCCATTTTCTTAATTTCTTGGAAATCAATTGTGTGTGTTGGGGTGGGGGTCAAAAAGTATCTCTGCTGAAAATATACATTAAAACATTTTACAAAAAAATAATTACTTACTTGGAGGGGGACTTTTAACGGTTTCGTAGACAATAAATTGAGTTTTAACAGTTCCATTCGACCCTCGTCGAACGCTCCTTTTCCGTTTTTGTTGTTGTTTTTTTTGTGGGGTTGGGGTCAGTAAAGAAAAATAATTATTCATCCGTGTCAAACCTTCCGGGGAGGAGGTAAATATGTTCAGACTGATCAATTATATTATATTATCAAGTATCAGATTAGGACCCGAGCTAACTTTGACCCCCAACCCTAACGACTCAAGCTTGGGTCCTAATCTGAATAAGCACCAATTATAATATTACCCTCTATCTTTAGAACTTGTAAAAAAAAAAATGAATGTTAATTATTAATTTGGTTTTATTTCTAAATATTTTATTTTAGAAACAAAAACAAAACATAATCCTACGACTAACCCTAAATTCCGGTGGCAACCGCCTTCCTCCAATCTCTGAACGAACCGAGAAAGAGAGTAGCTTATACAAGATAGTATCTGAGGGGGGGGGGGGCGTTGCAAACCGGATTTAGGGTTAATGATACAGGTAAGGGAGGGTTTTTTTAAGTTGCTGAAAAACGCGGTACTGTTATACTATATACGGCATATTCCTGCTCTTTACGTAAACAGCCTAAAGATGTCAAATGAAAAAAACCCGGCGTCAAAATCAAAACGAGGCGACGCAGAAAAAAACGGTTAAATCCAAGATTTTTTATGTTTTCGTGACTTCTTGTTTAATCGTGCGCGTCATCTGACGTACGGATGACCAGAAATGAAAAATAAAACCTTTTTATTAGCATTTCTGAATAACATTTTTGTTATTCAGAAATGCTAATAAAAAGGTTTTATAAATTTAACGTAAAATGAGCACCCATTTCCTGGCCAGGAAGCGTGAAACGAGACATGTAACCGACTTGAGTTTTTAATAAAAACACGTCAAAATTTTGCGATTTTCGTGTTTTTTTTTTGGGGGGGGGGATAACCAACTTGACTTTTCAATTTGTTCTTTTACAATTATTAAATAAAAACACGTAGAAATTTAGCCAAATCAGTATTTTATTTGGAGGGGGGGGGAGAAATCTGAAGTTAACGAATTATAGTTAAATAAACAAAACAAATAAACCACGATGGAAAATACTTAAAACATTTGGTACTTCTGCAGTTTACGGACAGTGCTAAAATCATTTGGCTCTTATATAGATCGGGTACACAGGCGAAATTTATTTTAGAAGAGTTCTAATGGTGTAAGGGGCAGATAACTCTCTTTTTTTTAGTACGCAATTTCTCCGAAAATTGGAAATATCCTTTTTTAAATAAGAAGTCATGCAAATTCAATTAATAGAACATTTTTCGAAGAAATAACGATTTGGGAAAATCAACAGTATATTTTTTCATTTCAAAACTCTTATTGTCATAATTAAAATAAAAAATATGATTTCAGCACGGTCCGTAAACTGCAGAAGTACCAAATGTGTTAAGTATTTTCCATCGTGGTTTATTTGTTTTGTTTATTTTATTATAATTCGTTAACTTCAGATTTCTCCCCCCCCCCCCCCCCAAAAAAAAAATACTGATTTGGCTAAATTTCTACGTGTTTTTATTTAATAATTAAAAAAGAACAAATTGAAAAGTCAAGTTGGTTATCCCCCCCCCCCCCCCCAAAAAAAAACCCCACGAAAATCGCTAAATTTTGTCTCGTTTCACGCTAACTGTCGAGGAAATGGGTGCTCATTTTACGTTAAATTTATACAGGAAAGTGAACCCCCACTCTAAAATCTTTAAATTTTTTTTTTTTTGAAGTCCTTCTTTGCGGATATTTTTTTAGACTGTTTAAATGTATGTGCACAAAAAAAGTAGGATTTGAACTTTTTAAGGGGTAAACTGCGCTGGGAAGGGATAGTAAAAAAAAATACCAAAAAAATTATTTGATAACAGTAACTTCGCTATGTTTTGCTTGTTTTTTTTTTGTTGTTTCTTTTAGAAAATTTCTTGAAAATATAACTTACAATCACAGGACGCAGCAACGTATCAAAATTGTCGTCTGGTACAATTCGGCTCGTCAACACTCGGGCGTTTGCGTAGGACAGCCGAACGCTTCCGAGTCGAACCTTACGAAAACTGGTTCAGGATCGATATCAGTACCTATTTGTTTATTACTATATTAAACTAAAAAAATTTTTTAACAAATGTATTATTATTATTAAACTATAATTCGAAGGAGGGGAGGAGGAGGAGGAACAACAACAATAATAACAACAACAACAATAATATTAATAACAATAATAATAAAAAAAAAAAAAAATAAAAAAAATTCGCATAAAGAAATGCTAACAGAAAGTTTTTATTTTTCATTTCTGGTCATCCGTAGATGATGTGACGCGCACGATTAAACAGGAATTCACAAAGACATAAAAATCTTGGATTTAACCGAAAAAACTAATAAAACAACTGATGGAAAAAATATTCAGAGGCGGTACCCAGAAGGAAGTCTGCAGCTGCTGGGGTTGCAAAAAGAGTTCTCTTTAAGCGACTCACGCCAACAGGGTCTGGTATCAATCAAAAATAGAACTGTAAAGGTTAACCACAACAGGAGAATTGCACTCGTATTTATAGGTGAAATTACTCCCACTATTCCCCACTCATTCCTGACTATAAAAGTCATTCCTTCTTTGTAACTCATGTTGGCCACATATCCCCCAAACGCTGAGCACACAATCAGTAAGTACCACCCCTTTTTTTTTTTCACACACTCCCAACCAAAACAACAACAAAAAAAAAAGGTCAGAAGAGAAAAAAAACAAAAAAAACAAAAACAATGAGTGCCTCAGAAAGAGTAAACGGCTGTAGTGTCCCAATTACAATTTGCATGAGACAGTTATGCAGGTATCCTCCTTTCTCCCCTACGAATACCTGCCACCAATCGAGTTTTACATAGGTAGTAGGCTCGGCCTACCCCTGCATCTTTTCTGAGGGCCACATTCACGACAGTACCACTTTTGTCGTCTTGGAGGTGGGTGGTCAATGCCGACACATCGAAAGTGGAACCACTCGTCGCACAAATCACATCTAATCATGTCCAGATCTCCTTGAGGGGCATTGCATACTGGACACAACCAGACATGGTCTTCCACAACAGGAGATGAACACGAAGGCTCTCTGTCCTCATCCACAGCAGGGGCATCCCCAGTTGGTTGAATTGAATCACTGATCGGAGATTCTGTAATACTGTCGTCAGGTGTTAGAGAAAGTTCCAAAGGATACAGATGTTTCAGCGAGTGGACCTCTTCAAGACCATCCCCTCTCCTGACACGGGCTGATCTAACTACACCATCATCGCCTTGGATAAGATCCAAAATGGTCCCCAAAATCCAAAACGGCCTTGGCTTTAGGGGGCTCTTAACAAGGACCACATCATTCTTCTGAAGGCGGTTCTCTGATCGCAATCGAGAACATCCTGGAGATTTCCTTCCCAAATCCAGAAGGTATTCATTGTACCACAACTCGTGGAATTCTGACAAACATTGGTTCCTGAGCTCCATAGTTTTGATAAGCTTCTCCCTGCTGGGTGGCACCGACGTAGCAAGATCGATCTTCCCCAACCGCAGTATTAACCCGGGGCTCTTGTTGGGCTTCAGGAACATGTTGGGAGTGATAGCCGTAGCATGATTATCCGAATACACCTGGTATGTCAAAGGTCGGTTATTTACTGATCTCTGAATATCGGAGAGCACCGTCAAGAGAGTAAAATAATCCAATTTACCCCTGCCAAGAATCTTGAAGAGGCAGTTTTTTATTGTCCTAATGCAACGTTCCCAAGTTCCGCCATACCACGGGGAAAACAGGGGGATTGTTTTCAGCTTCATGCAACATGATCCAAATTTGCTCTGGTACTCCTGTAGCAGAGAGAGACGACTAAAGAGTCTCCCACTTCCGAGAAAGGTTTTGGCATTGTCACAGTATATGGCTTCTGGAACTCCATGTTGATTAGTGAAACGTGCGAGAGCTTGAAAAAAGGACAGCACGCTCATGTCCGGAACTACCTCTATATGGACAGCTCTCACATTCAGGCAAGTGAAAAGAAGCAAGTACATTTTCCTGTCCAGGCTTCCATCCCTTACCCAAAGATGGCCGGTGAAGTCCACTCCTATGTGTTGGTAAGGCACTCCAAAATCTGCACGAGGAGTCGGTAGGCTGGCCACAGAATTTGGTAGCACGGATCTGGAATTGTACCTCTTGCATCTAGCACAAGATGCTAAGACCTTGTTGACTGCCTGTCTTCCCTGAGGGACCCAGTAGCCGCTCCGCCTTAACTCAGCCAAGGTTGATCCAGTTCCTAGATGGGAACATCTTGCATGGCAGTCTAAGATTATCAGTCTAGTAATCAGATGACGTTTTCCTATCAAAATTGGATTTTTTACTTCGTAGGAAAGATGCAATGATCGATTAATCCTTCCCCTTGACCGGATCAACCCATCAGAATCCAGAAAAAGATCCAAAGTGCGAACTCGCGTGGGCTCTGAGCTTCCCACCAGCTCGTTCAAGTACTCAAGCTCTGATGGAAATTCTTGTCCCTGGAGAGTTTTCATTAGGTAAATCGCTGCTTTGGAATCGTTGTCCCATTCTCGTCTTAGCTTGATGGCCAAGAACCTGAACACCATCGAGGTGACCCTCAGCAGACGAGAGAAGGTAGAAAATCTGTGAATGGGTATAATTGAAGGGCATTCTTGGGCCTCGACCAGAGCGCAGTTCATCGAAGTATGAGCCATCCGCTGGCAATCCTCATTCAGGCAGGGTAATTCCTGTGCCGGCCACCGAAGGATTCCCTCACGTAGCCAAGAAGGACCAGTACACCAAAACTCAAAGCTGGATTCGAACTTCCTCAATGTCATCCCTCTTGTGATCATATCTGCTGGATTATGTGTAGTAGCCACATACTTAAACAGAGGCCTTAAACCATATCGGGACTCCAACTCTTGATTCATTTGCATGATGTCCTTGAGTCTGTTCTTAGCAAAGATGTTTTTGCTGGTCATAGATTGGGATAATAGCCAGGACAACACCACCTGTGCATCGGTGGCCACACATAAATTGGTTGGGACAAACAGCCCACAATTGTCTAAGATGATAGGCAAGCACTTGAAGGCAAGGTAAACTGCCATTAACTCTAGAACGGGCAGACTTTTATCCTTTATTGGTGCAACCTTTGCCTTTGCAAACATCAGGTAAGATTGTTGGTTCTGTACAATATATACGGCAAACCCATATGCCTCCTTAGAAGCATCGCAAAAGATGTACATGTCACCAGGTTGTCCTTCAACCAGCGTCTGTCGATTATAATGGAAATCACTTAACCCTGACAGATCTTTAGCAAGTTCCCTCCAACCACTCAGAACATCAGGAGAGAGAGGATCGTCCCAACCAGAACCATTCTTCCACATAGTCCTAATAAGTATACGGCTGCGAATCGTAACTGGGAGACAGAGAGACAATGGGTCAAAAATCTTTGCTGCTTCTGAAAGGATCCTCCTCTTCGTTGTCATACTGGGATCGCACTTGACGGGGGCCACATGTATCTCCTCTGAAAGGGGATTATATCGGTACCCCAGTACCCTCTCCCATTCATCATCATGCATGCTCAGTGTACCATCACTTTTCATCCTATCTCGAAGGGCGTCATCATTGATGTTGCAGGACTGAATAACAAATCCTCCCTCCAGCAAACGTTCCCGTGCCAAGGAGTACAATTCGGCAAGTTTATGAGGATCTGCTTCTGATGTGACGAGGTTGTCCACGTAGAATCGATCTTCCATCATCTTGCGACATGCATCTAGTGGATATTGAGCTGCATGAAATTTTAGAATACACCCCAATATAAACGGGCTAGAAGTGAACCCGAAAATCAAGGTTGTATACCTAAAGCAGCGAAGCCGATCCCCATCTTTAAGGAAAAAACAGAACCTGTTTTTGTCAGATTCCAGTCTGAGACGTATCATCAAGAAGGCCTTTTGGATGTCTGCCAGCAGAATATAGTTATTAGCTCTGAAGGTCATTAGTAAATTCAACATGTCTCCTGTGAGGTTGACTTCGGAGTAAGCAGCCTCATTCAGGGACATCCCGTTACCTGTTTTCAAACTGCAGTTGAACACGGGTCTTATTTTAGTAGTAGCTGTTGGGTCAGACTTAAAAACAGGTCGATGAGGTATCCACACATATTTATGAAATTCGTGAGGGGGCACGAAGATCTCCTCAATTATTCCATCCTATTCCTGCTGTTGGAATACTCTCAAGTATTTTTGATACATCCCCTTCTTCATCAGGTCCTTAGCTACTCGGTCCAAGACACGCAAAGAAACAACATGATTGGAAGGAACTTGGGCCAGCTTGTCAGTATGCCAGGGGAGCTCCACATAGTATGTTCCATTCCTGAACTCTATAGCCTCCTGAAAGTGTTTGATCTGCTCCTGATCGTAGTCAGAGACGGTATCCTTGTCAGATATTCCCAGTGATTCCATACTGAATATCCATTCCAACCCCCTTTGCACTTCACTGTTTGGAAGTAACTCTGCCAAAGGGTCAAGATAAGTGGGTTGGTGATCCAGCACGAAACACAAGTGTGGAACTTACTTGGGGAGTCTGCTTCAATACAGAATTAAATGATAGGTGGGCCACCTCATGAGTGGTTTGGTGCTCAGAGAAGAATGAATCCACGGTCCCAAAGGGTACCAGACCTGCTGAGGTGGAAAAGGCCCAGCCATTCAGACAGGGAACCAGTTGAAAGGAGCCCAATTGATGCAGGAGATCCAACCCTATGATACCCCTAATCGGTATAAAGTCTGAACCAGCCTCAAAGCGCCTAGCCAGTGAACACTCAACGTCCCTGAAAGCACTCAACAGGGGTTCCAGATTGGCCAGTCGGACAGATAGGTCCATCACATCAGCTACCAAAACAGGAGAATTCAAGATCTTACCGCAACCCAAATCAATCCCTCCGCGCAGATCCCTGAGTGGAACCTCGGCCAGCGTCGAACCTTGTACTGGTAGATGCACCACCCTTGACCAGTAGTCTTTTTATGGCTTCCCCTGTAAGTTCAAAAATAGACGACAGTGACGGTGATCGCTTCCCCGTCAGTCCGATCATTTCCCCTTTAAGTTCCCTCGGGAATTTTCGGAACAGGATCTTGGCCATAAGTCGAGCCCCACCTGAATCATCCACCGAGAAGTCGCACCCATAGGAGCCTCCCAGCTCTTCCAGCAGAGAGGCAGTCCTGGGAACAAATTCGCCGAGATCCGCATAGGTAGTATCCTTCCCAGGAATATATTCTAGTATATCCTGGAATATCTGGTCGATTATTTCATCCACATCCAAATATTCTCTTTTCAATAATGACAGAGCACGCTGGTAGTTTATGTCTGTGCAGCTCAGATGGTTGATCAACCGCAGCGCTCTGTTGGACAGGGAACACTTTAGAAAATTGAGACGTTCAGCGTCATTGGCCATACCAACCGCAGTTTTGAAATCTTGACAAAAAATTTTGGAAACTCATGTGGTCGGTGGTCATCTCAGAACCACTGAATGTTGGTCCAGTGATTTGAATCTGGGGGGGTTTTACCACAAAGGAAGCAGAACTTCTTCCTGGAGTCGATGCAGAAACTGGGTCCGTAAAAGAAACGGTAGGTGAAGCCAAGGAACAATCTAGTCCATCCAACTGTATGTGATATTCCATAAGTTAGGACGCCCAGCTAACCTCGGCTTCCAGTACGTCACTCTCAGGAATTGGAGCCAGCTCAAGTTTAGTTGTGTAGACTTCAATTTCGTTGATATACTCCAGAATATTGTTCTGGAAGACAGAGTAAACATGAGGGGTCACTCTGTCCCCATGGCACAGCCTCAGTCTATCTTCCACCTTAATTTTCAGTACCCTCATCCGGCGAAGGATCTGCTCACTGGAAACCTCCATGATGAGAACTTGATCACGAACGTTCAACAAAAAGGAAGAATCCACCGAATTTCTTTTTGCAATTTGATGGAAAAAATATTCAGAGGCGGTACCCAGAAGGAAGTCTGCAGCTGCTGGGGTTGCAAAAAGAGTTCTCTTTAAGCAACCCACGCCAACAGGGTCTGGTATCAATCAAAAATAGAACTGTAAAGGTTAACCACAACAGGAGAATTGCACCCGTATTTATAGGTGAAATTACTCCCACTATTCCCCACTCATTCCTGACTATAAAAGTCATTCCTTCTTTGTAACTCATGTTGGCCACATATCCCCCAAACGCTGAGCACACAATCAGTAAGTACCACCCCTATTTTTTTTCACAATTTAAAGCAAGAAAAAAAAAACAGTCACCGTATGTAAAGTTTTATGAAAAAATAATTATTTTTTGAAGAAAATTTAGGTTTGTTCAATTATTATTTTTTGTTTCGATAAATTGTTTTTATGTTTTTTGTTTGTTTTTTGAAATAGATCGACAAGGTTAGGGTGAAAAAAAAACATTTTGTTTACATTTTTTTGTAAGTTAAGGTTAAGGTTTTCGAGAAATTTTTTTTTTTCATTTTCCAAAATTGTTCAGATTTTCTGTTGTTTGTCTGCAAACGAATTTTACGATTTACTCAAGTTACAATTGAAAATTGTCGTCTGCTGTCTGGCAATCTGATTTGTCAGCTTCCGGCTTTTTACATAAACAGCCGGAAAATGCCGACGAAAAGTCCTTTTTACCATGAGTCACAGACTGTAAGAGTACATTTCAGATGTTTGCTACTAAATTTGCTATGACCGACTCCATCGACATTCCCCGGTGGTCGCTTTTACGATGAGTCACAAACTGTACCAGTACCACTATTCCGAATGACAAGACTCTCCCTAAAAAAAAACGTAAATCCAAGTGGCAAGGCCTCTTTAAACAAAACCCCTTTTTAAACGATGTGTAATTGTCTAGAAGAGTAGAACCCCCCCCCTACCCCCCCCCCCTCACTAAAACGCACATACAAAAATAAACTTGATTAATTGCCCTAAAATGATCATGAAGCTGGGGGGGGGGGGTCATTTCACGTTAAGTTTATATGCGAAAAATTCTGAAATAATATTTTTTTTTTTTACACTCCTGCAGTGTAGTGAACAACCTAGAAATCAAAAACAAACAAAATATACAACAAATAACTTTTACCAAACGTAAGAAAATTTAATTTTCTACCGACCTGTATAATTTTATAGATTTATCTCTGAGTATGTGATTATCATTTTCACTTAGACAAACACGAGTAAATAGAAAATGTCGGTCGATTTTGTTTGGAGATGGTCGCTAATTTAAGTTTTAAAAAAAGACTCACTCTACCACTAACCCTAAGCCCGGATGGTTGCCAATGGGACTTAGGGTTAGTGATGAGGTAAATCATTTTTTGTTAAACTAGTTTTTAAGGAATGAAACACCAGAAATTGGTCGGCCATATTAAGATTTTTTTTAATCCAAAAGACAGATATCGACGAAATCACATATTGGAATAAGAAAAACAACTTTAAAACAGTTTCATAACTTCAAAAATATATTGCGTTTGGTAAAAGTTATCTGTTGTATATTTTGTTTGTGTTCGATTTCTAGTCTGTTAACTATACTGCATGTTTTCTGTATTGTTTTCTCCCCCCTCCCCCCAAGTTTTTCATAGAGTTCACATGTAATTGCCTAAAAAAGTAAAATCTCATTCTTTTTTTTAGAGGGGGGGGGGGGGGGGACACCGAAGGGTGTTAATCTACCCTTTTTTTCATTATCAGTCGAGCTTAGGGATAATGAGGTTCTTGTGCGTTTGATCGGTACCAAATAACTGTCCTAGAAAATTTTAGATCACGTGATATTGTAGCCGGCGTAAAGCGAAAAAATGAACCCTTATAATTCTTAGTTTAGTTTGTATATAAAAATAATCCCTTTTCTACAAACAACGAATAATTTAATTATATATACTAGCAAATATATGCTCCCTCCGGTCGCATATTTTTGCTAGGCTGCCGCATCAGAAATGAAGGCTCACGCGTAAGCCAATGGAGCCCCAGTCATATTTCTGTGGTGGTTAGACATTGATTTTCTGTGTTTATGACCAAGATTATTTTTAGTTGAAAATAAAGGAAAAAAAATTCGATCCTACCCCGATATTTGTTGTACCCTCGCCCATAAATAGAAAGACTTGTAGTTTAAAAAGAAAGAAAAAAAATTTTTTGTACCCACCTCAATTTTTTTATATTACCAGTCATAGAAATATTTTTTAGTTAAGAAAAAAAAAAAAAAATTTTTTGACCGCCTTCCCCAATTTTTTTATCCTCCCCCCCCCCCATACATGTAAATATTTTTAATTAAAAAGGAAAAAAAAACCCTAACCCTAACGATGGGGTCAAAGTTAGCGTGGGTCCTAAAATGAAAAAGCACCAAAAAATCAAATACAGTGAACACAGTGTGGGTGTGTGTGTGTGTGGGGGGGGGTAGGTGTTTGTTTAATGACCTTTTTTTAATTAAATAATTTGATTCTACAATCAGTTGTATAGTTTTCCAGTACAATGTGTTAGTTTATTTTGTTGACATTAAAGAAAAAAAAATCACATCTTTTCTTTTAATAAATAAAACAGGTCGTGAAAAAATGATAATATTGGATATGAAAGTATTAAGAAATCAAATACAGTAAACACGAAAAGTTTTTTAATTCTCGGAAAGAAAAAGTTTACCTGAACTGTGTGTGTGCGTGTGTGCGTGCGTGCACGCGTTTTTATATAGTAATTTTTAAATCAATTATTATTTGAATTAAACAATTTGATTTAATAAATTTGTGTTTTAAAACATAATGGCTAAGAATAAACAAACTTAGGACGGTTTTAAAAATGGAAAACTGAGCATGGTGGATTACAGCGTTGTTGTTTACATATTAACATCGGCTGCTTAATGAGATCGCCATATTTAATTACCGGAGGGAGGGAGGACGCCACTTATTAAACAGCTAATGACTTTGCAATTTTAACAGTACTCGCGTTGAAATGGTTTAGAACACACGCCGGTTATGATGAAAATGGTTGTAATTAATTGTATGAATAATGTTTATTAATATAACCTTATCGGAAAATATTGTAAATACATATGTAAATTGGATAATAGCAGTTATAAGTGTATATTTGTAAATATGAATTTAATTGAAGGTTTAAAGGAATGACTTATGTTAATGGCAACACCCATCTGGTGTCTGAACGCCTTTTGATGACAGTATATGAAGAATTTCAAAAAGATTAGTTTCAGTTAAATAGTCATACTGGAGTTTCGGCTTCAGACAGACAGATACATAAACTAAAATTATTAATAGATATATATATATGTATATATATATACATAAGTATTTTTTTGACACGAGAAACAAATGGCTGTTAGTGGGGATTCCTTAAAAT
Source organism: Sepiola atlantica (assembly GCA_963556195.1). Lineage (NCBI taxonomy): Eukaryota > Metazoa > Mollusca > Cephalopoda > Sepiida > Sepiolidae > Sepiola > Sepiola atlantica. The sequence goes on from OY744535.1 coordinate 71,354,517, forward strand.
AGTAAAAATGAATCCCTTGCCCTACTACTAACCCAAAGTCCGAGTAGCAAGCCTCGTCACCTAAATTTAGGGTTAGTGGTAGGGTAAGTTTGTTTTTATAAATATCTTTTCAGCCTGAAGTTATTCAAAGCTAAGCGACCACCTCCAAAAATCGACTGCTTTTTTAAGTCAACTTAACGGTAACAAATTCAGAGATAATAAATCTCTGAATCAGTTTCCACACATTAAAAGCATACGGGTTAGTAGAAAATTAAATTTTAATGCGTTTGGTGAAAGTTATTGTATTTTTTTTATTTCTCAGTTCTTAGCGATACTACAATTTTACCTAAGAAATTATCTCTATAATAAAGATCAATTTGTAATATTTATTTATATATATATATATATATATATATATATATATATATATATAATTACTAGCATGGTTACTTGGCTTTGTCCGGAGCGCATGAATCACAAAATAGAAGAGATAAAAAAATGTGTGTAACATCTTTAAAAAATTTTCTATCTCTCTCTATCTATTCCACCCTCTTTCTTCTCTCCATCGCTATCTCTCTCTCTCTCCTCCCCTCTCTTCTCCCATCGCTTTCTCTCTCTCTACCCTCTTCTCTCTTCTCCCCCTCCTCTCTCACTTTCTGGCAACTGGAAAAAATTGTTGACGAATTACTACATAATAACATTAGAAAATATCTTTAAATGTCGACCCCCCCCCCTGACTATTTCTGTTTCTTTTGATCCTCAAAAGATTTTTTAAAATGTAGTATTTTAGCAAAAAGTAAAAATGAGATACTATTTTTTTAGGCGATTACATGTACACAGCCTGAAAAATATCTACCAAAAAGAATTTAAAAAGAAGTTTTAAACTTTAGAGTGGGGGAATCACTGTCTTATATAAATTTAGCATAAAATGAACACCAATGTCCAGTTCTGTTAGCGAAAAATAGGGAAATTTTAACCATTTTCTTTTTATTTCATTTTTTGTAATGAAAGCAGATTTTGTGCGAGATGAATGGAGGTGTGGGTTCACTAATATTTTTTTTGGGGGGGGGGGGGTCTCTGGCCCCCAAAATGGAGGGTGGGTGTTTATTTTTTTCTACAATCAAATAAAGTGCGGAAACAATATTTAATGTTTTAGCATAGATTTTTTTTCTGGACAAAAACAAAATAAGGGGTGGGGGTGGGGCAAGTGGTGGGGGTCCCAATATTTAATGTTGGTGATAATTCCGAATAGTCAGCCATAGATTGGCAGTTGTGATGTAAGCAGTTCCAACTATGAACAGAGAAATCTGAAGCAGTTCTGACTTTTAACGAATCTGAAGACAACCGATACAAATAAAAAGACAAATTTTACGTATTCATTATTATTTAAAGATGAACGTTGCGTTTTTACATGCAACTATTTTGCCTGCCGTAGAAGGTTGCATAAGTTTTTGCAAGGATAAAGGGCTTCCCCAAAAAATAAGCAAAAAAAAGGAAACTTTCTTGTGTTTTCTGATTGCTTGTTTGACCATGAAACAGAAACTGGCGAATGAGCAAAGTCTTTGGCTCCCACTTTTAACAATATAATATTGTTAATAAAAAAAGAAACTGTAAAGTAAAAGAATAAAACTTTTATATATAAACAATTTTACAAAAATGTAAAATATAACAAAGTTTGTGCAGGATAAAAATGTTTGAAACGACACAAAAGTTCACTTTGTCTTTAAAGTTTGTGTGTGCGTGCGTGCGTGCGTGCGTGCATGCGTGTGTGGTTAAGCTGTTATTGCCGGGGAAGACAGCAGGCGTGCTTAAAAGTGGATGCTCTTGTTGTTGTTGTTGCTGTCTTCATTCATGGCGAGGCGAGCTATCCGTTGTCGCCAAGAACACTGATTTCTTTCCGATAATTCCCTGGTTTTATTAAAGTTTATTTCGCACCCACTTGTTCAAAACATGTGTGAACACTTTTCTTGAGAGTTCACACTTTGGTCACATCTGTTATAACTTATTTTTACGAGCAACTTGCCTGCAAGATGATCCCCTCTTCAAGAAGATAGAAAAAAAGAAGAGGAAAGAGTAAGCCGAACGAACCTAGAAAGAAAAGGGGTAACTAAACAGGTTAGCACTTTCCTTCAATGTCCGTTCGTCTCATCGATCTATTGATCTGCCACAATAGTCCCCCACCAGTAAGCGGAGCTTAACCGATAGGCACTACCCTATTTTTATTTTACTCTTATTTATTATTTATTTTTTGTAATCTCCTTAGTTTTGTTTTTTCATTATTCTTATACTTATATCTATTCCTCTGTCTTATTATAAGTAGTCATACTTTTAAATAGTTATTAAAAATTTAAAAAATCATTATTTTTTTTCCATGTAACTTTTCTTCCAGATCTAGACTCATATGTTTTACTAGTAATATTTTTATCGACTTTGTCAGCAGTATTTGTTTTCATATTTTCCTTGTTAGTTGTGCACACATCTGTCTGTGCTTTTTTAGTAGTCCTAGTTTTGTCGTTATTGCTAGTTGGTTCTATATAAGGTTTTAACCTATCTATTGATACATGAGTATGAGTACCATTGCTTATATCGATCTGAAAATGTTTAGCTGATCGAGTCAGAACTTTATAAGGACCTGAATAAGGCGCTTCTAACGGTTTTCTCACTCGATCGACTCTAAGCCATACTTTCTCACAGGAAAGTAGAGTTTTTGGTTATAAGGGGTTATCGCAGCTGAGTGCATCAAATTGGGACATCGAATCACACAAATCACGTATGTATTTGTGATTTACAGGTGTTTCTTTTTCTACACCCGGTCTGTGCACCAATTGCTGAGGGATCAATATTGGTGCTCCAATAACAAAGGTAAAAGGTGAAAAAGCTGATTCATTAGGGGTACTGCGTAAACCAAGTAGAATTATAGGTATTGCTTTCATCCATGATTCTTTTCGAGCCATTATCGCTGCTTTTAGCGTACGATGTGCTCTTTCTATCAATCCGTTGCTGTGCGGATGATATGCAGTCGTTCTTAATCGGTAAAAACTTATCACCTTGGCTAATTCCTGGAACAATTCGCTCTCAAATTGACTACCTCGATCCGTTACAACATGCAGTGGAACTCCAAATCTAGATATCCATGCATTAATAAATGCTTCTGCTACCGACTGTGCAGTTATTTCAGTCATAGGCTGTACTTCAATCCAGCGAGTTGCACGATCGATACAAGTCAGTAGATATCTATATGGACTTAGATATGAGTCCAGTTCACTGCGCGTTAAGGGTAATGGGCCGACAATGTCTATATGCACTGTTTGAAAACGTGCAGATGGCAATTCAAAATTCTGGACAGCAGATTTAGTGTGTCTGTGAACTTTAGTTTGTTGACATACAACACATTCTGCACAGAATTGTTTGACAGTTTTATTCAAATTCGGCCAAAAATATCTGGACTTAACCAGTTTTATAGACGCTCCTGTTCCGGGATGCGCTAAGCCGTGTAGGCTATAAAAAATGGCTCTACAAAGATTTTTCGGGATAAACGGTCTGGGGTAGATAGTGGAAGTATCACATAGGACTGAGCCTACTTCATTTGATATAAAATATTCTTTTAAATCTGGGTATGATTTTATTTCATCATCTCCTATTTGTGTCTGAGCTATTTCTGTCAAATCACACGCATCTACTTGCACAGCTAATGCAGGTCGAGACATACAGTCCGCAACTACATTTTGATCACCTTTAATATATGCTATATCAGCAATATATTCGGCAAGTACTGACAAGTGTCGTTGCTGTCGATCTGATTTTGCCGGTGTCTGACTATAAAAGGCTCCACATAACGGCTTATGATCAGTGAACAATGTTACATGACAACCTTCTATGAGGTGACGGAAATGTATCACTGCAAAATAAGCTGTCAAATGTTGAATATTTGGCTTGAGCTTGAGACAATTTCTTAGAAAAGAATCCTATGGGTACCGGTTTCTTATTTATTAGTTGATGTAATGCAGCGCCAGTTGCGTATTGACTACTATCCGTCACTAGGTGGTACTCGGTGACTGAAGACTGTGGATGGGCTAATGCTGTAATTTCTGACAATTTACTAATTATAGTTTTGAAAGCGTCAGTTTCTTTCTCATCCAGTCCGAGCTTTGACTTAGGGTCTAACCTCATTCGTTCGGACAGTGGTAATACTATGGATGCATAATTAAGGATTAATTTGCGGTAAAAACCTGTCATCCCTAAAAACCTACGTAAGCTTTTTGAATCTTTGTCTGACTATAAAAGGCTTGTGTGTGCTTGTTGGTGTTTCATTCCTTAAAATATAGTTTTTAAAAAATTACATACCTTACCATAAACTCTAAGTCCCACCGGAACTCCGGACTTATTGTTAATGGTAGGGTAAACCATTTTCTTTACTATCTTTTAAGGCTGAAATTAGCGACCACCACCAAACAAAATCGACCGCCATATTTTTTCTTTACTCGTGTTTTACTAAGTAAAAGTGATGATAACATATTCAGTTGGTATAAACTACTACTCTTTTTCTTTCTCGGTTCGTTCAGAGATTGGTGGTGGTGGTAAAAAAAATGGTTAGTGTTAGGGTGGCAGTAATACAGGTAGACTTTAGGGAAAGGCGAATATACACACACACATACACACACACACACACACTCACACACATGAAGTGAGTGCTGCAATGAAATGAAAGGGTTGGGGTAAATCTGTAGCCCTGCAACCTTTGCTAATTCGCCCTTGTGCCCTTCCACAAAATGATATTCCACATTTTTAGGCGATGACATGTAAACAGGTTGAAAAAGCTGACGGTACCAGAAAACAAAAATAATATTTTGGGATCACTTTCATATATAAATTTAATGCAAAATAGTCTATCACTTCCGGGATACCAGGCGGTAATGATAATCCACTTTCGGACCAGAAAGCGTTTTTATGAACAGCCCTTAAAATCACGATCTAGTCTGAAGGGGAGGGGGCATTTTAGCTTAAATTGGCGATTGTGTAGTTTGACAGCCAAAATGGCATACAATTCTGACGTCAAGTTAGCGTCTGCTCTATTCAACCGGTGCCTCGAAAAAGTGCTCCCTCGTTTAACAAACCGTTCGATTTCGGCGGAATCCGACTCCACACTACACACAAACCGCATCGAAGGACCTGGGGTTTGTGTAAGAACAAATTCCGTTCGATGAGGGCCACATACCCAAATAATTTTGATAGTCATTTACAGGAATTTTTATGGCGCCGTCATATAAAAATAACAATTTCTTCGAAATATACTGTATGGGATACGACAATACTATGACATGTAATGGTTGAGAAAAAAAACAAAAAAACAATGATTTTCTAAAATAAAAACACTGAAAAAAAGTTTGTTAAATTGTAAATTAATGTTGGGTATCTTTCGGAAAAAAACACTGAAAAACAAATATTTTGTTAAATTATAAATGGAAGCAACATGTTGTTTGTTAAAAGTTTTACGTGTAATGGTTGAGAAAACCCCCCAATGATTTTCTAAAAAAAAACATTGCAAAAACAGTTAGTTAAATTGTAAATTAATGTTTGTTATAAATGGAAGCAACATGTTTGTTAAAAGTTTTGTTGAATGATTGGATCCATGTATAAAAAAACACTGATTTTATTTTCACAATAAATTTGTAAAAAGGCAATATTTTCTTATTGTAAGTTGGTTCATGTAAACGAGGGACGACTTTTTCGAGGCACCGGTTGAATAGAGCAGACGCTAGCTTGACGTCAGAGTTGTCCGCCATTTTGGCTGCTAAACTACAAAATCGCCCTTAAATTTATATGCGAAAGTGACACCTCCACTTTTTACTACCTACTTTTCAGTTTGTTTACATGTAATCGCCTGAAAACAGTAGAATATTTTTTATTTTAAGAGAATTAACAGAGGCTGTAAGGTTCCAATACCGACATTGTTTCAACGAAATGCGATTGACACAAGCTATTAAGTCATGATCTAATTTATGCAAATAAGTAAGGCTCATTCGCCAACTAAGCTTGTACAGACCCCTAAAAACTCCTCAATGTTGCCAACAAGTGACAATACACCTACCAAAAGCTCTACACACAATACAGGCCAATCTTCAACCTCCATTTTCCAAGAGCATCTGCCTCTACCTGACTGATTGTAACCTCTCCAGTCTTCATTGTATCTTGTATATATTTCAATACAATTTTAATTTTCAGCTAAATATTTTCTCTTTACCCTTGCCTCATCGGCAACATGTTATTATTATCCTTTCCTATCACGATCATACACTGGTGTCAGACGTCTTTCAAGTTTTGCGTAGTCCCCAGGACGATGCTGGCGAAGATGCCCTCGTTTTCACTGTTGATGGTATTTCAGCCAGGACCCTAATGAAAGCATAATCTGACTTGTCCGATTTTACTTATATTAACTTGTGCAGATGAGCGGCCGTACGAAAAAAATATTTAAAAAAAATAAAAACGGTATTATTCAGTGTTATTTTCTCACTATAGAAAAAAGTAGAAAAGATTATCCACTAGAACTTTAATTACAAATATTTTTCCATTTTTCGTATCATAACAGCGATTCGTTCAGTAAGCGTCCATCTTTTTTCTTAAAAATAATTCAAGCGCAAATAATTCGCAAGGAAGATAATTACACAATTTAAAAACAAAAAACAACTACATATATAAAAATTAAATTTTTTTCCAATAAAAAAAAAATGAAAGTAAATAAACGAAATTAAATTAATTTATTTCAATAAAACAAAATGTTCATATTCTCACTGGGTATCTTTCCCTGTGAATTATCTGCCCTTGAATTATTTTTAAGAAAAAAGATTTAGGCTTACTGAACGATTCGCTGTTATGATACGAAAAATGGAAAAAATACTTGTAATTAAAGTTCTAGTGGATAATTTTTTGGCGCTTGTATAGATCGAGTACACGAGCCGAAATTTCAATGGTGTAAGAAGGGGCAGACAACTCTCTCTTTTTTAAGTAACATAATTTCTAGCTTCTCTGAAAATGGACGTAATCGACGTGCATGCCATGAATATGCGCGAATTATATTTAACAAGTTAATTTAACATGTTAATTTCTGCGATAATTTAATATTTTAAACTATAAAAAAAGTCAAAAATCTGTTAATCCAAACAAGAGGACTGTTCGTTTTGTTGGTTTTTGAAATTAAAAAATATACTGTTGGTTTTCCCAAATTCTATTTTCTTCAATAAATGTTCTATCAATATACTGTTGATTTTCTCAAATTGTTATTTCTTCGAAAAATGTTCTATTAATTGAATTTGCATGACTTTTTATTTAAAAAAATCGATATTTTCCATTTTCAGAGAAATTGCGTACTAAAAAAAGAGTTATCTTCTAAAATAAATTTCGGCTCGTGTACCCGATCTATACAAGCGCCAATTTGTTCTACAGTAAGAAAATAACACTGAATAAGTACATAATACTGTTTTTATAAAAAACATTTTTTTCGTACTGTCGCTCATCTGTACAAGCACCAACTTTTGTAATGAATAAACAAACAAATTAAATCATTTATCAAACATATTTTATTAAGACAAGATTTATTTTACAAAATTATTTTTAAAAACAAATTACAGCAATAAAAAAAAAGGAAATCATTAAAAAAAAAACATTCGTTTCGTATGTTTTACGTTTCATATACATTCGTTTCGAATGTTTTACGTTTCATATACATTCGTTTCGTATGTTTTACGTTTTATATACATTCGTTGATTTCATTTCGTGACAAAATATAAAAAAAACCCTAATAAATGTTTCTCATTATCGTAGCAACTATCTTGTTCAAACTATTTTACTGCTTAAGAAAAATCATTATTCTAAAAACGATGTCGTGTTCTTCCAAACTAAAATCTGTAAATATGATTTTAATTTTATCCTATGGAAATTTTTGTGCAGAAAAATAATATTTTGAGTTTTAGTGAAAACAAATAAAAAAAAAATCTTTTTTGTTTTAAGATTTTCAAATTAATAAATTATTACAAAAAAATATTGATTGAATAAAAAGTAATTTCTGACTTGAATAAAAGTTTTGATGAATTATCAAGTATTAAGGTAAGTTTGTGCTTCTAAACCAAAAAGAAAACATTAATTTTCACACGCGAAAACAACAACAAAAACTATCATATAATGTTAAATATTTCCTAAATTGCCAAAATGTATTCCTAACTTTAAAAAAAAAATGTTTATCTTTTGTCATCCGAAATTCCTTCTTTATATCCTTAATAATATTAGAAATAAATAAAATAAATAAGATTTAGTGTGTGTGTATATATATATATATATATATATATATATATATATATATATATATATATATATATTACTGAACAATAGAAAACGTCCATTCGTTACAAGCGTTTGCTATTAATTTGCCTTACGTGAATTCGCTGATCAGGGATCGAATCTTCACACAGAAATCGCAGGTTGATATGAAGGAGTCGATAAAAGGATTATCGTCGTTTGACATGTGAAAACATGGCAGTTCTGACATGTTTTCCACATCCATAACTTCTTCTTCTTTCCCAATATTTGGCAAAGAGAAATCTTCAGCAGACGAGAAACACGAAATGACGCCAAGATCCGAAAAAATGAGTGGTTGGTCTTCTTCGTGGGCTTGTTTTGAAATCGGTGAGTTTTGATCGTCCTCGGTACCAAGAAGAATGTCTGCGTTGCATATTTGTGCATTTAGATGCACATCTTCGACTAACAATTGAGTGTTTGCAATTGTTTCGTTTCTCTCTTGCAATAATGGCAAAGTTTTGGGATTTTCTGACCGACAAGAATCGTTGGTGTTGCACTCAAGATCGGAATATTCGCTATTAAAATGGACCGTGTTTTCCTCAACTATGTCCCTGGGGGTTTCTGATCTGCCCCCAGTTTTGGAGAGGATTGACAAAAGTGCGATGATGTCTTTGTGAGTTGTCGTGATAATGGGGTCGCATTTCGGCTGTATTTCGTTTGAGTGCCCATTATTGAATGTCGGTGGCTCATTTAAAAGCTCGGGTTCCTGTTGTTGAACAGATGTAGTGTTCTTGTTGGGAATAATATCGAAAGTTTCGGGTAGAGTTTCAGAAACGGTCGAGCTGATGCCTTTCTCTCTAACCAGCAGGCTGGGAGAGTTTTCTTGAAATACAGGGTTTGAAAGGCTTTTCTCTTGCGTAGCGGTTACCTCGAAGAGGTTGGATTTATGCAGACTTTCCTCGGAAATTCTTCCTTCCCCTTGCCCCAATTGTGTGTTATGGGGCTGATACGAGTAGTCAGGTAATATTGACCATTCCGGAATAACACCATCGCATTCAATAGGTTCTTGTATGCATGATTTGGCGTCCATATTCGAGGGATCGCCCACTGTCACAAAAGAAGCCCTTGTTTCAGGAACGTTGTTGTTAGTGATTGGCCACAACATCTGACCATTTGGAACGCTCACCGCCTGAGGCATTTGGTAATAGCGATTGTTTATAATATTTCCCAGCTCATATTTTTTGTGATTGGGGTTTTTAATCCGTGGTTTCGATTTACTTTGAAAGTCAGGATAATCGATTTGGTGTTTTCTTTTGATCCGTTCTGACTCTTTGAAGTAAGGTTTTTTCTCCTCCACGGACATTTCGCTCCATATTTTCCCAAGAATGATATTGGCATTGGGAATGCTGATCTTCGGGTTTTGTTCCAATAGTTTTTTCCTGAATTCTCGACTCCATACGAAGTAAGCATTCAGGGGCTTTTTAACATGATCCCTCTTTTTCTGACCATTGGAAGCGACCATTTTTTAAAATATTTTTTTCTCCGAAATTTTTTTTTTAAAAAGTCTGTTTTCTGTTAACTTATTTATCAACATAAATTTTATGTTACCAAAACTTTGATAAAATTGCTTCGTCACCGTGAAGAGTTAAGTTGAAAATGGATAACGTCATAAAGACCGAATAATAAGTGGGAGTGGCCTGAATAGACAAGAAAGAAGAGCGAGAGGGGGAGGAAGGAAACGAATAGAATAGAGAGGGGGGGAGAAGGAAACCAATAGAATAGAGAGGGGGGGAGTGACTATTATGACATCACAATTTGTGATGTCATTATCAGCAGCTGCGTGTATGTCTGTATGAAAGCAGCAGCATATATATAATTACTAGCATGGTTACTTGGCTTTGTCCGGAGCGCATGAATCACAAAATAGAAGAGATAAACAAATGTGTGTAACATCTTTAAAAAAATTTCTATCTCTCTCTATCCATTTCACCCTCTTTCTTCTCCCCATCGCTATCTCTCTCTCTCCTCCCCTCTCTTCTCCCATCGCTTTCTCTCTCTCTACCCTCTTCTCTCTTCTCCCCCTCCTCTCTCACTTTCTGGCAACTGGAAAAAATTGTTGACGAATTACTACATAATAACATTAGAAAATATCTTTAAATGTCGACCCCCCCCCCTGACTATTTCTGTTTCTTTTGATCCTCAAAAGATTTTTAAAAATGTAGTATTTTAGCAAAAAGTAAAAATGAAATTCTATTTTTTTAGGCGATTACATGTACACAGCCTGAAAAATATCTACCAAAAAGAATTTAAAAAGAAGTTTTAAACTTTAGAGTGGGGGAATCACTGTCTTATATAAATTTAGCATAAAATGAACACCAATGTCCAGTTCTGTTAGCGAAAAATAGGGAAATTTTAACCATTTTCTTTTTATTTCATTTTTTGTAATGAAAGCAGATTTTGTGCGAGATGAATGGAGGTGTGGGTTCACTAATATTTTTTTTTTGGGGGGGGGGGGTCTCTGGCCCCCAAAATGGAGGGTGGGTTATTATTTTTTTCTACAATCAAATAAAGTGCGGAAACAATATTTAATGTTTTAGCATAGATTTTTTTTCTGGACAAAAACAAAATAAGGGGTGGGGGTGGGGCAAGTGGTGGGGGTCCCAATATTTAATGTTGGTGATAATTCCGAATAGTCAGCCATAGATTGGCAGTTGTGATGTAAGCAGTTCCAACTATGAACAGAGAAAGCTGAAGCAGTTCTGACTTTTAACGAATCTGAAGACAACCGATACAAATAAAAAGACAAATTTTACGTATTCATTATTATTTAAAGATGAACGTTGCGTTTTTACATGCAACTATTTTGCCTGCCGTAGAAGGTTGCATAAGTTTTTGCAAGGATAAAGGGCTTCCCCAAAAAATAAGCAAAAATAAGGAAATTTTCTTGTGTTTTCTGATTGTTTCACTCTGACCATGCCTTTTCACCTTCAAGCACTGCCAGCGAGGATGCCCCAAATGGATCCAGAGCGCACTTGTTTGACCATGAAACAGAAAATGGCGAATGAGCAAAGTCTTTGGCTCCCACTTTTAACAATATAATATTGTTAATAAAAAAAGAAACTGTAAAATAAAAGAATAAAACTTTTATATATAAACAATTTTACAAAAATGTAAAATGTAACAAAGTTTGTGCGTGCGTGCATGCGTGTGTGGTTAAGCTGTTATTGCCGGGGAAGACAGCAGGCGTGCTTAAAAGTGGATGCTCTTGTTGTTGTTGTTGCTGTCTTCATTCATGGCGAGGCGAGCTATCCGTTGTTGCCAAGAACACTGATTTCTTTCCGATAATTCCCTGGTTTTATTAAAGTTTATTTTGCACCCACTTGTTCAAAACATGTGTGAACACTTTTCTTGAGAGTTCACACTTTGGTCACATCTGTTATAACTTATTTTTACGAGCAACTTGCCTGCAAGATGATCCCCTCTTCAAGAAGAAAGAAAAAAAGAAGAGGAAATAAGAGGAGAGAGTAAGCCAAACGAACCTAGAAAGAAAAGGGGTAACTAAACAGGCTAGCACTTTCCTTCAATGTCTGTTCGTTTTTTTTTGTAATCTCCTTAGTTTTGTTTTTTCATTATTCTTATACTTATATCTATTCCTCTGCCTTATTATAAGTAGTCATACTTTTAAATAGTTATTAAAAATTTTAAAAATCATTATTTTTTTTCCATGTAACTTTTCTTCCAGATCTAGACTCATATGTTTTACTAGTAATATTTTTATCAACTTTGTCAGCAGTATTTGTTTTCATATTTTCCTTGTTAGTTGTGCACGCATCTGTCTGTGCTTTCTTAGTAGTCCTAGTTTTGTCGTTATTGCTAGTTGGTTCTATATAAGGTTTTAACCTGTCTATTGATACATGAGTATGAGTACCATTGCTCATATCGATCTGAAAATGTTTAGCTGATCGAGTCAGAACTTTATAAGGACCTGAATAAGGCGCTTCTAATGGTTTTCTCACTCGATCGACTCTAAGCCATACTTTCTCACAGGAAAGTAGAGTTTTTGGTTATAAGGGGTTATCGCAGCTGAGTGCATCAAATTGGGACATCGAATCACACAAATCACGTATGTATTTGTGATTTACAGGTGTTTCTTTTTCTACACCCGGTCTGTGCACCAATTGCTGAGGGATCAATATTGGTGCTCCAATAACAAAGGTAAAAGGTGAAAAAGCTGATTCATTAGGGGTACTGCGTAAACCAAGTAGAATTATAGGTATTGCTTTCATCCATGATTCTTTTCGAGCCATTATCGCTGCTTTTAGCGTACGATGTGCTCTTTCTATCAATCCGTTGCTTTGCGGATGATATGCAGTCGTTCTTAATCGGTAAAAACTTATCACCTTGACTAATTCCTGGAACAATTCGCTCTCAAATTGACTACCTCGATCCGTTACAACATGCAGTGGAACTCCAAATCTAGATATCCATGCATTAATAAATGCTTCTGCTACCGACTGTGCAGTTATTTCAGTCATAGGCTGTACTTCAATCCAGCGAGTTGCACGATCGATACAAGTCAGTAGATATCTATATGGACTTAGATATGGGTCCAGTTCACTGCACGTTAAGGGTAATGGGCCGACAATGTCTATATGCACTGTTTGAAAACGTGCAGATGGCAATTCAAAATTCTGGACAGCAGATTTAGTGTGTCTGTGAACTTTAGCTTGTTGACATACAACACATTCTGCACAGAATTGTTTGACAGTTTTATCCAAATTCGGCCAAAAATATCTGGACTTAACCAGTTTTATAGACGCTCCTGTTCCGGGATGCGCTAAGCCGTGTAGGCTATAAAAAATGGCTCTACAAAGATTTTTCGAGATAAACGGTCTGGGGTAGATAGTTGAAGTATCACATAGGACTGAGCTTACTTCATTTGATATAAAATATTCTTTTAAATCTGGGTATGATTTTATTTCATCATCTCCTATTTGTGTCTGAGCTATTTCTGTCAAATCACAGGCATCTACTTGCACAGCTAATGCAGGTCGAGACATACAGTCCGCAACTACATTTTGATCACCTTTAATATATGGTATATCAGCAATATATTCGGCAAGTACTGACAAGTGTCGTTGCTGTCGATCCGATTTTGCCGGTGTCTGACTATAAAAGGCTCCACATAACGGCCTATGATCAGTGAACAATGTTACATGACAACCTTCTATGAGGTGACGGAAATGTATCACTGCAAAATAAGCTGTCAAATGTTGAATATTTGGCTTGAGCTTGAGACAATTTCTTAGAAAAGAATCCTATGGGTACCGGTTTCTTATTTATTAGTTGATGTAATGCAGCGCCAGTTGCGTATTGACTACTATCCGTCACTAGGTGGTACTCGGTGACTGAAGACTGTGGATGGGCTAATGCTGTAATTTCTGACAATTTACTAATTATAGTTTTGAAAGCGTCAGTTTCTTTCTCATCCAGTCCGAGCTTTGACTTAGGGTCTAACCTCATTCGTTCGGACAGTGGTAATACTATGGATGCATAATTAAGGATTAATTTGCGGTAAAAACCTGTCATCCCTAAAAACCTACGTAAGCTTTTTGAATCTTTGTCTGACTATAAAAGGCTTGTGTGTGCTTGTTGGTGTTTCATTCCTTAAAATATAGTTTTTAAAAAATTACTTACCTTACCATAAACTCTAAGTCCCACCGGAACCCCGGACTTATTGTTAATGGTAGGTAAACCATTTTCTTTACTATCTTTTAAGGCTGAAATTAGCAACCACCACCAAACAAAATCGACTGCCATATTTTTTCTTTACTCTCGTTTTACTAAGTAAAAGTGATGATAACATATTCAGTTGGTATAAACTACTACTCTTTTTCTTTCTCGGTTCGTTCAGAGATTGGTGGTGGTGGTAAAAAAAATGGTTAGTGTTAGGGTGGCAGTAATACAGGTAGACTTTAGAGAAAGGCGAATATACACACACACACACACACTCACACACATGAAGTGAGCGCTGAAATGAAATGAAAGGCGTTGGGGTAAAACTGTAGCCCTGCAACCTTTGCTAATTCGCCCTTGCCCCCTTCCACAAAATGATATTCCACATTTTTAGGCGATGACATGTAAACAGGTTGAAAAAGCTGACGGTACCAGAAAACAAAAATAATATTTTGGGATCACTTTCACATATAAATTTAATGCAAAATAGTCTATCACTTCCGGGACACCAGGCGGTAATGATAATCCACTTTCGGACCAGAAAGCGTTTTTATGAACAGCCCTTAAAATCACGATCTAGTCTAAAGGGGAGGGGGCATTTTAGCTTAAATTGGCGATTGTGTAGTTTGACAGCCAAAATGGCATACAACTCTGACGTCAAGTTAGCGTCTGCTCTATTCAACCGGTGCCTCGAAAAAGTGGTCCCTCGTTTAACAAATCGTTCGATTTCGGCGGAATACGACCCCACACTACACACAAACCGCATCGAAGGAACTTGGGGTTTGTGTAAGAACAAATTCCGTTCGATGAGGGCCACATACCCAAATAATTTTGATAGTCATTTACAGGAATTTTTATGGCGCCGTCATATAAAAATAATAATTTCTTCAGAATATACTGTATGGGGTACGACAATACTATGACATGTAATGGTTGAGAAAAAAACCCCAAAAACAATGATTTTCTAAAATAAAAACACTGCAAAAAAGTTTGTTAAATTGTAAATTAATGTTGGGTATCTTTCGGAAAAAAACACTGAAAAACAAATATTTTGTTAAATTATAAATGGAAGCAACATGTTGTTTGTTAAAAGTTTTACGTGTAATGGTTGAGAAAACCCCCCAATGATTTTCTAAAAAAAAAACACTGCAAAAAAAGTTAGTTAAATTGTAAATTAATGTTGGTTATGAATGGAAGCAACATGTTTGTTAAAAGTTTTGTTGAATAATTGGATCCATGTATAAAAAAACACTGATTTTATTTTCACAATAAATTTGTAAAAAGGCAATATTTTCTTATTGTAAGTTGGTTCATGTAAACGAGGGACGACTTTTTCGAGGCACCGGTTGAATAGAGCAGACGCTAGCTTGACGTCAGAGTTGTCCGCCATTTTGGCTGCTAAACTACAAAATCGCCCTTAAATTTATATGCGAAAGTGACACCTCCACTTTTTACTACCTACTTTTTCAGTTTGTTTACATGTAATCGCCTGAAAACAGTAGAATATTTTTTATTTTAAGAGAATTAACAGAGGCTGTAAGGTTCCAATACCGACATTGTTTCAACGAAATGCGATTGACACAAGCTATTAAGTCATGATCTAATTTATGCAAATAAGTAAGGCTCATTCGCCGACTAAGCTTGTACAGACCCCTAAAAATTCCTCAATGTTGACAACAAGTGACAATTGGCCTTGGCCTTTGGGCTAAGATCAAAGTGTAGTATCTGTTCTGATGGATACTGCACCCCATACTGGTGTTGTCTTGGCCTTCGGGTCTTGATTTCTGCCGGTCAATGGGTCTGTCCTGTGCAGTTCTAGGAGGTCCACCCTCCCAGGCTTTGCCTCCCCTCTTTGGGGAGGAGTAAGTTTATTGCTTACTGTCTGAGGCGTCCCTACTGGGGAATGCCGACGGGGCTGCCCAGGCAATTTTTAAATGGCCAGAGTGCTCATCTCTCGCGCGCTGGCTTTTCAAACCCCACTTTCTCGACCCGATCTTGGGTCACATCTTACTTGTGGGAGTAAGATAAAACTGGCTTGTGCCTAACTCCTGGGGAGGAGTAAATAAAACCTACCAAAACCTCTACACACAATACGGGCCAATCTTCAACCTCCATTTTCCAAGAGCATCTGCCTCTACCAGACTGATTGTCACCCCTCCAGTCTTCACTGTATCTTGTATATATTTCAATACAATTTTAATTTTCAGCTAAATATTTTCTCTTTACCCTTGCCTCATCGGCAACATGTTATTATTATCCTTTCCTATCACGATCATACACTGGTGTCAGACTGTCTTTCAAGTTTTGCGTAGTCCCCAGGACGATGCTGGCGAAGATGCCCCCGTTTTCACTGTTGATGGTATTTCAGCCAGGACCCTAATGAAAGCATAATCTGACTTGTCCGATTTTACTTAACTTGTGCAGATGAGCGGCCGTACGGTATTATTCAGTGTTATTTTCTTACTCACTATAGAAAAAAGTAGAACAGATTATCGACTAGAACTTTAATTACAAATATTTTTCCATTTTTCGTATCATAACAGCGATTCGTTCAGTAAGCGTCCATCTTTTTTCTTAAAAATAATTCAAGGGCAGATAATTCGCAAGGAAGATAATTACGCAATTTAAAAACAAAAAACAACTACATATATAAAAATTAAATTTATTCCAATAAAACAAAATGAAAGTAAATAAACGAAATTAAATTAATTTATTTCAATGAAACGAAATGTTACTATTCTCACTGGGTATCTTTCCGTGTGAATTATCTGCCCTTGAATTATTTTTAAGAAAAAAGATGTACGCTTACTGAACGATTCGCTGTTATGATACGAAAAATGGAAACATACTTATAATTAAAGTTCTAGTGGATAATTTTTTGGCACTTGTATAGATCGGGTACACGAGCCGAAATTTCAATGGTGTAAGAAGGGGCAGACAACTCTTTTTTTAAGTACACAATTTCTAACTTCTCTGAAAATGGACGTAATCGACGTGAATGCCTTGAATATGCGCCAATTATATTTAACAAGTTAATTTCTGCGATAATTTAATATTTTAAACTATAAAAAAATCAAAAATCTGTTAATCCAAACAAGAGGACTGTTCATTTTGTTGGTTTTTGAAATGAAAAAATATACTGTTGAAGTTCCCAAATTCTATTTTCTTCAATAAATGTTCTATCAATATACTGTTGATTTTCTCAAATTGTTATTTCTTCGAAAAATGTTCTATTAATCGAATTTGCATGACTTCTTATTTTAAGAAATTGATATTTTCCATTCTCGGAGAAATTGCGTACTAAAAAAAAGAGTTATCTGCCCCTTACACCATTGCCCCTCTTCTAAAATAAATGTCGGCTCGTGTACCCGATCTATACAAGTGCCAATTTTTTCTACAGTAAAAAAATAACACTGAATAAGTACATAATACTGTTTTTATAAAAAAACATTTTTTTCGTACGGCCGCTCATCTGTACAAGCACCAACTTTTGTAATAAATAAACAAACAAATTAAATCATTTATCAAAGATATTTTATTAAGACAAGGTTTATTTTACAAAATTATTTTTAAAAAAAATTACTGCAATAAAAAAAAAAACAGGAAATCATTAAAAACAACATTCGTTTCGTATGTTTTACGTTTTATATACATTCGTTTCGTATGTTTTACGTTTTATATACATTTGTTTCGTATGTTTTACGTTTTATATACATTCGTTGATTTCATTTCGTGACAAAATAAAAAAAAACTAATAAATGTTTCTCTATATCGTAGCAACTATCTTGTTCAAACTATTTTACTGGTTAAGAAAAAATCATTATTCTAAAAACGATGTCGTGTTCTTCCAAACTAAAATCTGTAAATATGATTCTAATTTTATCCTATGGAAATTTTGTTTTATGCAGAAAAATAATATTTTGAGTTTTAGTGAAAACAAATTAAAAAAATCTTTTTTGTTTTAAGATTTTCAATTAATAAATTATTACAAAAAAATATTGATTGAATAAAAAGTGATTTCTGACTTGAATAAAAGTTTTGATGAATTATCAAGTATTAAGGTAAGTTTGTGCTTCTAAATCAAAAAGAAAATATTAATTTTCACACGCGAAAACAACAACAACAAAAACTATCATATAATGTTAAATATTTCCTAAATTGTCAAAATGTGTTCCTAACTTAAAAAAATGTTTATCTTTTGTCATCCGAAATTCCTTCTTTCTATCCTTAGTAATATTAGAAATAAATAAGATTTAGTGTGTGTGTATGTATATATATATATATATATATATATATATATATATATATATATATATATATATATATATATATATATATATATATATATATATATATATTTATATGTATATGTATATTTATATATATATATATATATATATATATATATATATATATATATATATATATATATAACTGAACAATAGAAAACGTCCATTCGTTACAAGCGTTTGCTATTAATTTGCTCTACGTGAATTCGCTGATCAGGGATCGAATCTTCACGCAGAAATCGCAGGTTGATATGAAGGAGTCGATAAAAGGATTATCGTCGTTTGACATGTGAAAACATGGCAGTTCTGACATGTTTTCCACATCCATAACTTCTTCTTCTTTCCCAATATTTGGCAAAGAGAAATCTTCAGAAGACGAGAAACACGAAATGACGCCAAGATCCGAAAAAATGAGTGGTCGGTCTTTTTCGTGGGCTTGTTCTGAAATCGGTGAGTTTTGATCGTCCTCGGTACCAAGAAGAATGTCTGCGTTGCATATTTGTGCATTTAGATGCACATCTTCGACTAACAATTGAGTGTTTGCAATTGTTTCGTTTCTCTCTTGCAATAATGGCAAAGTTTTGGGATTTTCTGACCTGCAAGAATCGTTGGTGTTGCACTCAAGATCGGAATATTCGCTATTAAAATGGACCCTGTTTTCCTCAACTATGTCCCTGGGGGTTTCTAATCGGCCCCCAGTTTTGGAGAGGATTGACAAAAGTGCGATGATGTCTTTGTGAGTTGTCGTGATAACGGGGTCGCATTTCGGCTGTATTTCGTTTGAGTGCCCATTATTGAATGTCGGTGGCTCATTTAAATGCTCGGGTTCCTGTTGTTGAACAGATGTAGTGTTCTTGTTGGGAATAATATCGAAAGTTTCGGGTAGAGTTTCAGAAACGGTCGAGCTGATGCCTTTCTCTCTAACCAGCAGGCTGGGAGAGTTTTCTTGAAATACAGAGTTTGAAAGGCTTTTCTCTTGCGTAGCGGTTACCTCGAAGAGGTTGGATTTATGCAGACTTTCCTCGGAAATTCTTCCTTCCCCTTGCCCCATTTGTGTGTTATGGGGCTGATACGAGTAGTCAGGTAATATTGACCATTTCGGAATAACACCATCGCATTCAATAGGTTCTTGTATGCATGATTTGGCGTCCATATTCGAGGGATCGCCCACTGTCACAAAAGAAGCCCTTGTTTCAGGAACGTTGTTGTTAGTGATTGGCCACAACATCTGACCATTTGGAACGCTCACCGCCTGAGGCATTTGGTAATAGCGATTGTTTATAATATTTCCCAGCTCATATTTTTTGTGATTGGGGTTTTTAATCCGTGGTTTCGATTTACTTTGAAAGTCAGGATAATCGATTTGGTGTTTTCTTTTGATCCGTTCTGACTCTTTGAAGTAAGGTTTTTTCTCCTCCACGGACATTTCGCTCCATATTTTCCCAAGAATGATATTGGCATTGGGAATGCTGATCTTCGGGTTTTGTTCCAATAGTTTTTTCCTGAATTCTCGACTCCATACGAAGTAAGCATTCAGGGGCTTTTTAACATGATCCCTCTTTTTCTGACCATTGGAAGCGACCATTTTTTTAAATATTTTTTCTCCGAAATTTTTTTTTTTAAAAGTCTGTTTTCTGTTAACTTATTTATCAACATAAATTTTATGCTACCAAAACTTTGATAAAATTGCTTCGTCACCGTGAAGAGTTAAGTTGAAAATGGATAACGTCATAAAGACCGAATAATAAGTGGGAGTGGCCTGAATAGACAAGAAAGAAGAGCGAGAGGGGGGGGGGGGGAGAAGGAAACGAATAGAATAGAGGGGGGGGAGAACAAGACTATTATGACATCACAATTTGTGATGTCATAATCAGCAGCTGCATGTATGTCTGTATGAAAGCAGCAGCAGCCGTAAATGCTAGCTGCTGCTGATGTATATAATACTAAAATTCGTCTGTTTGTTTGAAAGCAGCAGTAGCAGCTGTAATTTAGAATTTTCAAATTGTTATGAAAACATTTAATAATAATAGATATTACAAATACTAACCCAACGGGCATTAAAAAAGCCTATTAAAAAATCCACCAAAAATCAGATTTGTCCCATCTTAATGAAAATGTCACTATTTATTAATTAATAAATGCATATTCATATAACGTATTTATTTAATTTAAACAAAAAAATATTTTACCCCCCCCCCATCCTTC
Source organism: Sepiola atlantica (assembly GCA_963556195.1). Lineage (NCBI taxonomy): Eukaryota > Metazoa > Mollusca > Cephalopoda > Sepiida > Sepiolidae > Sepiola > Sepiola atlantica. The sequence continues at coordinate 71,375,015 of OY744535.1, forward strand.
ATTTTAAGGACGAAATACGAAAACTTTGCTGTAAAAATAAAAAAGAACAACAACAAACAAACAATTATTTTAGGGGTGGATGGGTCAGTTTCGCATATAAATTAAGCGTAAAATGATCACCCACCTCACCTTCCGACCAGATAGCGTTTTAAAGAACATATAACCAATTTTGTTGTTGTTTTTAATCTCGGCCATTTTCTTAATTTCTTGGAAATCAATTGTGTGTGTTGGGGGGGGGGGGTCAAAAAGCATCTCTGCTGAAAATATACATTAAAACATTTTACAAAAAATAATTACTTACTTGGAGGGGGACTTTTAACGGTTTCGTAGACAATAAATTGAGTTTTAACAGTTCCATTCGACCCTCGTCGCACGCTCCTTTTCCGTTTTTGTTGTTGTTTGTTTGTTTGTTTGTTTGTTTTTTGTTTTTCAGTAAAGAAAAATAATTATTCATCCGTGTCAAACCTTCTGGGGAGGAGGTAAATATGTCCAGACTGATCAATTATATTATCAAGTATCAGATCAGGACCCGAGCTAACTTTGACCCCTCCACCCTAACGACTCTAGATTGGGTCCTAATCTGAATAAGCACCAATTATAATATTACCCTCTATATTTAAAACTTGTAAAAAAAATGAATGTTAATTATTAATTTGGTTTTATTTCTAAATATTTTATTTTAGAAACAAAAACAAAACAGAATTCTACGACTAACCCTAAATTCCGGTGGCAACCGCCTTCCTCCAATCTCTGAACGAACCGAGAAAGAGAGTAGCTTATACAAGCGAGTATCTGAGAAGGGGGGGGGGCTTTGCATACCGGATTTCGGGTTAATGATACAGGTAAGGGAGGGTTTTTTTTTAAGTTGCTGAAAAACGCGGTACTGTTATACTATATACGGCATATTCAGGCTCTTTACGTAAACAGCCTAAAGATGTCAAATGAAAACAACCCGGCGTCAAAATCGAAACGAGGCGACTGGTTCAAGGACTGATGCAAAACCTGCCGAATCAAGACCTCGCCTGACTACGTCGTTAAAGGCAGAATGGCGAGGCAGGCGGCCGGCACTAAATCGACAAAATCAAAATTAAAACGAGGCTACGCTATGAAACAGAAAAAAACGGTTAAATCGAAGATTTTCATGTTTTTGTGACTTCTTGTTTAATCGTGCACGTCATCTGACGTACGTATGACCAGAAATGAAAAATAAATCCTTTTTATTAGCATTTCTGAATAACATTTTTGTTATTCAGAAATGCTAATAAAAAGGTTTTATTAATTTAACGTAACATGAGCACCCATTTCCTGGCCAGTTAGCGTGAAACGAGACATGTAACCGACTTGAGTTTTTAATAAAAACCCGTCAAAATTTTGCGATTTTCGTGTTTTTTTTTGGGGGGGGGGAGGATAACCAACTTGACTTTTCAATTTGTTCTTTTTTAATTATTAAATAAAAACACGTAGAAATTTAGCCAAATCAGTATTTTTTTTTTGGGGGGGGGGGAGAAATCTGAAGTTAACGAATTATAGTAAAATAAACAAAACAAATAAACCACGATGGAAAATACTTAACACATTTGGTACTTTTGCAGTTTACGGACCGTGCTAAAATCATTTTTTTTTACTTACTTATAAGTAAGCCAAATTAGTTTTTTGTTTGGGGGGGGGGGAGAAATCTGAAGTTAACGAATTATAGTAAAACAAAACAAATAAACCACGATGGAAAATACTTAAAACATTTGGTACTTCTGCAGTTTACGGACCGTGCTGAAATCATTTGGCTCTTGTATAGATCGGGTACACGGGCGAAATTTATTTTAGAAGAGTTCCAATGGCAGATAACTCTCTTTTTTTTAGTAAGCAATTTCTCCGAAAATTGGAAATATCCTTTTTTAAATAAGAAGTCATGCAAATTCAATTAATAGAACATTTTTCGAAGAAATAACAATTTGGGAAAATCAACAGTATATTTTTTCATTTCAAAACTCTTATTGTCATAATTAAAAAAAAAAATGATTTCAGCATTTATTTTTTTTTTTTTTAATTCCTTCTTTGCGGATATTTTTTTTAGGATGTGCACATACATTTAAGTATGTGCACAAAAAAAGTAGGATTTGAACTTTTTTAAGGGGTAAACTGCGCTAGGAAGGGATAGTAAAAAAATACAAAAAAAATTATTTGATTCATGCAGTAACTTCGCTATGTTTTGCTTGTTTTTTTTTGTTGTTGTTTCTTTTAGAAAATTTCTTGAAAATATAACTTACAATCACAGGACGCAGTACCGTATCAAAATTGTCGTGTGGTACCAATCGGCTCGTCAACACTCGGGCGTTTGCGTAGGACAGCCGAACGCTTCCGAGTCGAACCTCACGAAAACTGGTTCAGGATCGATATCAGTACCTATTTGTTTATTACTATATTAAACTAAAAAAATTTTTTAACAAATGTATTATTATTATTATTAAACTATAATTCGAAGGAGGGGGAGGAGGATCAACAACAATAACAACAACAACAACAATAATATTAATAACAATAATAATAAATAAAAAAAATTTAAAAAATTCGAATAAAGAAATGCTAACAGAAAGTTTTTATTTTTCATTTCTGGTCATCCGTAGATGATGTGACGCGCACGATTAAACAGGAATTCACAAAGACATAAAAATCTTGGATTTAACCGAAAAAACTAATAAAACAACATTTAAAGCAAGAAAAAAAAAACAGTCATCGTATGTAAAATTTTATGAAAAGATATTTATTTTTTTACGAAATTAAGGTTTGTTTAATTATTATTTTTTGTTTCGATAAATTGTTTTTATGTTTTTTGTTTGTTTTTTTGTACTGGTACAACTTTTAAAATAGATCGACTAGGTTAGGGTGAAAAAAAACATTTTGTTTACATTTTTTTGTAAGTTAAGGTTAAAGTTTTCGAGAATTTTTTTTTTCATTTTCCAAAATTGTTCAGATTTTCTCTTTGACTTCAAACGAATTTTACGATTTACTCAAGTTACAATTGAAAATTGTCGTCTGCTGTCTGGCAATCTGATTGGCTAAACGCTTTGTCAGCTTCCGGCTTTTTACATAAACAGCCGGAAAATGCCGACGAAAAGTCCTTTTTACCATGGGTCACAGACCGTAAGAGTACATTTCAGATGTCTGCTACTAAATTTGCTATGACCGACTCCATCGACATTCCCCGGTGCTCACTTTTACGATGAGTCACAACTGTACCAGTACCACTATTCCGAATGACAAGACCCTCCCTAAAAAAAAAAAAACGTAAATCCAAGTGGCAAGGCCTCTTTAAACAAAACCCCTTTTTAAACGATGTGTAATCGTCTAGAAGAGTAGACCCCCCCCTACCCCCCTACCCCCCCCCCCCCTAAAACGCACATACAGAAATAAACTTGATTAATTGCCCTAAAATGATCATGAAGCGGGAGGGGGGGGGGGTCATTTCACGTTAAGTTTATATGCGAAAATTTCTAAAATCATAATTTTTTTTTTACACTCCTGCAGTGTAGTGAACAACCTAGAAATAAAAAACAAACAAAATATACAACAAATAACTTTTACCAAACGTAAGAAAATTTAATTTTCTACCGACCTGTATAATTTTATTGATTTATCTCTGAGTATGTGATTATCATTTTCACTTAGACAAACACGCGTAAATAGAAAATGTCGCTCGATTTTGTTTGGAGATGGTCGCTAATTTAAGTTTAAAAAAAGACTCACTCTACCACTAACCCTAAGCCCGGATGGTTGCCAATGGGACTTAGGGTTAGTGATAAGGTAAATCATTTTTTGTTAAACTAGTTTTTAAGGAATGAAACACCACAAATTGGTCGGCCATATTAAGATTTTTTTTAATCCAAAAGACAGATATCGACGAAATCACATATTGGAATAAGAAAAACAACTTTAAAACAGTTTCATAACTTCAAAAATACATTGCGGTCGGTAAAAGTTATCTGTTGTATATTTTGTTTGTGTTCGATTTCTAGTCTGTTAACTATACTGCATGTTTTCTGTATTGTTTTCTCCCCCCCCCCCTCCCCCCAAGTTTTTCATAGAGTTCACATGTAATTACCTAAAAAAGTAAAATCTCATTCTTTTTTTAGAGGGGGGGGGGGGGGACACCGGAGGGTGTTAATCTACCCTTTTTTTCATTACCAGTCGAGCTTAAAATTCTTTGTGGTGACCTCAGAGGGACCTATTATCATAGGACTACCTTCTCTCAGAGACTTGGGCTTGGTAACTCTGCACTGTGTCATTCAAAAGACTCCAACACGCATAAGCTCAGCAAAGGAGCTAGTGAAAATGTATCCTGAACAGTTTGATCGGGTAGGCAACTTTGAGGGCGAATACCATATTGTGTTAAAGCAAGACAGCTACCCCGTAATCCATGCACCCCGCAAATGTCCTATCTACATGAGAGACGAAATCCAAGCCGAGCTAGAGGAGATGGCAAAACAAGGCATCATCAGGAAGATAAATGAACCGACAGAATGGGTCAACAGCCTGGTGTATGTTCGCAAAGGCAATGGAAAACTGCGCCTCTGCCTGGATCCAAAAGACCTAAACAGAGCCATTATGCGATGTCACCACAAAACTCCCACAATGGAAGAGCTTGCACACAAGCTCTCTGGTGCAAAGTACTTCTCAAAACTGGATGCCAAAAATGGGTACTGGTCAGTCAAGCTAGACACCGAATCCCAGCTACTGACTACTTTCAACTCACCATTTGGAAGATTTTGCTTTCAGCGAATGCCTTTTGGTCTAGTGATGTCACAAGATGTCTTCATGCAAAAAATGGACATGATACTGGAAAAATGCCCTGGCAGTCTCGGGCTAGTCGACGACGTCATCATCTATGGCAAAACAAAGGTACAGCATGATGAGAACTTGCACAACTTGATGAAAGTAGCACGAGCTGAAGGAACCGTTTTTAATAGTGACAAATGTGCAGTCGACCAGAAGCAAATACACTTCTTCGGAGCGATGTACGACCAAAATGGAATAAGCCCTGACCCACACAAGGTGGATGAAATCAAGGAGTTACCCAGCCCAATGAATGTCACCGACCTACAAAAGGTGTTGGGCATCATCACCTACATGGCACCGTTCATCCCGCACCTGTCAGATCTCACAGCATCCCTGAGAGGTCTACTAAAGAATGATGCTGAATACAAGTGGACTCAAAGTCATCAGATATCGCTTCAGCAAATTAAAGACATCATATGCAAAGAGATGCTTTTAACATACTTTGACCCCACTAAACAGACTGTACTCCAGGTGGATGCATCAAACAAAGGCCTAGGCGCGGCTCTTCTACAGGAAGGAAGACCGATAGCTTTTGCGTCAAAATCACTAACAGACACTGAACAACGGTACGCTAACATCGAACGTGAGCTATTAGCAGTTGTGTTTGGATGTGAGCGCTTCAGGACATACCTCTACGGATGCTCATTCCAGGTCGAAAGCGATCACAAACCACTGGAGATGATCAATCTGAAGAACCTGACTGCAGCTCCACCTCGTCTCCAACAGATGCTACTGCGTATCCAGGGTTATGACCTGACCATTGTGTATCGCCCCGGCCGGGAGATGGTCCTAGCCGACGGACTCTCAAGATTACCCAACAAGAAAGCAAAGGAAACAATCGACCTCGACCTCAGGGTTGACTTCGTACAATTCTCAGCAGAGAAATTGACACAAATACATCAGGCAACAAATGCTGATGTCACCCTGTGTGAACTGAGGGACTTGATTCTGCGAGGCTGGCCTGATACGAGCAGAGAGATTGGAACAAGAATGCGACCATACTGGCCCTACCGGGATGAGCTGGCCATCGAGAATGGAATCTTAACCAAGGGTAATCGTATTATCATACCCCAGTCCATGCAAGCAGAGGTACTTCACAAGATCCACTATGGACATCAAGGGATCGAGAAGTGCAAACTGAGGGCTAAAAGCTGCGTATTCTGGCATAACATCAATAAGGACATAGACAGAGCAGTCCAACTATGTGACATATGCCAGGAAAACCAGAAATCACAGAGTGCGGAATCACTGATGCCACACAAGATCCCTGTGAGACCATGGCAGATAGTGGCCACAGACCTGTTCCATTTCAACGGGTCTGATTTCATGGTAGTGGTGGACTACTACTCCAAATATCCATTTATTCGGAAGTTAAGCAGTTTCTCTAGCTAGGAGGTCATAGGCCTAACCAAACAAATCTTTGGGGAACAAGGGATCCCAGAGAGGATCATCAGTGACAATGGCCCACATTTCAGCTCCTTCCTCTTCAAGCAGTTCGCTAAGGAATGGGGTTTTGAGCATCACACATCATCGCCAAGATACCCGAAATCGAAAGGCTTGGCCGAGCAGTGTGTACAGGCATCAAATCGGCGATGAAGAAAGCCACCTCAAGTGGGCGTGACCTGGACATGGTATTATTATGCCTTCGAACAACTCCTCTGGATCATACAGTCCCGTCCACTGGTGAACTAATGTACAATAAAAAGTTGGTAGGGAACCTCCCCGTCAGATGTGCCAACCACATTCCACAAAGAAAGGAAGTCACAACTCGCCTCTACCAAAGGCAAGCGGAACAAAAGAGATACTACGACCAGCACACTAGAGATCTTCCCAATCTGCAGGTGGGACAGCATGTCCGAATACTGGAGAAGGACGAGGGCACATGGTCTCCCGCAGTTGTCACACAAGCATGCCTAGAACCCAGGTTATACATGGTGCAGACCCCATCAGGAAAAGAAATCCGCAGGAATAGACTACATTTGAGGGAAGACTCATCTCGGGCCTCCATGAGACTCCAGGGTTACCCACCTGACACCCCACAGGGTTCCCTTGGAAGCTTCACACCCAGAGTGGAAACAGACCCCACAGACAGCCTTCCCACCAGACGATCAAACACACAAAAAACACACAAACAACATAACAACCACATCCCACACACAGCCACAGCACCTGACACAAATCAAGAGGATAACACCACTCCTAATCACACATCTCGATCTGGCCGCACTGTCAGGCCACCTCAACGATTTAGGGAATGAACAATCAGTAAGGGTGATCCAACATTTGTTTGGAAAAGGGGGATGTGATGTTATTGATAATAACGTCCCCTTGGTGGAACTCTCCGTTTGAGGAAGGACGAATAAAGTGTACCCCCCTCCCCCGTTAGTTCAATAAAGGATGCTTAAACGGTCACACGTAAAACCCACTACGTTGTATGAGTTGTCTTTCAATTAACATGGAGATACCTTAACAAGGACGATGCTGGCGAAGATGCCTCCGTTTTCACTGTTGATGGCATTTCAGCCAGGACCCTAATGAAAGCATAATCCGATTTTACTTAACTTGTGCAGATGAGCGGCCGTACGAAAAAATTATTTTTTTTTATATAAAAACTATTATGTACTTATTCAGTGTTATTTTCTTACTGTAGAAAAAAGTAGAAAAGATTATCGACTAGAACTTTAATTACAAGTATTTTTCCATTTTTTGTATCATAACAGCGATTTGTTCAATAAGCGTCCATATTTTTTCTTAAAAATAATTCAAGCGCAGATAATTCGCAAGGAAGATAATTACGCAATTTAAAAACAAAAAACAACTACATATATAAAAATTAAATTTATTCCAATAAAACAAAATGAAAGTAAATATACGAAATTAAATTAATTTATTTCAATGAAACGAAATGTTACTATTCTCACTGGGTACCTTTCCATGCGAATTATCTGCCCTTGAATTATTTTCAAGAAAAAAGATGGATTCGCTGTTATGATACGAAAAATGAAAAAATACTTGTAATTAAAGTTCTAGTGGATAATTTTTTAGCACTTGTATAAATCGGGTAAACGAGCCGAAATTTCAATGGTGTAAGAAGGGGCAGACAACTCTCTCTTTTTTAAGTACATAATTTCTAGCTTCTCTGAAAATGGACGTAATCGACGTGCATGCCATGAATATGCGCGAATTATATTTAACAAGTTAATTTAACATGTTAATTTCTGCGATAATTTAATATTTTAAACTATAAAAAAATCAAAAATCTGTTAATCCAAACAAGAGGACTGTTCGTTTTGTTGGTTTTTGAAATTAATAAATATACTGTTGATTTTCCCAAATTCTATTTTCTTCAATAAATGTTCTATCAATATACTGTTGATTTTCTCAAATTGTTATTTCTTCGAAAAATGTTCTATTAATTGAATTTGAATGACTTTTTATTTTAAAAAATCGATATTTTCCATTTTCGGAGAAATTGCGTACTAAAAAAAGAGAGTTATCTTCTAAAATAAATTTCGGCTCGTGTACCCGATCTATACAAGCGCCAATTTTTTCTACAGTAAGAAAATAACACTGAATAAGTACATAATACTGTTTATATAAAAAAAAATGTTTTTCGTACGGCCGGTCATCTGTACAAGCACCAACTTTTGTAATAAATAAACAAACAAATTAAATCATTTATCAAACATATTTTATTAAGACAAGATTTATTTTACAAAATTATTTTTAGTAACAAATTTCAGCAATAAAAAAACAGGAAATCATTAAAAACAACAACATTCGTTTCGTATGTTTTACGTTTCATATACATTCGTTTCGTATGTTTTACGTTTCATATACATTCGTTGATTTCATTTCGTGACAAAATAAAAACAAAACCTAATAAATGTTTCTCATTATCGTAGCAACTATATTGTTCAAACTATTTTACTGGTTAAGAAAAAAATTATTATTCTAAAAACGATGTCGTGTTCTTCCAAAGTAAAATCTGTAAATATGATTCTAATTTTATCCTATGGAAATTTTGTTTTGTGTAGAAAAATAATATTTTGAGTTTTAGTGAAAACAAATTTAAAAAAAAATCTTTTTTGTTTTAAGATTTTCAAATTAATAAATTATTACAAAAAATATTGATTGAATAAAAAGTAATTTCTGACTTGAATAAAAGTTTTGATGAATTATCAAGTATTAAGGTAAGTTTGTGCTTCTAAACCAAAAAGAAAACATTAATGTTCACACGCGAAAACAACAACAACAAAAACTATCATATAATGTTAAATATTTCCTAAATTGTCAAAATGTGTTCCTAACTTTAAAAAAATGTTTATCTTTTGTCATCCGAAATTCCTTCTTTCTATCCTTAATAATATTAGAAATAAATAAAATAAATAAGATTTATATATAGGTATTTACTCCTCCCCAGGAGTTAGGCACAAGGCCAGTTTTATCCTACTCCCACAAGTAAGATGTGACCACAGATTGGGTCGAGAAAGTGGGGTTAAAAGCCAGCGCTCGAGAGGTGAGCACTCTGACCATTTAAAAATTGCCTGGGCAGCCCCGTCGGCATTCCCCGGTAGGGGCGCCTCAGACAGTAAGCAATAAACTTACTCCTCCCCAAAGAGGGGAGGCGAAGCCTGGGAGGGTGGACCTCCTAGAACTGCACAGGACAATCCCATAGACCGGCGTAAATCAAGCCCCGGAGGCCAAGACAATACCAGTCTATGGGGTGCAGTATCCATCGGAACAGATACTACACTTTGATCATTAGCCAAAGGCCAACGAAATGTATATATATATACCTATATATATATATATACATACTGAACAATAGAAAACGTCCATTCGTTACAAGCGTTTGCTATTAATTTGCCCTACGTGAATTCACTGATCAGGGATCGAATCTTCACGCAGAAATCGCATGTTGATATGAAGGAGTCGATAAAAGGATTATCGTCGTTTGACATGTGAAAACATGGCAGTTCTGACATGTTTTCCACATCCATAACTTCTTCTTCTTTCCCAATATTTGGCAAAGAGAAATCTTCAGCAGACGAGAAACACGAAATGACGCCAAGATCCGAAAAAATGAGTGGTTGGTCTTCTTCGTGGGCTTGTTCTGAAATCGGTGAGTTTTGATCGTCCTCGGTACCAAGAAGAATATCTGCGTTGCATATTTGTGCATTTAGATGCACATCTTCGACTAACAATTGAGTGTTTGCAATTGTTTCGTTTCTCTCTTGCAATAATGGCAAAGTTTTGGGATTTTCTGACCGACAAGAATCGTTGGTGTTGCACTCAAGATCGGAATATTCGCTATTAAAATGGACCCCGTTTTCCTCAACTATGTCCCTGGGGGTTTCTGATCGGCCCCCAGTTTTGGAGAGGATTGACAAAAGTGCGATGATGTCTTTGTGAGTTGTGATAACGGGGTCGCATTTCGGCTGTATTTCGTTTGAGTGCCCATTATTGAATGTCGGTGGCTCATTTAAAAGCTCGGGTTCCTGTTGTTGAACAGATGTAGTGTTCTTGTTGGGAATAATATCGAAAGTTTCGGGTAGAGTTTCAGAAACGGTCGAGCTGATGCCTTTCTCTCTAACCAGCAGGCTGGGAGAGTTTTCTTGAAATACAGGGTTTGAAAGGCTTTTCTCTTGCGTAGCGGTTACCTCGAAGAGGTTGGATTTATGCAGACTTTCCTCGGAAATTCTTCCTTCCCCTTGCCCCATTTGTGTGTTATGGGGCTGATACGAGTAGTCAGGTAATATTGACCATTCCGGAATAACACCATCGCATTCAATAGGTTCTTGTATGCATGATTTGGCGTCCATATTCGAGGGATCGCCCACTGTCACAAAAGAAGCCCTTGTCTCAGGAACGTTGTTGTTAGTGATTGGCCACAACATCTGACCATTTGGAACGCTCACCGCCTGAGGCATTTGGTAATAGCGATTGTTTATAATATTTCCCAGCTCATATTTTTTGTGATTGGGGTTTTTAATCCGTGGTTTCGATTTACTTTGAAAGTCAGGATAATCGATTTGGTGTTTTCTTTTGATCCGTTCTGACTCTTTGAAGTAAGGTTTTTTCTCCTCCACGGACATTTCGCTCCATATTTTCCCAAGAATGATATTGGCATTGGGAATGCTGATCTTCGGGTTTTGTTCCAATAGTTTTTTCCTGAATTCTCGACTCCATACGAAGTAAGCATTCAGGGGCTTTTTAACATGATCCCTCTTTTTCTGACCATTGGAAGCGACCATTTTCTTAAAATATTTTTTCTTCGAAATTTTTTTTTTGTAAAGTCTGTTTTCTGTTAACTTATTTATCAACATAAATTTTATGCTACCAAAACTTTGTTAAAATTGCTTCGTCACCGTGAAGAGTTAAGTTGAAAATGGATAACGTCATAAAGACCGAATAATAAGTGGGAGTGGCCTGAATAGACAAGAAAGAAGAGCGAGAGGGGGAGGAAGGAAACGAATAGAATAGAGAGGGGGGAGAAGGAAACCAATAGAATAGAGAGGGGGGGGGAGTGACTATTATGACATCACAATTTGTGATGTCATTATCAGCAGCTGCGTGTATGTCTGTATGAAAGCAGCAGCAGCCGTAAATGCTAGCTGCTGCTGATGTATATAATACTAAAATTCGTCTGTTTGTTTGAAAGCAGCAGTAGCAGCTGTAATTTAGAATTTCCAAATTGTTATGAAAACATTTAATAATAATAGATATTACAAATACTAACCTAACGGGGCATTAAAAAAGCCTATTAAAAAATCCACCCAAAATCAGATTTGTTCGATCTTAATGAAAATGTCACTATTTATTAATTAATAAATGCATATTCATATAACGTATTTATTTAATTTAAACAAAAAAATATTTTACTCCCACTCCTTCATTTTAAGGACGAAATACGAAAACTTTGCTGTAAAAATAAAAAAGAACAACAACAAACAAACAATTATTTTAGGGGGTGGATGGGTCAGTTTCGCATATAAATTAAGCGTAAAATGATCACCCACCTCACCTTCCGACCAGATAGCGTTTTAAAGAACATATAACCAATTTTGTTGTTGTTTTTAATCTCGGCCATTTTCTTAATTTCTTGGAAATCAATTGTGTGTGTTGGGGTGGGGGTCAAAAAGTATCTCTGCTGAAAATATACATTAAAACATTTTACAAAAAAATAATTACTTACTTGGAGGGGGACTTTTAATGGTTTCGTAGACAATAAATTGAGTTTTAACAGTTCCATTCGACCCTCGTCGAACGCTCCTTTTCCGTTTTTGTTGTTGTTTTTTTTGTGGGGTTGGGGTCAGTAAAGAAAAATAATTATTCATCCGTGTCAAACCTTCCGGGGAGGAGGTAAATATGTTCAGACTGATCAATTATATTATATTATCAAGTATCAGATTAGGACCCGAGCTAACTTTGACCCCCAACCCTAACGACTCAAGCTTGGGTCCTAATCTGAATAAGCACCAATTATAATATTACCCTCTATCTTTAGAACTTGTAAAAAAAAAAATGAATGTTAATTATTAATTTGGTTTTATTTCTAAATATTTTATTTTAGAAACAAAAACAAAACATAATCCTACGACTAACCCTAAATTCCGGTGGCAACCGCCTTCCTCCAATCTCTGAACGAACCGAGAAAGAGAGTAGCTTATACAAGATAGTATCTGAGGGGGGGGGGCGTTGCAAACCGGATTTAGGGTTAATGATACAGGTAAGGGAGGGTTTTTTTAAGTTGCTGAAAAACGCGGTACTTTTATACTATATACGGCATATTCCTGCTCTTTACGTAAACAGCCTAAAGATGTCAAATGAAAAAAACCCGGCGTCAAAATCAAAACGAGGCGACGCAGAAAAAAACGGTTAAATCCAAGATTTTTTATGTTTTCGTGACTTCTTGTTTAATCGTGCGCGTCATCTGACGTACGGATGACCAGAAATGAAAAATAAAACCTTTTTATTAGCATTTCTGAATAACATTTTTGTTATTCAGAAATGCTAATAAAAAGGTTTTATAAATTTAACGTAAAATGAGCACCCATTTCCTGGCCAGTTAGCGTGAAACGAGACATGTAACCGACTTGAGTTTTTAATAAAAACACGTCAAAATTTTGCGATTTTCGTGTTTTTTTTTTGGGGGGGGGGGGGGGGGGGATAATCAACTTGACTTTTCAATTTGTTCTTTTACAATTATTAAATAAAAACACGTAGAAATTTAGCCAAATCAGTATTTTATTTGGAGGGGGGGGGGAGAAATCTGAAGTTAACGAATTATAGTTAAATAAACAAAACAAATAAACCACGATGGAAAATACTTAAAACATTTGGTACTTCTGCAGTTTACGGACAGTGCTAAAATCATTTGGCTCTTATATAGATCGGGTACACAGGCGAAATTTATTTTAGAAGAGTTCTAATGGTGTAAGGGGCAGATAACTCTCTTTTTTTTAGTACGCAATTTCTCCGAAAATTGGAAATATCCTTTTTTAAATAAGAAGTCATGCAAATTCAATTAATAGAACATTTTTCGAAGAAATAACGATTTGGGAAAATCAACAGTATATTTTTTCATTTCAAAACTCTTATTGTCATAATTAAAATAAAAAATATGATTTCAGCACGGTCCGTAAACTGCAGAAGTACCAAATGTGTTAAGTATTTTCCATCGTGGTTTATTTGTTTTGTTTATTTTATTATAATTCGTTAACTTCAGATTTCTCCCCCCCCCCCCCCCAAAAAAAAATACTGATTTGGCTAAATTTCTACGTGTTTTTATTTAATAATTAAAAAAGAACAAATTGAAAAGTCAAGTTGGTTATCCCCCCCCCCCCCCAAAAAAAAACCCCACGAAAATCGCTAAATTTTGTCTCGTTTCACGCTAACTGGCGAGGAAATGGGTGCTCATTTTACGTTAAATTTATACAGGAAAGTGAACCCCCACTCTAAAATCTTCAATTTTTTTTTTTTTTTTAAGTCCTTTTTTGCGGATATTTTTTTAGGCTGTTTAAATGTATGTTCACAAGAAAAAAGTAGGATTTGAACTTTTTAAGGGGTAAACTGCGCTGGGAAGGAATAGTAAAAAAAAAAATACCAAAAAAATTATTTGATAACAGTAACTTCGCTATGTTTTGCTTGTTTTTCTTTTGTTGTTTCTTTTAGAAAATTTCTTGAAAATATAACTTACAATCACAGGACGCAGCACCGTATCAAAATTGTCGTCTAGTACCATTCGGCTCGTCAACACTCGGGCGTTTGCGTAGGACAGCCGAACGCTTCCGAGTCGAACCTCACGAAAACTGGTTCAGGATCGATATCAGTACCTATTTGTTTATTACTATATTAAACTAAAAAAATTTTTTAACAAATGTATTATTATTATTATTAAACTATAATTCGGAGGAGGGGGAGGAGGAGGAGGAACAACAACAATAATAACAACAACAACAATAATATTAATAACAATAATAATAAAAAAAATAAATAAATAAAAAAATTCGCATAAAGAAATGCTAACAGAAAGTTTTTATTTTTCATTTCTGGTCATCCGTAGATGATGTGACGCGCACGATTAAACAGGAATTCACAAAGACATAAAAATCTTGGATTTAACCGAAAAAAACTAATAAAACAACATTTAAAGCAAGAAAAAAAACAGTCATCGTATGTAAAATTTTATGAAAAAATAATTATTTTTTGAGGAAATTTAGGTTTGTTCAATTATTATTTTTTGTTTCGATAAATTGTTTTTATGTTTTTTGTTTGTTTTTTTGTACTGGTACAACTTTTAAAATAGATCGACTAGGTTAGGGTGAAAAAAAAACATTTTGTTTGCATTTTTTTTGTAAGTTAAGGTTAAGGTTTTCGAGAAATTTTTTTTTTTCATTTTCCAAAATTGTTCAGATTTTCTGTTGTTTGTCTGCAAACGAATTTTACGATTTACTCAAGTTACAATTGAAAATTGTCGTCTGCTGTCTGGCAATCTGATTGGCTAAACGCTTTGTCAGCTTCCGGCTTTTTACATAAACAGCCGGAAAATGCCGACGAAAAGTCCTTTTTACCATGGGTCACAGACTGTAAGAGTACATTTCAGATGTCTGCTACTAAATTTGCTATGACCGACTCCATCGACATTCCCCGGTAGTCGCTTTTAGGATGAGTCACAAACTGTACCAGTACCACTATTCCGAATGACAAGACCCTCCCTAAAAAAAAAAACGTAAATCCGAGTGGCAAGGCCTCTTTAAACAAAACCCCTTTTTAAACGATGTGTAATCGTCTAGAAGAGTAGAAACCCCTCCCCCCCTCCCCCCCACTAAAACGCACATACAGAAATAAACTTGTTTAATTTCCCTAAAATGATCATGAAGCGGGGGGGGGGGGGGTCATTTCACGTTAAGTTTATATGCGAAAATTTCTAAAATAATAATTTTTTTTTTACACTCCTGCAGTGTAGTGAACAACCTAGAAATCAAAAACAAACAAATTATACAACAAATAACTTTTACCAAACGTAAGAAAATTTAATTTTCTACCGACCTGTATAATTTTATTGATTTATCTCTGAGTATGTGATTATCATTTTCACTTAGACAAACATGCGTACATAGAAAATGTCGGTCAATTTTGTTTGGAGATGGTCGCTAATTTAAGTTTTAAAAAAACTCACTCTACCACTAACCCTAAGCCCGGATGGTTGCCAATGGGACTTAGGGTTAGTGATAAGGTAAATCATTTTTTGTTAAACTAGTTTTTAAGGAATGAAACACCAGAAATTGGTCGGCCATATTAAGATTTTTTTTAATCCAAAAGACAGATATCGACGAAATCACATATTGGAATAAGAAAAACAACTTTAAAACAGTTTCATAACTTCAAAAATATATTGCGGTTGGTAAAAGTTATCTGTTGTATATTTTGTTTGTGTTCGATTTCTAGTCTGTTAACTATACTGCATGTTTTCTGTATTGTTTTCTCCCCCCTCCCCCCAAGTTTTTCATAGAGTTCACATGTAATTGCCTAAAAAAGTAAAATCTCATTCTTTTTTTTTAGAGGGGGGGGGGGACACCGGAGGGTGTTAATCTACCCTTTTTTTCATTATCAGTCGAGCTTAGGGATAATGAGGTTCTTGTGCATTTGATCGGTACCAAATAACTGTCCTAGAAAATTTTAGATCCCGTGATATTGTAGCCGGCGTAAAGTGAAAAAATGAACCCTTATAATTCTTAGTTTAGTTTGTATATAAAAATAATCCCTTTTCTACAAACAACGAATAATTTAATTATATATACTAGCAAATATATGCTCCCTCCGGTCGCATATTTTTGCTAGGCTGCCGCATCAGAAATGAAGGCTCACGCGTAAGCCAATGGAGCCCCAGTCATATTTCTGTGGTGGTTAGACATTGATTTTCTGTGTTTATGACCAAGATTATTTTTAGTTGAAAATAAAGGAAAAAAAATTCGATCCTACCCCGATTTTTGTTGTACCCTCGCCCATAAATAGAAAGACTTGTAGTTTAAAAAGAAAGAAAAAAATTTTTTTGTACCCCCCTCAATTTTTTTATATTACCAGTCATAGAAATATTTTTTAGTTAAGAAAGAAAAAAAAAATTTTTTTGACCGCTTTCCCCAATTTTTTTATCCTCCCACCCCCCTATACATGTAAATATTTTTAATTAAAAAGGAAAAAAAAACCCTAACGCTAACTGTAACGATGGGGTCAAAGTTAGCGTGGGTCCTAAAATGAAAAAGCACCAAAAAATCAAATACAGTGAACACAGTGTGGGTGTGTGTGTGTGTGTGTGTGTGTGTGTGTGTGTGTGTGGGGGTAGGTGTTTGTTTAATGACCTTTTTTTAATTAAATAATTTGATTCTTCAATCAGTTGTATAGTTTTCCAGTACAATGTGTTAGTTTATTTTGTTGACATTAAAGAAAAAAAAATCACATCTTTTGTTTTAATAAATAAAACAGGTCGTGAAAAAATGATAATATTGGATATGAAAGTATTAAGAAATCAAATACAGTAAACACGAAAAGTTTTTTAATTCTCGGAAAGAAAAAGTTTACCTGAACTGTGTGTGTGTGTGTGCGTGCGTGCGCGCGTTTTTATATAGTAATTTTTAAATCAATTATTATTTTAATTAAACAATTTGATTTAATAAATTTGTGTTTTAAAACATAATGGCTAAGAATAAACAAACTTAGGACGGTTTTAAAAATGGAAAACTGAGCACGGTGGATTACAGCGTTGTTGTTTACATATTAACATCGGCTGCTTAATCAGATCGCCATATTTAATTACCGGAGGGAGGGATGACACCACTGATTAAACAACTAATCGGCTGCTTAATGAGATCGCCATATTTAATTACCGGAGGGAGGACGCCACTTATTAAACAGCTAATGACTGCAATTTTAACAGTACTCGCATTGAAATGGTTTAGAAAACACGCCGGTTATGATGAAAATGGTTGTAATTAATTGTATGAATAATGTTTATTAATATAACCTTATCGGAAAATATTGTAAATACATATGTAAATTGGATAATAGCAGTTATAAGTGTATATTTGTAAATATGAATTTAATTGAAGGTTTAAAGGAATGACTTATGTTAATGGCAACACCCATCTGGTGTCTGAACGCCTTTTGATGACAGTATATAAAGAATTTCAAAAAGATTAGTTTTAGTTAAATAGTCATACTGGAGTTTCGGCTTCAGACAGACAGATACATAAACTCCATTATTAATAGATATATATGTATATATATATATATATATATATATATATACATAAGTATTTTTTTGACACGAGAAACAAATGGCTGTTAGTGGGGATTCCTTAAAATAGTAAAAATGAATCCCTTGCCCTACTACTAACCCAAAGTCCGAGTAGCAAGCCTCGTCACCTAAATTTAGGGTTAGTGGTAGGGTAAGTTTGTTTTTATAAATATCTTTTCAGCCTGAAGTTATTCAAAGCTAAGCGACCACCTCCAAAAATCGACTGCTTTTTTAAGTCAACTTAACGGTAACAAATTCAGAGATAATAAATCTCTGAATCAGTTTCCACACATTAAAAGCATACGGGTTAGTAGGAAATTAAATTTTAATGCGTTTGGTGAAAGTTATGATATTTTTTTTATTTCTCAGTTCTTAGCGATACTACAATTTTACCTAAGAAATTATCATCCACTCTATAATAAAGACCAATGTGTAAGCAACATGACATAAATGCTGGTGTACCCCAGGGCTCTATCCTTGGACCCTTGTTGTTCCTGATCTATATAAACGATCTCCCTGATGGCATAGAGTCTGAGATTGGTTTATTTGCTGATGACACCACCCTTTACTCTCGCCATGTTGGCAAAACCGACGCAATTATATCCGATGCAATGGCTGAATCTTTAGAAAATGACCTCCAGGCTGTAGTGGATTGGGGTCATAAATGGTTGGTAACTTTTAATGCTGCAAAGACAAAACTCCTTTCCTTCAATAACTACAAGGAACCTTTTCAACCACCGATTGTCATGGCAAATAACACCCTACCTGAGAGTTCATCATTCAAACTCCTCGGCCTAACCTTCACAGGTAACATGAATTGGAACAAATACATTGAAGACATTGCCAAGGCTGCCGCAAAGAAGGTTGGCTCCCTCTACCGTGCTAGTAAACTCCTCACACCTGACATTATCCTGTATCTCTACAAAGCCACCATCCGCCCATGCATGGAGTATTGTTGTCACATCTGGGCTGGTGCATCATCTACTAGTCTCTCCCTCCTTGACAAAGTCCAAAAAAGAATCGCCAACCTAATAGGTCCCTCACTGTCAGCCAAGCTCCAGCCTCTGTCCCATCGCCGCAATGTAGCATCCTTGTGCTTGTTTTACAAATACTTCAATGGATTATGCTCCGATGAATTGGCTACTCTGGTGCCCCCTCGACGGAAATTCACTAGACTAACCCGACAATCAACTAAATCTCATTCATTCACTGTGGAGGTCCCCAGATGTCGGAGAGCCTTCTACTCAAATAGCTTCTTTCCTCGTACTGCTAGCCTCTGGAACTCCCTCCCTGCCCCCTGTTTCCCCGACAGTACAGACATGCGGAAGTTTAAATCTAATGTAAACAGACACCTCGCTGCGCTGATCCCAATCTAGATTGACCACCCCCTACCTTCTCCCCTTTTCTTTTTCTCAGTAGCCCCTTACGTCTACAGTGGCGGCCTGCCTTGTTTGGGGTGAACTATGTTAAAAAAAAAAAATATTTATTTATATATATATATATATATATATATATATATATATATATATATATATATATATAATTACTAGCATGGTTACTTGGCTTTGTCCGGAGCGCATGAATCACAAAATAGAAGAGATTAAAAAATGTGTGTAACATCTTTAAAAATTTTTCTATCTCTCTCTATCTATTCCACCCTCTTTCTTCTCCCCATCGCTATCTCTCTCTCTCCTCCCCTCTCTTCTCCCATCGCTTTCTCTCTCTCTACCCTCTTCTCTCTTCTCCCCCTCCTCTCTCACTTTCTGGCAACTGGAAAAAATTGTTGACGAATTACTACATAATAACATTAGAAAATATCTTTAAATGTCGACCCCCCCTGACTATTTCTGTTTCTTTTGATCCTCAAAAGATTTTTAAAAATGTAGTATTTTAGCAAAAACTAAAAATGAGATTCTATTTTTTTAGGCGATTACATGTACACAGCCTGAAAAATATCTACCAAAAAGAATTTAAAAAGAAGTTTTAAACTTTAGAGTGGGGGAATCACTGTCTTATATAAATTTAGCATAAAATGAACACCAATGTCCAGTTCTGTTAGCGAAAAATAGGGAAATTTTAACCATTTTCTTTTTATTTCATTTTTTGTAATGAAAGCAGATTTTGTGCGAGATGAATGGAGGTGTGGGTTCACTAATATTTTTTTTTGGGGGGGGGGGGGTCTCTGGCCCCCAAAATGGAGGGTGGGTTATTATTTTTTTCTACAATCAAATAAAGTGCGGAAACAATATTTAATGTTTTAGCATAGATTTTTTTTCTGGACAAAAACAAAATAAGGGGTGGGGGTTGGGCAAGAGGTGGGGGTCCCAATATTTAATGTTGGTGATAATTCCGAATAGTCAGCCATAGATTGGCAGTTGTGATGTAAGCAGTTCCAACTATGAACAGAGAAATCTGAAGCAGTTCTGACTTTTAACGAATCTGACCATGCCTTTTCACCTTCAAGCACTGCCAGCGAGGATGCCCCAAATATTGTTAATAAAAAAGAAACTGTAAAGTAAAAGAATAAAATTTTTATATATAAACAATTTTACAAAAATGTAAAATATAACAAAGTTTGTGCAGGATAAAAATGTTTGAAACGACACAAAAGTTCACTTTGTCTTTAAAGTTTGTGCGTGCGTGCGTGCGTGCGTTCTTGGTTAAGCTGTTATTGCGGGGAAGACGGCAGGCGTGCTTAAAAGTGGATGCTCTTGTTGTTGTTGTTGCTGTCTTCATTCATGGCGAGGCGAGCTATCCGTTGTCGCCAAGAACACTGATTTCTTTCCGATAATTCCCTGGTTTTATTAAAGTTTATTTCGCACCCACTTGTTCAAAACATGTGTGAACACTTTTCTTGAGAGTTCACACTTTGGTCACATCTGTTATAACTTATTTTTACGAGCAACTTGCCTGCAAGATGATCCCCTCTTCAAGAAGATAGAAAAAAAGAAGAGGAAAGAAGAGGAGAGAGTAAGCCGAACGAACCTAGAAAGAAAAGGGGTAACTAAACAGGCTAGCACTTTCCTTCAATGTCCGTTCGTCTCATCGATCTATTGATCTGCCACAATAGTCCCCCACCAGTAAGCGGAGCTTAACCGATAGGCACTACCCTATTTTTATTTTACTTTTTTTTAAATTTTTTTTTTTTTGTAATCTCCTTAGTTTTGTTTTTTCATTATTCTTATACTTATATCTATTCCTCTGTCTTATTATAAGTAGTCATACTTTTAAATAGTTATTAAAAATTTAAAAAATCATTATTTTTTTTCCATGTAACTTTTCTTCCAGATCTAGACTCATATGTTTTACTAGTAATATTTTTATCGACTTTGTCAGCAGTATTTGTTTTCATATTTTCTTTGTTAGTTGTGCACGCATCTGTCTGTGCTTTCTTAGTAGTCCTAGTTTTGTCGTTATTGCTAGTTGGTTCTATATAAGGTTTTAACCTATCTATTGATACATGAGTATGAGTACCATTGCTCATATCGATCTGAAAATGTTTAGCTGATCGAGTCAGAACTTTATAAGGACCTGAATAAGGCACTTCTAATGGTTTTCTCACTCGATCGACTCTAAGCCATACTTTCTCACAGGAAAGTAGAGTTTTTGGTTATAAGGGGTTATCGCAGCTGAGTGCATCAAATTGGGACATCGAATCACACAAATCACGTATGTATTTGTGATTTACAGGTGTTTCTTTTTCTACACCCGGTCTATGCACCAATTGCTGAGGGATCAATATTGGTGCTCCAATAACAAAGGTAAAAGGTGAAAAAGCTTATTCATTAGGGGTACTGCGTAAACCAAGTAGAATTATAGGTATTGCTTTCATCCATGATTCTTTTCGAGCCATTATCGCTGCGTTTAGCGTACGATGTGCTCTTTCTATCAATCCGTTGCTTTGCGGATGATATGCAGTCGTTCTTAATCGGTAAAAACTTATCACCTTGGCTAATTCCTGGAACAATTCGCTCTCAAATTGACTACCTCGATCCGTTACAACATGCAGTGGAACTCCAAATCTAGATATCCATGCATTAATAAATGCTTCTGCTACCGACTGTGCAGTTATTTCAGTCATAGGCTGTACTTCAATCCAGCGAGTTGCACGATCGATACAAGTCAGTAGATATCTATATGGACTTAGATATGGGTCCAGTTCACTGCGCGTTAAGGGTAATGGGCCGACAATGTCTATATGCACTGTTTGAAAACGTGCAGATGGCAATTCAAAATTCTGGACAGCAGATTTAGTGTGTCTGTGAACTTTAGCTTGTTGACATACAACACATTCTGCACAGAATTGTTTGACAGTTTTATCCAAATTCGGCCCAAAATATCTGGACTTAACCAGTTTTATAGACGCTCCCGTTCCGGGATGCGCTAAGCCGTGTAGGCTATAAAAAATGGCTCTACAAAGATTTTTCGGGATAAACGGTCGGGGGTAGATAGTTGAAGTATCACATAGGACTGAGCCTACTTCATTTGATATAAAATATTCTTTTAAATCTGGGTATGATTTTATTTCATCATCTCCTATTTGTGTCTGAGCTATTTCTGTCAAATCACAGGCATCTACTTGCACAGCTAATGCAGGTCGAGACATACAGTCCGCAACTACATTTTGATCACCTTTAATATATGCTATATCAGCAATATATTCGGCAAGTACTGACAAGTGTCGTTGCTGTCGATCCGATTTTGCCGGTGTCTGACTATAAAAGGCTCCACATAACGGCCTATGATCAGTGAACAATGTTACATGACAACCTTCTATGAGGTGACGGAAATGTATCACTGCAAAATAAGCTGTCAAATGTTGAATATTTGGCTTGAGCTTGAGACAATTTCTTAGAAAAGAATCCTATGGGTACCGGTTTCTTATTTATTAGTTGGTGTAATGCAGCGCCAGTTGCGTATTGACTACTATCCGTCACTAGGTGGTACTCGGTGACTGAAGACTGTGGATGGGCTAATGCTGTAATTTCTGACAATTTACTAATTATAGTTTTGAAAGCGTCAGTTTCTTTCTCATCCAGTCGGAGCTTTGACTTAGGGTCTAACCTCATTCGTTCGGACAGTGGTAATACTATGGATGCATAATTAAGGATTAATTTGCGGTAAAACCTGTCATCCCTAAAAACCTACGTAAGCTTTTTGAATCTTTGTCTGACTATAAAAGGCTTGTGTGTGCTTGTTGGTGTTTCATTCCTTAAAATATAGTTTTAAAAAAATTACTTACCTTACCATAAACTCTAAGTCCGACCGGAACCCCGGACTTATTGTTAATGGTAGGGTAAACCATTTTCTTTACTATCTTTTAAGACTGAAATTAGCGACCACCACCAAACAAAATCGACCGCCATATTTTTTCTTTACTCGTGTTTTACTAAGTAAAAGTGATGATAACATATTCAGTTGGTATAAACTACTACTCTTTTTCTTTCTCGGTTTGTTCAGAGATTGGTGGTGGTGGTAAAAAAATGGTTAGTGTTAGGGTGGCAGTAATACAGGTAGACTTTAGAGAAAGGCGAATATACACACACACATACACACACACTCACACACATGAAGTGAGCGCTGCAATGAAATGAAAGGCGTTGGGGTAAAACTGTAGCCCTGCAACCTTTGCTAATTCGCCCTTGCCCCCTTCCACAAAATGATATTCCACATTTTTAGGCGATGACATGTAAACAGGTTGAAAAAGCTGACGGTACCAGAAAACAAAAATAATATTTTGGGATCACTTTCACATATAAATTTAATGCAAAATAGTCTATCACTTCCGGGACACGAGGCGGTAATGATAATCCACTTTCGGACCAGAAAGCGTTTTTATGAACAGCCCTTAAAATCACGATCTAGTCTGAAGGGGAGGGGGCATTTTAGCTTAAATTGGCGATTGTGTAGTTTGACAACCAAAATGGCATACAACTCTGACGTCAAATTAGCGTCTGCTCTATTCAACCGGTGCCTCGAAAAAGTGGTCCCTCGTTTAACAAACCGTTCGATTTCGGCGGAATACGACCCCACACTACAAACAAACCGCATCGAAGAACCTGGGGTTTGTGTAAGAACAAATTCCGTTCGATGATTTTCTAAAATAAAAACACTGCAAAAAAGTTTGTTAAATTGTAAATTAATGTTGGGTATCTTTCGAAAAAAACACTGAAAAACAAATATTTTGTTAAATTATAAATGGAAGCAACATGTTGTTTGTTAAAAGTTTTACGTGTAATGGTTGAGAAAACCCCCCAATGATTTTCTAAAAAAAAAACACTGCAAAAACAGTTAGTTAAATTGTAAATTAATGTTGGTTATAAATGGAAGCAACATGTTTGTTAAAAGTTTTGTTGGATGATTGGATCCATGTATAAAAAAACACTGATTTTATTTTCACAATAAATTTGTAAAACGGCAATATTTTCTTATTGTAAGTTGGTTCATGTAAACGAGGGACGACTTTTTCGAGGCACCGGTTGAATAGAGCAGACGCTAGCTTGACGTCAGAGTTGTCCGCCATTTTGGCTGCTAAACTACAAAATCGCCCTTAAATTTATATGCGAAAGTGACACCTCCACTTTTTACTACCTACTTTTTCAGTTTGTTTACATGTAATCGCCTGAAAACAGTAGAATATTTTTTATTTTAAGAGAATTAACAGAGGCTGTAAGGTTCCAATACCGACATTGTTTCAACGAAATGCGATTGACACAAGCTATTAAGTCATGATCTAATTTATGCAAATAAGTAAGGCTCATTCGCCGACTAAGCTTGTACAGACCCCTAAAAACTCCTCAATGTTGACTGTGTCATTTTAGAGGATGTCAATGGATTGAATAGAAACATAACGACAGAGATCAGGTTCTGTAAAATGGCGTCCTTTATTTACATCAGGCAAAAACATGAGTGCCCCGGTAAAGGGGCGTAACTCCAGACGGTGAAACTCTTATTCAGTCCCTCATGCAACATCTTCCCTTTTCTTAATAAATAAAAAACAGAAGATAAAGACAAACAAAAAAAAAAAAAAAAAAAAAGTCTGATAAGAATTAAAAACAGAGTTTACAAAACACAGTGATCTAGGCATTCATTGGGCTGACTACCCTCCTACCTAACAGGGATTATTCTTCCCTTTCACTTATGTTGTGAAATCCTTGAATCTCATAGGATCTCTTATTATTCTTCCCGACCGTGTTGTCCGCAACCTTTCCGGACTTGGTTTTGTTGGGAATGGGGTCGGGTAGAGACTTTCTCTTATTTCACCTTCATATTGAGGTGGTTCTGAGTTACATATCTCTTCTGTACTCTGCCCTGTATTCTTGGGTAACTCGCTCTGCACTTCATATGGCTGTTGTATTACTGATGTGAGTGGGGGTGTCTCTGCAGTTTTCTTCAAATCTACTCGATTCCGTCGATATAAGTCCCCACCCACTTTTACATGGTATGATCGCTCATCCAGTCTCCCCCATACAACAGCTTTCCTCCACTCTTTTTGACCATTTATGTGTGGTTTCATCCGTACTACATCTCCAGGATACAATGGTTTAAGTGGTTTTACTTTGTGGTTGAAAGAACGTTCTTGCCTCCTGCAGTCTTGCTTCACTGATTTTCTCAGATTTTTGGGCAATGCTGGCTTGAGTAAATCCTCCCTGGTTGGGAGAAGTGTTTTTGTTCTCCTTGACATCAGCTTCTGAGCTGGTGATAAGAGACCTTTGGCTGGCGTATTCCTGTGATCCAACATTGCTAGGTATGGATCAGCCTTATCGTCCATCGCTTTCCGGAAAAGGTTCTTTGCCATCTTTATCGCAGATTCCACTTTGCCATTTGCCTTGCTATTGTATGGACTGACAGGTGTATGTGTAAAACACCACTTTTTTGCGAAGGCAGAAAATTCCTGGCTACTAAACTGAGGCCCATTATCAGTTACGACCTGATCTGGTATTCCATGACGTGCAAAATGGTGTTTAAGTTTGGTTATCACTGTCTATGCTTGTGTATTGAGAAGATGATCGATTTCCCAGAAGTTGCTCATGTAATCAACTGTGCACAGGTAGTCTCTATCTGCAAACTTAAAGAGATCTACTCCCACTTTCGCCCAGGGTCTGTCAGGAACTTCATGGACCATTAATGGTTCTGCCGGGTTGGCCACTTCATATTTTCTACATATGGGGCACTTTGAAACATAGTCTTTGATGTCACTGTTCATATTTGGCCAATACAAACATTCTCTTGCTCTTCTGCAACATCCTTCTACTCCCAGGTGTGTGGAATGCAGTTTTTCTTTCAACACCGCTCGCTGTGTCAGTGGAACCACTACCCGGTTTCCTCTGAAAATTAAGCCATCTTGCACCGTCATTTCATTCCGCATATTAAAATATGGTCTCACCTCTGGGTCAAGATGTATTTTTTCTTCTGGCCATCCTTCCAGAATTACTTGCTGCAACTGCTGCAAGCTTCTGTCTTCCTTCGTGGCTGAGCGCAGTTCAAGCAGCCTTCTCTCTGTTACAGGAATATATTCTGCTTCCTTGACATCATCTTCATCGTCCATATCTTCACTGCCCAATCCATAGATGTATGCTCTTGATAGCGTGTCTGCAAGGAACATTTTCTTACCTGGATGGTACAGAACTGTAGCATCGTAAGCCTGTAGTCGCATCAGCATGTTTTGAAGTCGTTTCGGGCATTTCACCAATTCTTTTTTCATAATCGCTTCCAGTGGCTTATGATCGGTTAGTACTGTTATCTGTCGACCAAACGTATATTGATGAAACCGTTCACATGCGTAGACTACTGCTAGTAGTTCCTTTTCAATCTGTGCATACCGAGTTTCTGTGTCGGTCAGTGCACGGCTGATATAGGCTAGGGGTTGACCTTCTTGTAGTAGTGCAGCCCCCATGCCCTTCTCACTTGCATCGCATTGGATGACCAAAGATTTGTTGGGGTCATAGTACCTCAACACTGGTGCCTCACTCACAACCTCTTTAATTTTCCCAAAAGCCTCTTCATGAATTTGGGACCATGTCCATGGCACATCTGCCTCCACCAAATTTCGAATTGGGGCCATCACATCAGATATGTGTGGTAGAAATTTTGCCAGGTAATTCACGAATCCAACCAATCGTTGCACTCCTTTCACATCTGTTGGACACGGCATCTCTTTTATGGCTCTTACTTTCCCAGGATCAGGAAGTAAACCATCACTGGTTATTATGTGTCCCAGGAAAGATATAGACGTTTGTCGTAGGTTCAATTTTTCAGCATTCAATCGCATCCCGCGATCACGACATCTCTGCAACAGTTTCCTGAGTTTTCGGTCATGATCAATTGTTGCTTCTTCCATCGTTTTACCCTTCCCAATCACCAGAAGATCATCCGCTTTGTTAACCACCCCCTCCAAATCGGACACATTGTTAAAAAGGGTCTTTTGAAATATCTCTGGAGCTGGAGAAATACCGAACGGTAAAACCTTCCACCGGAACCGACCATATGGTGTAGCAAATGTTGTTAAGCGACTGCTGGCTTCGTCTAATTTTACATGCCAGAATCCATCTCGTAGATCTAGGGTAGAAAATACCTTGCTGTCAGCCAGTTCTGGTAGTAAATCGTCCAGTGTAGGTAACTGAAAATGTTCCCTTTTTAGAGCTTTATTCAGTGGTCTTGGGTCTATACATATCCGCAGGTTTCCATTTTTCTTAGTTACCAGTGCTAACGCACTTACCCATGGTGTTGGGTCGCTCACTGGTTCAATAACATTCTTCTTAACCAGTTTTTCCAACTCGACTTTTAGCCTGTCTTTAAGTGCCACTGGTATTCTCCGTGTTGCTGCAACATTTGGTGTTACTCCTGGATCCACCTGCAAATGTACCTCTCCTGGTAATTGACCCAATTCTTCCCTGAACACATCTCTGAAGTCATTGATAATTCTGTCCGAGTACTGGCTGCTGGATTCATTCCTCTGGGAAACTTTGGCGACCATTTTGAATTTGTTGTTATTGATTGTGACGAGTTCCATTGTCTGGATTGCATTTGCTCCCAGTAAGGGATGGAAATCCTCTTTCACAATGACAAACTTAACCGCATATTTTTGTCCAGTTTTGGGGTTTATCATTTTAACTCGACATTCTCCCAACGGCTTCACTTCTGCTCCATTCCACATGACAAGGGTCTTATTTGAATGTTCCAGTGTTTTTCCAATCACGTGTTTCACATTCAATATATTCACGGACGCTCCACTATCGAGCTGAAAAGCAATTGGTTTTCCCTTGACCCTCATTTCTGCCTTTATCACCTCTTGACTCACAGCATTCACTTTTTCCTTAATCGTATGTTGTCTACCTGTCCATAGTCTGAACAACTACTATTGTCGTTTTCCTGGTCCTCATATTGGGTTTTGACAGCCTGCACCTTCTTTTTCCTTGGTACTTTGCATTTCACGGCAAAGTGGTTTTTTCCATTACATTGATAACAGGTCTTGCCAAATGCAGGACATACCTCTTTTCTTGGTCCGTACCGCAGTGCACACGCCCGGCAATCTCTGTCAGTTTGTGCCGATGTCTTTCTCCTGGGTTTAAAATCAACCTTATTCACTCCTTCAGGCCTTAGGATTCTGGACTGGACCGTGGCATTTTCAGACAGCTTACAAATGTCAATACATTTTTGTAAGTCTAACTGTCTTATTTTCAATAATTCAGCTTGTGTCTGGGGGTTGTGTATTCCCAGCACTACCTGATCTCTGAGTACTGATGAAACGCAATTGTCACAAAAATTGCACGTTTTTACTAACGTCCGAAGTGCCGTAATAAAGGATTCCACAGTCTCTGATCCTCCTTGCTTTCTAGAATGAAATACGTAACGCTCGTAGGTTTCATTCGTTTCCCCTATAGCGTATTTATCAAATGCCTAAATAATTTCGGTGGGTGTTCTTTCATCTTCAGGTGTTAGAAATTGAAATCCGTAGTAAACTTTCAATGCGTCATCTCCCAACGTGTGAAGCAAAAGTGCCGTCTGATATTGTAATGAATGTTTTGTCAAACACGTAATAATGGCGTAGTTATGCCATTTCAGTTTAAACAACTTCCAGTTTGCCGATAAATTATCTTCCATACATAAGGGCGCTGGTGGTCTTATACTAGCCAATGGTCTGTTTGTGTCTTCCGACATTTTTTTTTTTTTTTTTTTTCTCCACGTGACGTACGTACGAATTTACAATTTGAAACAAGAATAATAAAGTTACTTATCTGTTTCTTATCCTTTTGTACATCTTACTTAGACATATCTTCATCCCACCGCTGCCACCATGTGTCATTTTAGAGGATGTCAATGGATTGAATAGAAACATAACGACAGAGATCAGGTTCTGTAAAATGGCGTCCTTTATTTACATCAGGCAAAAACATGAGTGCCCCGGTAAAGGGGCGTAACTCCAGACGGTGAAACTATTATTCAGTCCCTCATGCAACAAGTGACGATACACCTACCAAAACCTCTACACACAATACAGGCCAATCTTCAACCTCCATTTTCCAAGAGCATCTGCCTCTACCAGACTGATTGTCACCTCTCCAGTCTTCACTGTATCTTGTATATATTTCAATACAATTTTAATTTTCAGCTAAATATTTTCTCTTTACCCTTGCCTCATCGGCAACATGTTATTATTATCCTTTCCTATCACGATCATACACTGGTGTCAGACGTCTTTCAAGTTTTGCGTAGTCCCCAGGACGATGCTGGCGAAGATACCCCCGTTTTCACTGTTGATGGTATTTCAGCCAGGACCCTAATGAAAGCATAATCCGACTTGTCCGATTTTACTTAACTTTGGGGTGCTTGTGTAGATGAGCGGCCGTACGGAAAAAATATTTTTTTCGAAAAACAGTATTATGTACTTATTCAGTGTTATTTTCTTACTCACTATAGAAAAAAGTAGAAAAGATTATCCACTAGAACTTTAATTACAAGTATTTTTCCATTTTTCGTATCATAACAGCGATTCGTTCAGTAAGCGTCCATCTTTTTTCTTAAAAATAATTCAAGCGCAGATAATTCGCAAGGAAGATAATTACGCAATTTAAAAACAAAAAACAACTAAATATATAAAAATTAAATTTTTTTCCAATAAAAAAAAAAATGAAAGTAAATAAACGAAATTAAATTAATTTATTTCAATAAAACGAAATGTTACTATTCTCACTGGGTACCTTTCCGTGCGAATTATCTGCCCTTGAATTATTTTTAAGAAAAAAGATGGACGCTTACTGAACGAATCGCTGTTATGATACGAAAAATGGAACAATACTTGTAATTAAAGTTCTAGTGGATAATTTTTTGCACTTGTATAGATCGAGTACACGAGCCGAAATTTCAATGGTGTAAGAAGGGGCAGATAACTCTCTCTTTTTTAAGTACATAATTTCTAGCTTCTCTGAAAATGGACGTAATCGACGTGCATGCCATGAATATGCGCAAATTATATTTAACAAGTTAATTTAACATGTTAATTTCTGCGATAATTTAATATTTTAAATTATAAAAAAATCAAAAATCTGTTAATCCAAACAAGAGGACTGTTCGTTTTGTTGGATTTGAAATTTAAAAATATACTGTTGATTTTCCCAAATTCAATTTTCTTCAAGAAATGTTCTATCAATATACTGTTGATTTTCGCAAATTGTTATTTCGGCACTTCTGCCGTATATATGAAGCAGCTGCCGATTAAGAAGTCGAAATTGAAGAGTTCCGTTATTTTTTCTCCAAGTACCATTCATTCAGAATTCACCGGAAGTTGAATTTAGTATTTAGAAAATGTAGTTAAATGAGATTAATCTTCGAGACATTGGTAATTTAATGGACCAGCCGCAAAAAACAATAGATTTTTTACATGCACACCGCCTGATTTCTTAGGGTTAGGGTTTAGGGTTTGGGTTTTTTATTTAAAAATTTTTTACTTCATATAATAAAAAAAAGAAATTGTTAATTGTTTCTTGTTACCCAAAAACAAATCAGTCTTGCATTTTTTTTTTTATGTTGTAAAAAAATCACTTCCGGTTGAATTACCTCCCTTTATTTTCAGTAGAAGGACAGAAAATCTGCTGCTTCATATATATGGCAGAAGTTCCGTTATTTTTCGAAAAATGTTCTATTAATTGAATTTGCATGACTTCTTATTTTAAAATTTTTTTAAATAAATGTCGGCTCGTGTACCCGATCTATACAAGTGCCAATTTTTTCTACAGTAAGAAAATAACACTGGATAAGTAAATTATATTGTTTATATAAAAAAAATTTTTTTTCGTACGGCCGCTCATCTGTACAAGCACCAACTTTTGTAATAAATAAACAAACAAATTAAATCATTTATCAAACATATTTTATTAAGACAAGGTTTATTTTACAAAATTATTTTTAAAAACAAATTACAGCAAAAAAAACAAAAACAGGAAATCATTAAAAACAACAACATTCGTTTCGTATGTTTTACGTTTCATATACATTCGTTTCGTATGTTTTACGTTTTATATACATTCGTTGATTTCATTTCGTGACAAAATAAAAAAAAAAACTAATAAATGTTTCTCATTATCGTAGCAACTATCTTGTTCAAACTATTTTACTGGTTAAGAAAAAATCATTATTCTAAAAACGATGTCGTGTTCTTCCAAACTAAAATCTGTAAATATGATTCTAATTTTATCCTATGGAAATTTTGTTTTGTGCAGAAAAATAATATTTTGAGTTTTAGTGAAAACAAATAATAAAAATCTTTTTTGTTTTAAGATTTTCAAATTAATAAATTATTACAAAAAAATATTGATTGAATAAAAAGTGATTTCTGACTTGAATAAAAGTTTTGATGAATTATCAAGTATTAAGGTAAGTTTGTGCTTCTAAACCAAAAAGAAAACATTAATTTTCACACGCGAAAACAACAACAACAAAAACTATCATATAATGTTAAATATTTCCTAAATTGTCAAAATTTGTTCCTAACTTTAAAAAAATGTTTATCTTTTGTCATCCGAAATTCCTTCTTTCTATCCTTAATAATATTAGAAATAAATAAAATAAATAAGATTTAGTGTGTATGTATATATATATATATATATATATATATATATATATATATATATATATATATATATATATATATATATATATATATATATATATATATATATATATATATATATATATATTACTGAACAATAGAAAACGTCCATTCGTTACAATCGTTTGCTATTAATTTGCCCTACGTGAATTCGCTGATCAGGGATCGAATCTTCACACAGAAATCGCAGGTTGATATGAAGGAGTCGATAAAAGGATTATCGTCGTTTGACATGTGAAAACATGGCAGTTCTGACATGTTTTCCACATCCATAACTTCTTCTTCTTTCCCAATATTTGGCAAAGAGAAATCTTCAGCAGACGAGAAACACGAAATGACGCCAAGATCCGAAAAAATGAGTGGTTGGTCTTCTTCGTGGGCTTGTTCTGAAATCGGTGAGTTTTGATCGTCCTCGGTACCAAGAAGAATATCTGCGTTGCATATTTGTGCATTTAGATGCACATCTTCGACTAACAATTGAGTGTTTGCAATTGTTTCGTTTCTCTCTTGCAATAATGGCAAAGTTTTGGGATTTTCTGACCTGCAAGAATCGTTGGTGTTGCACTCAAGATCGGAATATTCGCTATTAAAATGGACCCTGTTTTCCTCAACTATGTCCCTGGGGGTTTCTGATCGGCCTCCAGTTTTGGAGAGGATTGACAAAAGTGCGATGATGTCTTTGTGAGTTGTCGTGATAACGGGGTCGCATTTCGGCTGTATTTCGTTTGAGTGCCCATTATTGAATGTCGGTGGCTCTTTTAAAAGCTCGGGTTCCTGTTGTTGAACAGATGTAGTGTTCTTGTTGGGAATAATATCGAAAGTTTCGGGTAGAGTTTCAGAAACGGTCGATCCGATGCCTTTCTCTCTAACCAGCAGGCTGGAAGAGTTTTCTTGAAATACAGGGTTTGAAAGGCTTTTCTCTTGCGTAGCGGTTACCTCGAAGAGGTTGGATTTATGCAGACTTTCCTCGGAAATTCTCCCTTCCCCTTGCCCCATTTGTGTGTTATGGGGCTGATACGAGTAGTCAGGTAATATTGACCATTTCGGAATAACACCATCGCATTCAATAGGTTCTTGTATGCATGATTTGGCGTCCATATTCGAGGGATCGCCCACTGTCACAAAAGAAGTCCTTGTTTCAGGAACGTTGTTGTTAGTGATTGGCCACAACATCTGACCATTTGGAACGCTCACCGCCTGAGGCATTTGGTAATAGCGATTGTTTATAATATTTCCCAGCTCATATTTTTTGTGATTGGGGTTTTTAATCCGTGGTTTCGATTTACTTTGAAAGTCAGGATAATCGATTTGGTGTTTTCTTTTGATCCGTTCTGACTCTTTGAAGTAAGGTTTTTTCTCCTCCACGGACATTTCGCTCCATATTTTCCCAAGAATGATATTGGCATTGGGAATGCTGATCTTCGGGTTTTGTTCCAATAGTTTTTTCCTGAATTCTCGACTCCATACGAAGTAAGCATTCAGGGGCTTTTTAACATGATCCCTCTTTTTCTGACCATTGGAAGCGACCATTTTTTTAAATATTTTTTTCTCCGAAATTTTTTTTTTTAAAAGTCTGAATTTTATGCTACCAAAACTTTG
The DNA here is from genome assembly GCA_963556195.1 of Sepiola atlantica. NCBI lineage: Eukaryota > Metazoa > Mollusca > Cephalopoda > Sepiida > Sepiolidae > Sepiola > Sepiola atlantica. Next base: position 71,408,350 of record OY744535.1, read on the forward strand.
ATAAAATTGCTTCGTCACCGTGAAGAGTTAAGTTGAAAATGGATAACGTCATAAAGACCGAATAATAAGTGGGAGTGGCCTGAAAGAAGAGCGAGAGGGGGGGAGGAAGAGAATGGAATACAGAGAGAGGGGGGGGAGAGAAAGAGACTATTATGACATCACAATTTGTGATGTCATTATCAGCAGCTGGGTGTATGTTTGTATGAAAGCAGCAGCAGCCGTAAATGCTAGCTGCTGCTGATGTATATAATACTAAAATTCCGTGAACATCTGTTTGTTTGAAAGCAGCAGCAGCTGTAATTTAGAATTTCCAAATTGTTATGAAAACATTTAATAATAATGGATATTACAAATACTAACCTAACGGGGCATTAAAAAAGCCTATTAAAAAATCCACCCAAAATCAGATTTGTCCCATCTTAATGAAAATGTCACTATAATTAATAAATGCATATTCATATAACGTATTTATTAAAAAAAAATTTTTTTACCCCCCCCCCCCATCCTTCATTTTAAGGACGAAATACGAAAACTTTGCTGTAAAAATAAAAAAGAACAACAAAAAAAAAACAATTCTTTTTAGGGGGTGGATGGGTCGGTCAGTTTAGCGTAAAATGATCACCCACCTCACCTTCCGACCAGATAGCGTTTTAAAGAACATATAACCAATTTTGTTGTTGTTTTTAATCTCGGTCATTTTCTTAATTTCTTGGAAATCAATTGTGTGTGTTGGGGGGGGGGGGTCAAAAAGCATCTCTGCTGAAAATATACATTAAAACATTTTACAAAAAATAATTACTTACTTGGAGGGGGACTTTTAACGGTTTCGTAGACAATAAATTGAGTTTTAACAGTTCCATTCGACCCTCGTCGCACGCTCCGTTTCCGTTTTTGTTGTTGTTTGTTTGTTTTGTTTTGGGTTTTTTTCAGTAAAGAAAAATAATTATTCATCCGTGTCAAACCTTCTGGGGAGGAGGTAAATATGTCCAGACTGATCAATTATATTATCAAGTATCAGATTAGGACCCGAGCTAACTTTGACCCCCAACCCTAACGACTCTAGCTTGGGTCCTAATCTGAATAAGCACCAATTATAATATTACCCTCTATCTTTAAAACTTGTAAAAAAAATGAATGTTAATTATTAATTTGGTTTTATTTCTAAATATTTTATTTTAGAAACAAAAACAAAACATAATCCTACGACTAGCCCTAAATTCCGGTGGCAACCGCCTTCCTCCAATCTCTGAACGAACCGAGAAAGAGAGTAACTTATACAAGATAGTATCTGAGGAGGAGGGGGGGGGCGTTGTAAACCGGATTTAGGGTTTATGATACAGGTAAGGGAGGTTTTTTTTTAAGTTGCTGAACAACGCGGTACTGTTATACTATACGGCATATTCCGGCTCTTTACGTAAACAGCCTAAAGATGTCAAATGGAAACAACCCGGCGTCAAAATTAAAACGAGGCGACTGGTTCAAGGACTGATGCAAAACCTGCCGAATCAAGACCTCGCCTGACTACGTCGTTAAAGGCAGAATGGCGAGGCAGGCGGCCGGCACTAAATCGACAAAATCAAAATCGAAACGAGGCGACGCAGAAAAAAACGGTTAAATCCAAGATTTTCATGTTTTCGTGACTTCTTGTTTAATCGTGCGCGTCATCTGACGTACGTATGACCAGAAATGAAAAATAAAACCTTTTTATTAGCATTTCTGAATAACAAAAATCACTATTTACACTTTCACATTTATAAAACTTTTTTATAATTTTGACTTCCGCTTCTTTTTTTTAATTTCTAATTATTGATTACCTTCCCGTAAGATAACGTTAAAATGAAAGTAATGGAGAAGTTAGTTTCAGATCTAATTCCAGCTGCAAAATTATGCTGTATGAATATAAATTTGCATGATTTAATGCGACAAACAAGATACACGATGAGTTCAATGAATTAGTTGACGTTAACAAAAAAAAAAGAATTTTCGGTTGATAATTTGTTTCTTAAAATTAATTCAATAACATGTTCTATTATTATAGCATATGTTTCTATTTATTTCAAACATGTACATAATAATAATAAACTTTTCAATGTAAATATTATTTTTTGTTGCTGATATCGATCCTGAACCAGTTTTCGTGAGGTTTGACTCGGAAGCGTTCGGCTGTCCTACGCAAACGCCCGAGAGTTGACGAGTCGATTTGTACCAGACGACAATTTTGACACGGTGCTGCGTCCTATGATAATAATGTTTTGTTTTTTTGTTAGGATTACGGTTTAGGGTTAAAAATATTTATTTGATAACAGTAATTTCGCTCTGTTTTGCTTGTTTTATTTGTTTTGTTGTTTAAAAAATTTCTTGCAACTATAACTAAAAATTATAGGACGCAGCAACGTATCAAAATAACAAAAAATATTTATTTGATAACAGTAACTTCGCTATGTTTTGCTTGTTTTGTTTTTTGTTGTTATTTCTTTTAGAAAATTTCTTGAAAATATAACTTACAATCACAGGACGCCGCACCGTATCAAAATTGTCGTGTGGTACCATTCGGCTCGTCAACACTCGGGCGTTTGCGTAGGACAGCCGAACGCTTCCGAGTCGAACCTCACGAAAACTGGTTCAGGATCGATATTGTGCCAGTTGACACGGTTAAGATTCGAATAAAAATTGTTGTTTGGAATAAATACAATTTAGGCGCGCAGAGTGAAAATAATTGACAAATATAAAATAACGCCCACGCAAATTCCGGTGTGGCCTTACATATTAAATCAACTCAAAACGAGCGGATGTAGTTGAGAGCACACCACGTGATATTTCTGTCCAATGAGATTTCTCCAAAGACATTTTTCTAAACTTTTCTCCTTAAGCTCGTTGGAGCCTATCCAAATAGTATTTAAGCACACACAAACATCAAACTTTCTCTTTCAACTGACTTTTCATCCGGAGGTTACACGCATCTTATTATCACTCTTCCATTTCACCCTTTCGCACGCTTCATACAATTTCACAGGCGAACATTACCTATTGCCTCCTTTAACATTTTATAACAAATGAGCATTTCAACAAAGAAAAGACATTCTTCTTTTTACTTACCCTGAAACTAAAGAAAGGACTCATGAACTCATTACAAAAAGAAATATATTCTATTTGTTAATAGTTTATTTCAGTAAATAAACTTCCGTTGATTTTGCATGTAAATCTTCTTATTATTATTTTTATTTGTGGAGGAAGTTATCACCAAAAAAAGGTATGACGACCCCCACAATATCAGTACCTATTTGTTTATATCTATATTAAACTAAAAAAAAATTTGAACAAATGTATTATTATTATTAAACTATAATTCGAAGGTACAACAACAATAACGATAACGATGATGATAATAATAATGATAATAATAATAATAAAATTCGCATAAAGAAATGCTAACAGAAAGTTTTTATTTTTCATTTCTGGTCATCCGTAGATGATGTGACGCGCACGATTAAACAGGAATTCACAAAGACATACAAATCTTGGATTTAACCGAAAAAACTAATAAAACAACATTTAAAGCAAGAAAAAAAAACAGGCACCGTATGTAAAATTTTATGAAAAAATATTTATTTTTTGACGAAATTTAGGTTTGTTTAATTATTATTTTTTGTTTCGATAAATTGTTTTTATGTTTTTTGTTTGTTTTTTGTACTGGTACAACTTTTGAAATAGATCGACTAGGTTAGGGTGAAAAAAAAAATTTGTTTACATTTTTTTGTAAGTGTTATATAACAGATCTCACTCTATCCGGAACTAATGTTGGACAGCGACATGCTGAGCGTTCACCGTTTCCGGAGAGCTACAAAAAGGAAAACAAGAAAAGGGGCTTGGCGCTAGTTGGAGGTAGCCGCCAGCTTTCCCCCAGCTAGCGACCAACGAGTGAACACGTAGAAAAAAGGTCACTTCGTCGCCGTCGCCGCCGTCATCAAGAATTAAGATAAACAACTTAACCGTCGCCGTCGCCGCCGTCATCGAGAATTAAGATAAACAACTTAACCGTCGCCGTCGCCGTCGTCATCAAGGAATTAAGAATAAAAAGAACGATCTTTGCTTTGGGGTAAATAAATATATTTGATTAATCCTATTCAAGTTGTCCGTGTTTCCTTGCAACCATACGCTTGTCTATCACACTGGTGTCAGAAGCGTACAGCAAGTTAAATATGGAGAACTACACGAACTTCACACGGGACGAACTTTTCACCCTCATTAGAGAGCAGAGAACACTATTGTTCAATTTGAAGACAGGGGCGGAACAGCCATCCGAACGTGTAATTCAAGAGGTTCAAACCGACTTAGACGACATGCTGGCGGCTTTAAGGCTGACTCCTTCGACAGCAACCCGTACGAATCAGAAGGAGAACGAGTATAGCGTAGTTATACGTCAACAGGCTATCCGGGACGTTCTCAAACAGCAGAAATTATTCCGCCCGGGAAATGACGTGAACCAATTCATCACGGCGCTGAACAAAGCTTATACCATCCACGTCGCACCGGAATTGGAGAGATATCCCAGCCTAGAAGGCGAGTTCGTCAAATCCGCGAAAGATTTACTTGACCAGGGTATCTTTCAGCAGATGGTGGATTCAAAGTCAGACTCGTCCACTTTTGAGGAACTAAAGGAGTACTTGCAAGCGACCCACGGCAGCCAGATGACGAGCTTCCAGCACCTTAGCCGAGCCTGGGACTTGGAGCGAATAGACGGCGAAAAATTACCAGACTTCGCATCTCGCCTGGAGAACACTTTGAGAGATGCTGCCGTCCACATTAAAACGAAATTCAAAAAGGATAAAAAGACAGACCTGACAGTGGACGGTCTGGTTTCCATAATAGGCGCGATGCTGATGAGCGAAAAGGTGAAAACCTGGACTCCAAATATTTACACTCACCTAGTAAAGACGATGGACAATCATTACAATGCGATCGGCATAGCTTGCGAGGCCCAGCGATACATCGATCGTGGTGTAAAATCTGACGTCTCCTCGCCACAAGAAGCCTACTATACACAGAAATCACAGCAGTCTTACCAGGATGAGGCATCACTCAGAACGACCCTGTCACCCCAACTCAGTAGGCAGCCACACCAGAGAGGCCCCGTCAACCAACATCCGAGGCAAGACCGTCCGCGAGGTCGCAAAGGTCGCCAGCACAATTCACAGACCCTGTTATGCCGGAATTACCTCGGGGGTCGACCCTGCTTTCGCAGGCACAATTGCCCATTCCGCCACCCAAGCACAGGCTCATATCGCTGCAATGGATGATGACCAGACATTCATAACACAGGATTTTCCGTTCGGGCAGGACGAGATGTGATGCTTCGTTCGCCCGACCCTCACATCAGCCATCACGTCTTCAATTTTCAAGGACCTAACCACCATTCACCGCTCGTCCAATCCTCATGTGTACTTCTCCAGCATCGCGATGTTAGACTCAGGATGCTCCACGTGCATCATACCGCTGTCCCAGCTTCCCAAGGAAGCTGAAAAATATATGATCCGCACTGATATTCGGGTGAAGGGTATCAATGGGAGCATAGCCGCCCTGGGTGAACTGACATGTGACGTCACGATTGGCAACCACAATTCCCCCACGTTCAAAAAAGTGAACGTGCTTGTTACAACCCAAAACACACCAATCCTGATCGGCCAGAATATCCTGCGTCACAGCACGCTCAGCTCATATATAATTGACAACCAAAATTCCACGGTAAAATTCAGGCGCACGTTTCCCTCAGGTTCCTTATCACACGCCGCAACCATCGCGCCGCCGACATCGTCGACCCACGTTCCTGCATGTGAACCCCAAACTGCTGTATTCCAGAGTCTCAAGTCGGAACCTCAACCCAACGCCCAGACACTGGAAGATAAATTAACTTGGCTGAAGCAGAACACTGGGCTATCGCTGCCGAATCACCCAAACCGGGACGAATTGGAGGATACGGCGAACCTTCTTATCAAATTCGCTGACATCATCGGCTCGAATGACAACAAACCAGGGACGTTCATCCGACCCATCCGGATACCGACCAACGGCCAATCCCGCAGTCAGAAGCAACACCTGATCGCCCAGGCCTTGGAAGCCGATGTCGATAACGAAATCAGACGCATGGCGAATGAAGGCGTTATCGAAAAATGCAGTGACCCCAGGGGCTTTAACAGCCCAGTGTTCGCTGTGCGCAAGAAAAACGGTTCAGTTCGCGTAGTGGCTAATTTCAAGAGAACACTGAACAAGGTCTTAGTCGACTTGGACCCTTACCCAATACCGAGGATAGACCATCTATTTAACAAGATCGGCAGGGGCAACACCTACTTTGCTTCTCTGGATCTTCGCAGCGGCTACTGGCAAATCGAAATCGACCAGCAGGACCGTCACAAAACCGCGTTTACATGGAAGGACCAGTGCTACCAGTACACTCGCCTGGCCTTCGGTCTTACCTCTGCCGGACAGATCTTTTCACGTTGCGTAGCGGAAGCTTTAGCCACAGTCAGTTCACGCGATAACATCTCGTCGTACATCGACGACAACTTGGTACATGCAAGAACATTCAATGAATACATATTCGCTCTGGAACAGCTTTTTACCGCCCTCCGGAATTTTGGTCTCAAGCTAAACCCGGAAAAATGCTCATTTCTTGCACCTGAGGCAAAATTCCTCGGATGCATTATAACCAGTGACGGTTTCAAGCCTGATCCTGAATACGTTCGGGCTATCCGAGAAATGAAGCCCCCAACTTCGAAAAAGGAACTACAAAGCCTTATCGGGCGGTTGGTATGGATTAGGCAATTCCTTGAAACGCGCTTGCAGGAACAAATCCGATTGGACACATTTTCAAAACTCATGTCTCCCATTCATGACCTCAACAGGGCCAATAAACCTTTTCTCTGGACTGAGAGTGCCGACAAAGCCTTCAGAAGAATCAAAGAACGGCTTGCCTCTCCACCAATCATTTCATTCCCGGATTTTTCAAAGCTGTTCACACTCACCACCGACGCTAGCGATGTCGCATGTGGTGCGATCCTAATGCAAGAAGCTGACAACGGGAAGAAGAATATCATAGCTGTTGCTTCACATGCATTCAACCCCACGGAACAGAACTGGTCCACGACGGAACGGGAGGCCTACGCTATCAAGTGGGCAATAATTAAGTTTGATTATTTTCTCCGAAACCGCCCCTTTGTTCTTTTCACCGACCACAGGTCATTGACGTATCTGGATCAGCGGGTATTTAATAATGCCAAAATACGGAGATGGCAAGAAGAAATTTCGTGCTACGATTTTGTTCTCGAATACATCGAGGGCGAATCGAACATTTGGGCTGACATGCTCAGTAGGGGTTGCGGGCAGAAGAAGGCCAAAACTCCGTATGACCCGACCCCAGCAGGCCAGACTTTCGAGCTAAGTGGGTCAGTTTTACGCATGTATATACCGTCTTGGTGCCTCAGCGAACTTAACGGTTTACGGTTGATTCCTAAGACTCACTCACCACAAGGCACCCGTGCACAAGAACACATCAGCAATGCGTTCTTTGCATATCATTCGTCATCCTCCATCCCTACAGAGAGAATCTGCAATCACTTGGGCATTGCAGAAGAACAACAGAAGGATGAAACATTAGCGAAGATCATCAGTGCCCTCCAGTCACCCTCACCGGATAAACCACATATTGATCCTGACGATCACCGTGCTACGCTCTTCAATAGACACTTCCAACAATTTTTTCTGGAGCCAGGCACCTCCGTTTTGATGATTCGGGACAGCAACAACTCCCCCAAACTGGTTGTGCCGTATAAACTTCGTGCCAGATACCTCTCGCAAGCACATGAAGGCACCAATCACTCGGGCATCACGCGCATGCAAGAACTCATGTCCAGTTATTGGTGGGAGTTCAAGAACCGCGACATCAAGGCCTACGTTGACTCTTGCGTAACATATGCAAAGGGAACTATGGCAAACGCACCCACTGGCCCATGGGGCACTGCAAACGCGGAAAGAAACCATTTGAGTTGGTCTTCATAGACTTTGTGACAATGCCAAACTCGAAAGGAAAACGTTACATCCTGACAATTTTGGACAGCTTTAGTCGGTACTTCACGGCCATACCATGCGCAAGGGACCGTGCCATTGACGCAGCCCGTGGGTTGTATCAATTCTTCCTTCGACACAGGGAGATTCCACGGATTGTTTCATCTGACCGTGGCACACACTTCACGGGAGAAGTGTACAGACGATTCTGCGACCAGTTGGCTATCACGCAGGAACTCCACTGTCCGTGGAGACCACAGAGCTCAGGCAACATCGAGCGACAACATCGAACGATGAAAAATGCGCTATATATGCTATGCGAGGACAGAAATTGCGAGTGGACTGACGTCCTGGGATCTGTGGTCTCGTCCATGAACGCCACGGTCAATAGCGCTACCGGTGTCTCCCCCCATTACGCAATCACTGGTCGTCATCCCAACATTGGTTTGCCTATGCTTCACAATAAACAAATCAGAAGCGACGATCCGGGGGCATATGGCATGGAGATCAATGCCCTGCTGAGGCAGGTTCACCACCATGTAACTCTGGCCAACGACGAGGCTGACCACAAACTTGAGAGGAATGCGCATAATCCTACTTGCAAAGACTCAATACAAGTGGGTGACAGGGTCTTACTTCATCGGCCACAATCAGGACCATCCCGAGCATCTCATCTACCTTGGGTGGGGAATTTCACGGTCACAAAGTCAAATGATGTGATGTGCCAGGTGCAAGATGAAAAGGGTGATACAGCCTGGATCCACCGCGCACATATCAGACAACTGGCCCCTCGACCACCACACCTATGCAACACACCCTTACCCCTCTCACCATGTACCAACCACAAAAATCACGTCGAACCGCAGTCACCAAGGGACCCAGATCCAACTCACGACATACACCCTACAACATTACAAGAGGGCAATACAGACAGTACTCCGCTACCAGCGAGAATGACGAGAGGACGACTACCTGCACGCTTCAAGGACTTTGTCATGAACTGAGGATATCCCACGGACTAGTTCACAAACCTGATTGAGATCTGAGGGGGCATTTGTTATATAACAGATCTCACTCTATCCGGAACTAATGTTGGACAGCGACATGCTGAGCGTTCACCGTTTCCGGAGAGCTACAAAAAGGAAAACAAGAAAAGGGGCTTGGCGCTAGTTGGAGGTAGCCGCCAGCTTTCCCCCAGCTAGCGACCAACGAGTGAACACGTAGAAAAAAGGTCACTTCGTCGCCGTCGCCGCCGTCATCAAGAATTAAGATAAACAACTTAACCGTCGCCGTCGCCGCCGTCATCGAGAATTAAGATAAACAACTTAACCGTCGCCGTCGCCGTCGTCATCAAGGAATTAAGAATAAAAAGAACGATCTTTGCTTTGGGGTAAATAAATATATTTGATTAATCCTATTCAAGTTGTCCGTGTTTCCTTGCAACCATACGCTTGTCTATCACATAAGTTAAGGTTAAGGTTTTTGAGAAATTTTTTTTTTCATTTTCCAAAATTGTTCAGATTTTCTGTTGTTTGTCTGCAAACGAATTTTACGATTTACTCAAGTTACAATTGAAAATTGTCGTCTGCTGTCTGGCAATCTGATTGGCTAAACGCTTTGTCAGCTTCCGGCTTTTTACATAAACAGCCGGAAAATGCCGCCGAAAAGTCCTTTTTACCATGGGTCACAGACTGTAAGAGTACATTTCAGATGTCTGCTACTAAATTTGCTATGACCGATTCCATCGACATTCCCCGGTGGTCGCTTTTAGGATGAGTCACAACTGTACCAGTACCACTATTCCGAATGACAAGACCCTCCCTAAAAAAAACAACCTAAATCCAAGTGGCAAGGCCTCTTTAAACAAAACCCCTTTTAAAACCATATGTAATCGTCTAGAAGAGTAGACCCCCCCCCCCCTTAAAACGCACATACAAAAATAAACTTGATTAATTGCCCTAAAATGATCATGAAGCGGGGGGGGGGGGTCATTTCACGTTAAGTTTATATGCGAAAATTTCTAAAATAATAATTTTTTTTTTACACTCCTGCAGTGTAGTGAACAACCTAGAAATCAAAAACAAACAAAATATACAACAAATAACTTTTACCAAACGTAAGAAAATTTAATTTCTACCGACCTGTATACTTTTATTGATTTATCTCTGAGTATGTGATTATCATTTTCACTTAGACAAACACGAGTAAATAGAAAATGTCGGTCGATTTTGTTTGGAGATGGTCGCTAATTTAAGTTTTAAAAAAAGACTCACTCTACCACTAACCCTAAGCCCGGATGGTTGCCAATGGGACTTAGGGTTAGTGATGAGGTAAATCATTTTTTGTTGAACTAGTTTTTAAGGAATGAAACACCAGAAATTGATCAGCCATATTAAGATTTTTTTAATCCAAAAGACAGATATCGACGAAATCACATATTGGAATAAGAAAAACAACTTTAAAACAGTTTCATAACTTCAAAAATATATTGCGGGTGGTAAAAGTTATCTGTTGTATATTTTGTTTGTGTTCGATTTCTAGTCTGTTAACTATACTGCATGTTTTCTGTATTGTTTTCTCCCCCCTCCCCCCAAGTTTTTCATACAGTTCAGATGTAATTGCCTAAAAAAGTAAAATCTCATTCTTTTTTTAGAGGGGGGGGGGTGGACACCGGAGGGTGTTAATCTACCCTTTTTTTCATTACCAGTCGAGCTTAGGGATAATGGGGTTCTTGTGCATTTGATCGGTACCAAATACCTGGCCTAGAAAATGTTAGATCACGTAAAGCGAAAAAATGAACCCTTATAATTCTTATTTTAGTTTGTATATAAAAATAATCCCTTTTCTACAAACAACGAACAATTTAATTATATATATATATATATATATATATATATATATATATATATATATATATACATAAGTATTTTTTTGACACGAGAAACAAATGGCTGTTAGTCACTCTGTTAGTGGGGATTCCTTAAAATAGTAAAAATGAATCCCTTGCCCTACTACTAACCCAAAGTCCGAGTAGCAAGCCTCGTCACCTAAATTTAGGGTTAGTGGTAGGGTAAGTTTGTTTTTATAAATATCTTTTCAGCCTGAAGTTATTCGAAGCTAAGCGACCACCTCCAAAAATCGACTGCTTTTTTAAGTCAACTTAACGGTAACAAATTCAGAGATAATAAATCTCTGAATCAGTTTCCACACATTAAAAGCATACGGGTTAGTAGGAAATTAAATTTTAATGCGTTTGGTGAAAGTTATTGTATTTTTTTTATTTCTCAGTTCTTAGCGATACTACAATTTTACCTAAGAAATTATCTCTATAATAAAGATCAATTTGTAATATTTATTTATATATATATATATATATATATATATATATATATATATAATTACTAGCATGGTTACTTGGCTTTGTCCGGAGCGCATGAATCACAAAATAGAAGAGATAAACAAATGTGTGTAACATCTTTAAAAAATTTTCTATCTCTCTCTATCCATTCCACCCTCTTTCTTCTCCCCATCGCTATCTCTCTCTCTCTCTCTCCTCCCCTCTCTTCTCCCATCGCTTTCTCTCTCTCTACCCTCTTCTCTCTTCTCCCCCTCCTCTCTCACTTTCTGGCAACTGGAAAAAAATGTTGACGAATTACTACATAATAACATTTGAAAATATCTTTAAATGTCGACCCCCCCCCTGACTATTTCTGTTTCTTTTGATCCTCAAAAGATTTTTAAAAATGTAGTATTTTAGCAAAAAGTAAAAATGAGATTCTATTTTTTTAGGCGATTACATGTACACAGCCTGAAAAATATCTACCAAAAAGAATTTAAAAAGAAGTTTTAAACTTTAGAGTGGGGGAATCACTGTCTTATATAAATTTAGCATAAAATGAACACCAATGTCCAGTTCTGTTAGCGAAAAATAGGGAAATTTTAACCATTTTCTTTTTATTTCATTTTTTGTAATGAAAGCAGATTTTGTGCGAGATGAATGGAGGTGTGGGTTCACTAATATTTTTTTTTGGGGGGGGGGGTCTCTGGCCCCCAAAATGGAGGGTGGGTTATTATTTTTTTCTACAATCAAATAAAGTGCGGAAACAATATTTAATGTTTTAGCATAGATTTTTTTTCTGGACAAAAACAAAATAAGGGGTGGGGGTGGGGCAAGTGGTGGGGGTCCCAATATTTAATGTTGGTGATAATTCCGAATAGACAGCCATAGATTGGCAGTTGTGATGTAAGTAGTTCCAACTATGAACAGAGAAATCTGAAGCAGTTCTGACTTTTAACGAATCTGAAGACAACCGATAAAAAAAAATAACAAGACAAATTTTACGTATTCATTATTATTTAAAGATGAACGTTGCGTTTTTACATGCAACTATTTTGCCTCCCGTAGAAGATTGCATAAGTTTTTGCAAGGATAAAGGGCTTCCCCAAAAAATAAGCAAAAATAAGGAAACTTTCTTGTGTTTTCTGATTGCTTTCACTCTGACCATGCCTTTTCACCTTCAAGCACTGCCAGCGAGGATGCCCCAAATGGATCCAGAGCGCACTTGTTTGACCATGAAACAGAAACTGGCGAATGAGCAAAGTCTTTGGCGCCCACTTTTAACAATATAATATTGTTAATAAAAAAAGAAACTGTAAAGTAAAAGAATAAAACTTTTATATATAAACAATTTTACAAAAATGTAAAATATAACAAAGTTTGTGCAGGATAAAAATGTTTGAAACGACACGAAAGTTCACTTTGTCTTTAAAGTTTGTGCGTGCGTGCGTTCTTGGTTAAGCTGTTATTGCCGGGGAAGACAGCAGGCGTCCTTAAAAGTGGATGCTCTTCTTGTTGTTGTTGCTGTCTTCATTCATGGCGAGGCGAGCTATCTGTTGTCGCCAAGAACACTGATTTCTTTGCGATAATTCCCTGGTTTTATTAAAGTTTATTTCGCACCCACTTGTTCAAAACATGTGTGAACACTTTTCTTGAGAGTTCACACTTTGGTCACATCTGTTATAACTTATTTTTACGAGCAACTTGCCTGCAAGGTGATCCCCTCTTCAAGAAGAAAGAAAAAAAGAAGAGGAAAGAAGAGGAGAGAGTAAGCCGAACGAACCTAGAAAGAAAAGGGGTAACTAAACAGGCTAGCACTTTCCTTCAATGTCCGTTCGTCTCATCGATCTATTGATCTGCCACAATAGTCCCCCACCAGTAAGCGGAGCTTAACCGATAGGCACTACCCTATTTTTATTTTACTTTTTTTTTAATTTTTTTTTTTTTGTAATCTCCTTAGTTTTGTTTTTTCATTATTCTTATACTTATATCTATTCCTCTGTCTTATTATAAGTAGTCATACTTTTAAATAGTTATTAAAAATTTTAAAAATCATTATATTTTTTCCATGTAACTTTTCTTCCAGATCTAGACTCATATGTTTTTCTAGTAATATTTTTATCAACTTTGTCAGCAGTATTTGTTTTCATATTTTCCTTGTTAGTTGTGCACACATCTGTCTGTGCGTTCTTAGTAGTTCTAGTTTTGTCGTTATTGCTAGTTGGTTCTATATAAGGTTTTAACCTATCTATTGATACATGAGTATGAGTACCATTGCTCATATCGATCTGAAAATGTTTAGCTGATCGAGTCAGAACTTTATAAGGACCTGAATAAGGCACTTCTAATGGTATTCTCACTCGATCGACTCTAAGCCATACTTTCTCACAGGAAAGTAGAGTTTTTGGTTATAAGGGGTTATCGCAGCTGAGTGCATCAAATTGGGACATCGAATCACACAAATCACGTATGTATTTGTGATTTACAGGTGTTTCTTTTTCTACACCCGGTCTGTGCACCAATTGCTGAGGGATCAATATTGGTGCTCCAATAACAAAGGTAAAAGGTGAAAAAGCTGATTCATTAGGGGTACTGCGTAAACCAAGTAGAATTATAGGTATTGCTTTCATCCATGATTCTTTTCGAGCCATTATCGCTGCGTTTAGCGTACGATGTGCTCTTTCTATCAATCCGTTGCTTTGCGGATGATATGCAGTCGTTCTTAATCGGTAAAAACTATCACCTTGGCTAATTCCTGGAACAATTCGCTCTCAAATTGACTACCTCGATCCGTTACAACATGCAGTGGAACTCCAAATCTAGATATCCATGCATTAATAAATGCTTCTGCTACCGACTGTGCAGTTATTTCAGTCATAGGCTGTACTTCAATCCAGCGAGTTGCACGATCGATACAAGTCAGTAGATATCTATATGGACTTAGATATGGGTCCAGTTCACTGCGCGTTAAGGGTAATGGGCCGACAATGTCTATATGCACTGTTTGAAAACGTGCAGATGGCAATTCAAAATTCTGGACAGCAGATTTAGTGTGTCTGTGAACTTTAGCTTGTTGACATACAACACATTCTGCACAGAATTGTTTGACAGTTTTATTCAAATTCGGCCAAAAATATCTGGACTTAACCAGTTTTATAGACGCTCCTGTTCCGGGATGCGCTAAGCCGTGTAGGCTATAAAAAATGGCTCTACGAAGATTTTTCGGGATAAACGGTCTGGGGTAGATAGTTGAAGTATCACATAGGACTGAGCCTACTTCATTTGATATAAAATATTCTTTTAAATCTGGGTATGATTTTATTTCATCATCTCCTATTTGTGTCTGAGCTATTTCTGTCAAATCACAGGCATCTACTTGCACAGCTAATGCAGGTCGAGACATACAGTCCGCAACTACATTTTGATCACCTTTAATATATGCTATATCAGCAATATATTCGGCAAGTACTGACAAGTGTCGTTGCTGTCGATCCGATTTTGCCGGTGTCTGACTATAAAAGGCTCCACATAACGGCCTATGATCAGTGAACAATGTTACATGACAACCTTCTATGAGGTGACGGAAATGTATCACTGCAAAATAAGCTGTCAAATGTTGAATATTTGGCTTGAGCTTGAGACAATTTCTTAGAAAAGAATCCTATGGGTACCGGTTTCTTATTTATTAGTTGGTGTAATGCAGCGCCAGTTGCGTATTGACTACTATCCGTCACTAGGTGGTACTCGGTGACTGAAGACTGTGGATGGGCTAATGCTGTAATTTCTGACAATTTACTAATTATAGTTTTGAAAGCGTCAGTTTCTTTCTCATCCAGTCTGAGCTTTGACTTAGGGACTAACCTCATTCGTTCGGACAGTGGTAATACTATGGATGCATGATTAAGGATAAAATTGCGGTAAAAACCTGTTATCCCTAAAAACCTATGTAAGCTTTTTGAATCTTTGTCTGACTATAAAAGGCTTGTGTGTGCTTGTTGGTGTTTCATTCCTTAAAATATAGTTTTAAAAAAATTACTTACCTTACCATAAACTCTAAGTCCCATCGGAACCCCGGACTTATTGTTAATGGTAGGGTAAACCATTTTCTTTACTATCTTTTAAGACTGAAATTAGCGACCACCACCAAACAAAATCGACCGCCATATTTTTTCTTTACTCGTGTTTTACTAAGTAAAAGTGGTGATAACATATTCAGTTGGTATAAACTACTACTCTTTTTCTTTCTTGGTTCGTTCAGAGATTGGTGGTGGTGGTAAAAAAAATGGTTAGTGTTAGGGTGGCAGTAATACAGGTAGACTTTAGAGAAAGGCGAATATACAAACACACATACACACACACACACACACACACACACACACTCACACACATGAAGTGAGCACTGCAATGAAATGAAAGGCGTTGGGGTAAAACTGTAGCCCTGCAACTTTTGCTAATTCGCCCTTGCCCCTTCCACAAAATGATATTCCACATTTTTAGGCGATGACATGTAAACAGGTTGAAAAAATTGACGGTACCAGAAAACAAAAATAATATTTTGGGATCACTTTCACATATAAATTTAATGCAAAATAGTCTATCACTTCCGGGACACCAGGCGGTAATGATAATCCACTTTCGGACCAGAAAGCGTTTTTATGAACAGCCCTTAAAATCACGATCTAGTCTGAAGGGGAGGGGGCATTTTAGCTTAAATTGGCGATTGTGTAGTTTGACAGCCAAAATGGCATACAACTCTGACGTCAAGTTAGCGTCTGCTCTATTCAACCGGTACCTCGAAAAAGTGGTCCCTCGTTTAACAAACCGTTCGATTTCGGCGGAATACGACCCCACACTACACACAAACCGCATCGAAGGACCTGGGGTTTGTGTAAGAACAAATTCCGTTCGATGAGGGCCACATACCCAAATAATTTTGATAGTCATTTACAGGAATTTTTATGGCGCCGTCATATAAAAATAACAATTTCTTCGGGAATATACTGTATGGGATACGACAATACTATGACATGTAATGGTTGAGAAAAAAAAACCAAAAACAATGATTTTCTAAAATAAAAACACTGCAAAAAAGTTTGTTAAATTGTAAATTAATGTTGGGTATCTTTCGGAAAAAAACACTGAAAAACAAATATTTTGTTAAATTATAAATGGAAGCAACATGTTGTTTGTTAAAAGTTTTACGTGTAATGGTTGAGAAAACCCCCCAATGATTTTCTAAAAAAAAAAACACTGCAAAAAATGTTAGTTAAATTGTAAATTAATGTTGGTTATAAATGGAAGCAACATGTTTGTTAAAAGTTTTGTTGAATGATTGGATCCATGTATAAAAAAACACTGATTTTATTTTCACAATAAATTTGTAAAAAGGCAATATTTTCTTATTGTAAGTTGGTTCATGTAAACGAGGGACGACGTTTTCGAGGCACCGGTTGAATAAAGCAGACGCTAGCTTGACGTCAGAGTTGTCCGCCATTTTGGCTGCTAAACTACAAAATCGCCCTTAAATTTATATGCGAAAGTGACACCTCCACTTTTTACTACCTACTTTTTCAGTTTGTTTACATGTAATCGCCTGAAAACAGTAGAATATTTTTTATTTTAAGAGAATTAACAGAGGCTGTAAGGTTCCAATACCGACATTGTTTCAACGAAATGCAATTGACACAAGCTATTAAGTCATGATCTAATTTATGCAAATAAGTAAGGCTCATTCGCCGACTAAGCTTGTACAGACCCCTAAAAACTCCTCAATGTTGACTGTGTCATTTTAGAGGATGTCAATGGATTGAATAGAAACATAACGACAGAGATCAGGTTCTGTAAAATGGCGTCCTTTATTTACATCAGGCAAAAACATGAGTGCCCCGGTAAAGGGGCGTAACTCCAGACGGTGAAACTCTGATTCAGTCCCTCATGCAACATCTTCCCTTTTCTTAATAAATAAAAAACAGAAGATAAAGACAAACAAAAAAAAACAAAACAAAAAGTCTGATAAGAATTAAAAACAGAGTCTACAAAACACAGTGATCTAGGCATTCATTGGGCTGATTACCCTCCTACCTAACAGGGATTATTCTTCCCTTTCACTTATGTTGTGAAATCCTTGAATCTCATAGGATCTCTTATTATCCTTCCCGACCGTGTTGTCCGCAACCTTTCCGGACTTGGTTTTGTTGGGAATGGGGTCGGGTTGAAGTTTTCTCTTATTTCACCTTCATATTGAGGTGGTTCTGAGTTACATATCTCTTCTGTACTCTGCCCTGTATTCTTGGGTAACTCGCTCTGCACTTCATATGGCTGTTGTATAGGGTGGGCAAAAATAAGGGTCCTATTTTAAAAAATTCATAACTTTTTTATTTATTGATTTTTAAAATTTTTTTTTTAGAATAAGTAAAGGACCCCTTCCGAAGCAAGCATGAGCCGTATTAGCCCTAAGGAACGTACCCTCATTTAGAAAACATTATTTTTGCTTAAAAAACTCAAAACCGTGTAAAAAACAATACTTTAGTTTTTGTAAGTTTTAAGAAGTGTTTTTCGGCTAAAATTTGTTTTGTTTATTTCAAAAAATCTCGGAAGGGTCAGTCTACACACACATAAAGTTTGGTGAGTTTAACTTTTATTTTGTGGAAGTTATTCAAATTCAAGTTATTCAAATTTAAAGATAGGACCCTTATTTTGGCCCACCCTGTATTACTGATGTGAGTGGGGGTGTCTCTGCAGTTTTCTTCAAATCTACTCGATTCCGTCGATATAAGTCCCCACCCACTTTTACATGGTATGATCGCTCATCCAGTCTCCCCCATACAACAGCTTTCCTCCACTCTTTTTGACCATTTATGTGTGGTTTCATCCGTACTACATCTCCAGGATACAATGGTTTAAGTGGTTTTACTTTGTGGTTGAAAGAACGTTCTTGCCTCCTGCAGTCTTGCTTCACTGATTTTCTCAGATTTTTGGGCAATGCTGGCTTGAGTAAATCCTCCCTGGTTGGGAGAAGTGTTTTTGTTCTCCTTGACATCAGCTTCTGAGCTGGTGATAAGAGACCTTTGGCTGGCGTATTCCTGTGATCCAACATTGCTAGGTATGGATCAGCCTTATCGTCCATCGCTTTCCGGAAAAGGTTCTTTGCCATCTTTATCGCAGATTCCACTTTGCCATTTGCCTTGCTATTGTATGGACTGACAGGTGTATGTGTAAAACACCACTTTTTTGCGAAGGCAGAAAATTCCTGGCTACTAAACTGAGGCCCATTATCAGTTACGACCTGATCTGGTATTCCATGACGTGCAAAATGGTGTTTAAGTTTGGTTATCACTGTCTATGCTTGTGTATTGAGAAGATGATCGATTTCCCAGAAGTTGCTCATGTAATCAACTGTGCACAGGTAGTCTCTATCTGCAAACTTAAAGAGATCTACTCCCACTTTCGCCCAGGGTCTGTCAGGAACTTCATGGACCATTAATGGTTCTGCCGGGTTGGCCACTTCATATTTTCTACATATGGGGCACTTTGAAACATAGTCTTTGATGTCACTGTTCATATTTGGCCAATACAAACATTCTCTTGCTCTTCTGCAACATCCTTCTACTCCCAGGTGTGTGGAATGCAGTTTTTCTTTCAACACCGCTCGCTGTGTCAGTGGAACCACTACCCGGTTTCCTCTGAAAATTAAGCCATCTTGCACCGTCATTTCATTCCGCATATTAAAATATGGTCTCACCTCTGGGTCAAGATGTATTTTTTCTTCTGGCCATCCTTCCAGAATTACTTGCTGCAACTGCTGCAAGCTTCTGTCTTCCTTCGTGGCTGAGCGCAGTTCAAGCAGCCTTCTCTCTGTTACAGGAATATATTCTGCTTCCTTGACATCATCTTCATCGTCCATATCTTCACTGCCCAATCCATAGATGTATGCTCTTGATAGCGTGTCTGCAAGGAACATTTTCTTACCTGGATGGTACAGAACTGTAGCATCGTAAGCCTGTAGTCGCATCAGCATGTTTTGAAGTCGTTTCGGGCATTTCACCAATTCTTTTTTCATAATCGCTTCCAGTGGCTTATGATCGGTTAGTACTGTTATCTGTCGACCAAACGTATATTGATGAAACCGTTCACATGCGTAGACTACTGCTAGTAGTTCCTTTTCAATCTGTGCATACCGAGTTTCTGTGTCGGTCAGTGCACGGCTGATATAGGCTAGGGGTTGACCTTCTTGTAGTAGTGCAGCCCCCATGCCCTTCTCACTTGCATCGCATTGGATGACCAAAGATTTGTTGGGGTCATAGTACCTCAACACTGGTGCCTCACTCACTACCTCTTTAATTTTCCCAAAAGCCTCTTCATGAATTTGGGACCATGTCCATGGCACATCTGCCTCCACCAAATTTCGAATTGGGGCCATCACATCAGATATGTGTGGTAGAAATTTTGCCAGGTAATTCACGAATCCAACCAATCGTTGCACTCCTTTCACATCTGTTGGACACGGCATCTCTTTTATGGCTCTTACTTTCCCAGGATCAGGAAGTAAACCATCACTGGTTATTATGTGTCCCAGGAAAGATATAGACGTTTGTCGTAGGTTCAATTTTTCAGCATTCAATCGCATCCCGCGATCACGACATCTCTGCAACAGTTTCCTGAGTTTTCGGTCATGATCAATTGTTGCTTCTTCCATCGTTTTACCCTTCCCAATCACCAGAAGATCATCCGCTTTGTTAACCACCCCCTCCAAATCGGACACATTGTTAAAAAGGGTCTTTTGAAATATCTCTGGAGCTGGAGAAATACCGAACGGTAAAACCTTCCACCGGAACCGACCATATGGTGTAGCAAATGTTGTTAAGCGACTGCTGGCTTCGTCTAATTTTACATGCCAGAATCCATCTCGTAGATCTAGGGTAGAAAATACCTTGCTGTCAGCCAGTTCTGGTAGTAAATCGTCCAGTGTAGGTAACTGAAAATGTTCCCGTTTTAGAGCTTTATTCAGTGGTCTTGGGTCTATACATATCCGCAGGTTTCCATTTTTCTTAGTTACCAGTGCTAAGGCACTTACCCATGGTGTTGGGTCGCTCACTGGTTCAATAACATTCTTCTTAACCAGTTTTTCCAACTCAACTTTTAGCCTGTCTTTAAGTGCCACTGGTATTCTCCGTGTTGCTGCAACATTTGGTGTTACTCCTGGATCCACCTGCAAATGTACCTCTCCTGGTAATTGACCCAATTCTTCCCTGAACACATCTCTGAAGTCATTGATAATTCTGTCCGAGTACTGGCTGCTGGATTCATTCCTCTGGGAAACTTTGGCGACCATTTTGAATTTGTTGTTATTGATTGTGACGAGTTCCATTGTCTGGATTGCATTTGCTCCCAGTAAGGGATGGAAATCCTCTTTCACAATGACAAACTTAACCGCATATTTTTGTCCAGTTTTGGGGTTTATCATTTTAACTCGACATTCTCCCAACGGCTTCACTTCTGCTCCATTCCACATGACAAGGGTCTTATTTGAATGTTCCAGTGTTTTTCCAATCACGTGTTTCACATTCAATATATTCACGGACGCTCCACTATCGAGCTGAAAAGCAATTGGTTTTCCCTTGACCCTCATTTCTGCCTTTATCACCTCTTGACTCACAGCATTCACTTTTTCCTTAATCGTATGTTGTCTACCTGTCCATAGTCTGAACAACTACTATTGTCGTTTTCCTGGTCCTCATATTGGGTTTTGACAGCCTGCACCTTCTTTTTCCTTGGTACTTTGCATTTCACGGCAAAGTGGTTTTTCCCATTACATTGATAACAGGTCTTGCCAAATGCAGGACATACCTCTTTTCTTGGTCCGTACCGCAGTGCACACGCCCGGCAATCTCTGTCAGTTTGTGCCGATGTCTTTCTCCTGGGTTTAAAATCAACCTTATTCACTCCTTCAGGCCTTAGGATTCTGGACTGGACCGTGACATTTTCAGACAGCTTACAAATGTCAATACATTTTTGTAAGTCTAACTGTCTTATTTTCAATAATTCAGCTTGTGTCTGGGGGTTGTGTATTCCCAGCACTACCTGATCTCTGAGTACTGATGAAACGCAACTGTCACAAAAATTGCACGTTTTTACTAACGTCCGAAGTGCCGTAATAAAGGATTCCACAGTATCTGATCCTCCTTGCTTTCTAGAATGAAATACGTAACGCTCGTAGGTTTCATTCGTTTCCCCTATAGCGTATTTATCAAATGCCTGAATAATTTCGGTGGGTGTTCTTTCATCTTCAGGTGTTAGAAATTGAAATCCGTAGTAAACTTTCAATGCGTCATCTCCCAACGTGTGAAGCAAAAGTGCCGTCTGATATTGTAATGAATGTTTCGTCAAACACGTAATAATGGCGTAGTTATGCCATTTCAGTTTAAACAACTTCCAGTTTGCCGATAAATTATCTTCCATACATAAGGGCGCTGGTGGTCTTATACTAGCCACTGGTCTGTTTGTGTCTTCCGACATTTTTTTTTTTTTCTTTTCTCCACGTGACGTACGTACGAATTTACAATTTGAAACAAGAATAATAAAGTTACTTATCTGTTTCTTATCCTTTTGTACATCTTACTTAGACATATCTTCATCCCACCGCTGCCACCATGTGTCATTTTAGAGGATGTCAATGGATTGAATAGAAACATAACGACAGAGATCAGGTTCTGTAAAATGGCGTCCTTTATTTACATCAGGCAAAAACATGAGTGCCCCGGTAAAGGGGCGTAACTCCAGACGGTGAAACTATTATTCAGTCCCTCATGCAACAAGTGACGATACACCTACCAAAACCTCTACACACAATACAGGCCAATCTTCAACCTCCATTTTCCAAGAGCATCTGCCTCTACCAGACTGATTGTCACCCCTCCAGTCTTCATTGTATCTTGTATATATTTCAATACAATTTTAATTTTCAGCTAAATATTTTCTCTTTACCCTTGCCTCATCGGCAACATGTTATTATTATCCTTTCCTATCACGATCATACACTGGTGTCAGACGTCTTTCAAGTTTTGCGTAGTCCCCAGGACGATGCTGGCGAAGATACCCCCGTTTTCACTGTTGATGGTATTTCAGCCAGGACCCTAATGAAAGCATAATCCGACTTGTCCGATTTTACTTAACTTTGGGGTGCTTGTGTAGATGAGCGGCCGTACGGAAAAAATATTTTTTTCGAAAAACAGTATTATGTACTTATTCAGTGTTATTTTCTTACTCACTATAGAAAAAAGTAGAAAAGATTATCCACTAGAACTTTAATTACAAGTATTTTTCCATTTTTCGTATCATAACAGCGATTCGTTTCAGTAAGCGTCCATCTTTTTTCTTAAAAATAATTCAAGCGCAGATAATTCGCAAGGAAGATAATTACTAGGTACGTGCAAATCAATGGTCGATTTCCAAAAATGAAAAAACATTTTGACCCCCCCTTCACTTAAAAATACACTAAAATTCAGGAAATCAACCAATTTTACTGAAATTTTCAATATTTATTAATCAACAATCACGGAATATAATGAAACCATCATTTTTTTTTAAATCTTAGTAAAAATGTATTATTTTTTAAAAAGAAAATACACCTTTACTAAAGTTATATTTTTATATATTAATAAAAAAAAATGCATGATTTTTTAACTGTTACTTATGTAAATAAAGGATCGTAGATGTTAACAATTAAATTTTTTTTTCAAAATATTTCGTATATATTACGAAAAATGCCAGTAAATACCGTGTTAATAAAATCACTATAACTCGAAGAAAAATTAATTTTTTGAATTAGCGATATTATTATTGAATAAAGCATTGTTTAATCAATATTTTCACCAAAAAAATAATATAATTGCAAAAAATATTTCATGTGATTTTAATGATTAGAGTTTTTGGAAAAATAAAAAATGCGACATAATTATATTTCTCTTTCATAGAGGAACGTGGCATCATCAGCGCAAGAAATTTTTTTTATAATCTTGAAAATAAACCAAAAATTGACAAATTTGTGACTCAGTAAGTTAACGAAAAAAAGAATTTAAAAAATTGAATAATTTCTACTAACGATGAACTTTCATTAGTATGGTAGCCCCGTTCTGTAATAACCAGGTGGGATTAGCAATCACTCACTTTTACAGCGCAAATTTTTGTTTTTTTTAGAGATTCAACAATTTCGTTTATTTCGCAATTCATCGTCAATTATTTGGAAAGATTTGTATTTGTTTTGTCTTTTTTTCATTAATAAATATTTAAGTTAAAAACAATTATTTATTAATAAATAAAGAGAATTCAAACATGACATTTTCTTTCAAAATTGAATTCTGTTTATCAATAAATAACTGTTTTAACTTTTTTTTTCAATGAATAAATTGTCAGTGTAGTCATTGAATTTAATATACTTTTTCACACTTAAAATAAAAAAATAAAAACACTTTATTTTTAAAAGAATCAATGTAATTTATCGTTACGACACGTTAAGAATAAATCGAGTAACTAAAGTTTTAAATCATGTAAAACAAATTGATAAAATTGACGCAGTTCGTAACGTAAACATATTTTTAACATTTAAAAAATAGTGTTATTTCAAATTCTAAAAAATCGAAAAACATTGGTAAACAGACGTCATCAATAATTTCAGAGTATTACTAAATTAAAAACTGAACCTTTTCAGTTAAAAATAATTGCGTACACTCACAAATAATTAAATAAGCATTTCCTTTTTTATTATAACAAAATAAGGGTACTGTTTATAACCTTAAAAAGAATAAAGAAATTAATGGATAATAATTTTTCAACTTCTATAAACTATTATTACATTTTTATATATAAAGTTAAAAATGATAAATTATGACATTTTTTGTCTTCCATATATTTTGCTTGGCCATGTCAATTTGTAAACAAGGTCCTTTTCCGATGAAGTTATGGCGGCTTTTATTCATTTATCACATTTGAAGGGCTAATTTTGCTAATTTTTAGTCAAACGTGGGATTTATTTTTTTTTTAATTCAGTGTCTTATGACTTTAATTTAATAATTATGTTTGAAATAGTTCCCAAAAACTTATATTTATCTTTTAAAGGATTTTTACAAGTAATTTTTTCAAAGTTCAAAATTCATTGAATTTTTGGGGTTTTTGACCGTCGTAATTACATATTTTATTATAATTTATTTTTCACACGTAAATATGCAGTTTTTTTTCGTTTAGAGATTAAGTTTAGGCTTTTATCTTTCAAACACAATCAAAGTTTACACGGAAACTAATTAAATAATTAATGATAAGCGCTTTTTAATAAGCATAGTCCGTACAAGAGACGGCCATTTTTGCACGTACCTAATAATTACACAATTTAAAACCAAAAACAACTACATATATAAAAATTAAATTTATTCCAATAAAACAAAATGAAAGTAAATAAACGAAATTAAATTAATTTATTTCAATAAAACGAAATGTTACTATTCTCACTGGGTACCTTTCCGTGCGAATTATCTGCCCTTGAATTATTTTTAAGAAAAAGAGATGGACGCTTACTGAACGATTCGCTGTAATGATACGAAAAATGGAAAAATACTTGTAATTAAAGTTCTAGTGGATAATTTTTTGGCACTTGTATAGATCGAGTACACGAGCCGAAATTTCAATGGTGTAATTAGGGGCAGACAACTCTCTCTTTTTTAAGTACATAATTTCTAGCTTCTCTGAAAATGGACGTAATCGACGTGCATGCCATGAATATGCGCAAATTATATTTAACAAGTTAATTTAACATGTTAATTTCTGCGATAATTTAATATTTTAAACTATAAAAAAATCAAAAATCTGTTAATCCAAACAAGAGGACTGTTCGTTTTGTTGGATTTGAAATTTAAAAATATACTGTTGATTTTCCCAAATTCAATTTTATTCAAGAAATGTTCTATCAATATACTGTTGATTTTCGCAAATTGTTATTTCGGCACTTCTGCCGTATATATGAAGCAGCTGCCGATTAAGAAATCGAAATTGAAGAGTTCCGTTATTTTTTCTCCAAGTACCATTCATTCAGAATTCACCGGAAGTTGAATTTAGTATTTAGAAAATGTAGTTAAATGAGATTAATCTTCGAGACATTGGTAATTTAATGGACCAGCCGCAAAAAACAATAGATTTTTTACAGGCACACCGCCTGATTTCTTAGGGTTAGGGGTTAGGGTTTAGGGTTTGGGTTTTTTATTTAAAAATTTTTTACTTCATATAATAAAAAAAAGAAATTGTTAATTGTTTCTTGTTACCCAAAAACAAATCATTGCATTTTTTTTTTTGTTGTAAAAAAAATCACTTCCGGTTGAATTACCTCCCTTTATTTTCAGTAGAAGGACAGAAAATCTGCTGCTTCATATATACGGCAGAAGTTCCGTTATTTTTCGAAAAATGTTCTATTAATTGAATTTGCATGACTTCTTATTTTAAAAAATCGATATTTTCCATTCTCGGAGAAATTGCGTACTAAAAAAAAAAAGAGTTTCTGCCCCTTACACCATTGGAATTCTTCTAAAATAAATAACACTGGATAAGTAAATAATATTGTTTATATAAAAAAAATTTTTTTCGTACGGCCGCTCATCTGTACAAGCACCAACTTTTGTAATAAATAAACAAACAAATTAAATCATTTATCAAACATATTTTATTAAGACAAGGTTTATTTTACAAAATTATTTTTAGAAACAAATTACAGCAAAAAAAACAAAACAGGAAATCATTAAAAACAACAACATTCGTTTCGTATGTTTTACGTTTCATATACATTCGTTTCGTATGTTTTACGTTTCATATACATTCGTTGATTTCATTTCGTGACAAAATAAAAAAAAAACCTAATAAATGTTTCTCATTATCGTAACAACTATCTTGTTCAAACTATTTTACTGGTTAAGAAAAAATCATTATTCTAAAAACGATGTCGTGTTCTTCCAAACTAAAATCTGTAAATATGATTCTAATTTTATTCTATGGAAATTTTGTTTTGTGCAGAAAAATAATATTTTGAGTTTTAGTGAAAACAAATAATAAAAATTTTTTTTGTTTTAAGATTTTCAAATTAATAAATTATTACAAAAAAATATTGATTGAATAAAAAGTGATTTCTGACTTGAATAAAAGTTTTGATGAATTATCAAGTATTAAGGTAAGTTTGTGCTTCTAAACCAAAAAGAAAACATTAATTTTCACACGCGAAAACAACAACAACAAAAACTATCATATAATGTTAAATATTTCCTAAATTGTCAAAATGTGTTCCTAACTTTAAAAAATGTTTATCTTTTGTCATCCGAAATTCCTTTTTTCTATCCTTAATAATATTAGAAATAAATAAAATAAATAAGATTTAGTGTGTGTGTATATATATATATATATATATATATATATATATATATATATATATATATATATATATATATATATATATATATATATATATATATATATATATATATTACTGAACAATAGAAAACGTCCATTCGTTACAAGCGTTTGCTATTAATTTGCCCTACGTGAATTCGCTGATCAGGGATCGAATCTTCACGCAGAAATCGCAGGTTGATATGAAGGAGTCGATAAAAGGATTATCGTCGTTTGACATGTGAAAACATGGCAGTTCTGACATGTTTTCCACATCCATAACTTCTTCTTCTTTCCCAATATTTGGCAAAGAGAAATCTTCAGCAGACGAGAAACACGAAATGACGCCAAGATCCGAAAAAATGAGTGGTTGGTCTTCTTCGTGGGCTTGTTCTGAAATCGGTGAGTTTTGATCGTCCTCGGTAACAAGAAGAATGTCTGTGTTGCATATTTGTGCACATCTTCGACTAACAATTGAGTGTTTGCAATTGTTTCGTTTCTCTCTTGCAATAATGGCAAAGTTTTGGGATTTTCTGACCTGCAAGAATCGTTGGTGTTGCACTCAAGATCGGAATATTCGCTATTAAAATTGACCCCGTTTTCCTCAACTATGTCCCTGAGGGTTTCTGATCGGCCCCCAGTTTTGGAGAGGATTGACAAAAGTGCGATGATGTCTTTGTGAGTTGTCGTGATAACGGGGTCGCATTTCGGCTGTATTTCGTTTGAGTGCCCATTATTGAATGTCGGTGGCTCTTTTAAAAGCTCGGGTTCCTGTTGTTGAACAGATGTAGTGTTCTTGTTGGGAATAATATCGAAAGTTTCGGGTAGAGTTTCAGAAACGGTCGAGCTGATGCCTTTCTCTCTAACCAGCAGGCTGGGAGAGTTTTCTTGAAATACAGGGTTTGAAAGGCTTTTCTCTTGCGTAGCGGTTACCTCGAAGAGGTTGGATTTATGCAGACTTTCCTCGGAAATTCTTCCTTCCCCTTGCCCCATTTGTGTGTTATGGGGCTGATACGAGTAGTCAGGTAATATTGACCATTTCGGAATAACACCATCGCATTCAATAGGTTCTTGTATGCATGATTTGGCGTCCATATTCGAGGGATCGCCCACTGTCACAAAAGAAGCCCTTGTCTCAGGAACGTTGTTGTTAGTGATTGGCCACAACATCTGCCCATTTGGAACGCTCACCGCCTGAGGCATTTGGTAATAGCGATTGTTTATAATATTTCCCAGCTCATATTTTTTGTGATTGGGGTTTTTAATCCGTGGTTTCGATTTACTTTGAAAGTCAGGATAATCGATTTGGTGTTTTCTTTTGATCCGTTCTGACTCTTTGAAGTAAGGTTTTTTCTCCTCCACGGACATTTCGCTCCATATTTTCCCAAGAATGATATTGGCATTGGGAATGCTGATCTTCGGGTTTTGTTCCAATAGTTTTTTCCTGAATTCTCGACTCCATACGAAGTAAGCATTCAGGGGCTTTTTAACATGATCCCTCTTTTTCTGACCATTGGAAGCGACCATTTTTTAAAATATTTTTTTCTCCGAAATTTTTTTTTTAAAAGTCTGAATTTTATGCTACCAAAACTTTGATAAAATTGCTTCGTCACCGTGAAGAGTTAAGTTGAAAATGGATAACGTCATAAAGACCGAATAATAAGTGGGAGTGGCCTGAATAGACAAGAAAGAAGAGCGAGAGGGGGAGGAAGGAAACGAATAGAATAGAGAGGGGGGAGAAGGAAACCAATAGAATAGAGAGGGGGGGGAGAGACTATTATGACATCACAATTTGTGATGTCATTATCAGCAGCTGCGTGTATGTCTGTATGAAAGCAGCAGCAGCCGTAAATGCTAGCTGCTGCTGATGTATATAATACTAAAATTCGTCTGTTTGTTTGAAAGCAGCAGTAGCAGCTGTAATTTACAATTTCCAAATAAAAAAGAACAACAACAAACAAACAATTATTTTACGGGGTGGATGGGTCAGTTTCGCATATGAATTAAGCGTAAAATGATCACCCACCTCACCTTCCGACCAGATAGCGTTTTAAAGAACATATAACCAATTTTGTTATTGTTTTTAATCTCGGACATTTTCTTAATTTCTTGGAAATCAATTGTGTGTGTTGGGGGGGGGGGGTCAAAAAGCATCTCTGCTAAAATATACATTAAAACATTTTACAAAAAATAATTACTTACTTGGAGGAGGGACTTTTAACGGTTTCGTAGACAATAAATTGAGTTTTAACAGTTCCATTCGACCCTCGTCGCACGCTCCTTTTCCGTTTTTGTTGTTGTTTGTTTGTTTGTTTTGTTTTGGTTTTTTTTCAGTAAAGAAAAATAATTATTCATCCGTGTCAAACCTTCTGGGGAGGAGGTAAATATGTCCAGACTGATCAATTATATTATATTATCAAATATCAGATTAGGACCCGAGCTTACTTTGACCGCCAATCCTAACGACTCTAGCTTGGGTCCTAATCTGAATAAGCACCAATTATAATATTACTCTCTATCTTTAAAACTTGTAAAAAAAATGAATGTTAATTATTAATTTGGTTTTATTTCTAAATATTTTATTTTAGAAACAAAAACAAAACATAATCCTACGACTAACCCTAAATTCCGGTGGCAACCGCCTTCCTCCAATCTCTGAACGAACCGAGAGAGAGAGTAGCTTATACAAGATAGTATCTGAGGGGGGGGGGCGTTGCAAACCGGATTTAGGGTTAATGATACAGGTAAGGGAGTTTTTTTTTAAGTTGCTGAAAAACGCGGTACTGTTATACTATATACGGCATATTCCGGCTCTTTACGTAAACAGCCTAAAGATGTCAAATGAAAACAACCCGGCGTCAAAATCAAAACCAGGCGACTGGTTCAAGGACTGATGCAAAACCTACCGAATCAAGACCTCGCCTGACTACGTCGTTAAAGGCAGAGTGGCGAGGCAGGCGGCCGGCACTAAATCGACAAAATCAAAATTAAAACGAGGCGACGCTATGAAACAGAAGAAAACGGTTAAATCCAAGATTTTCATGTTTTTGTGACTTCTTGTTTAATCGTGCGCGTCATCTGACGTACGTATGACCAGAAATGAAAAATAAATCCTTTTTATTAGCATTTCTGAATAACATTTTTGTTATTCAGAAATGCTAATAAAAAGGTTTTATAAATTTAACGTAAAATGAGCACCCATTTCCTGGCCAGTTAGCGTGAAACGAGACATGTAACCGACTTGAGTTTTTAATAAAAACCCGTCAAAATTTTGCGATTTTCGTGTTTTTTTTGGGGGGGGGGCGGGGGGGAGGATAACCAACTTGACTTTTCAATTTGTTCTTTTTTAATTATTAAATAAAAACACGTAGAAATTTAGCCAAATCAGTATTTTTTTTTTTGGGGGGGGGGGGGAGAAATCTGAAGTTAACGAATTATAGTAAAATAAACAAAACAAATAAACCACGATGGAAAATACTTAACACATTTGGTACTTCTGCAGTTTACGGACCGTGCTGAAATCATTTTTTTTTACTTACTTATAAGTAAGCCAAATTAGTTTTTTTTTTGGGGGGGGGGGGAGAAATCTGAAGTTAACGAATTATAGTAAAACAAAACAAATAAACCACGATGGAAAATACTTAAAACATTTGGTACTTCTGCAGTTTACGGACCGTGCTGAAATCATTTGGCTCTTGTATAGATCGGGTACACGGGCGAAATTTATTTTAGAAGAGTTCCAATGGCGTAAGGGGCAGATAACTCTCTTTTTTTTTAGTAAGCAATTTCTCCGAAAATTGGAAATATCCTTTTTTAAATAAGAAGTCATGCAAATTCAATTAATAGAACATTTTTCGAAGAAATAACAATTTGGGAAAATCAACAGTATATTTTTTCATTTCAAAACTCTTATTGTCATAATTAAAAAAAAAAATGATTTCAGCATTTATTTATTTATTTTTTAATTCCTTCTTTGCGGATATTTTTTTTAGGATGTGCACATACATTTAAGTATGTGCACAAAAAAAGTAGGATTTGAACTTTTTTAAGGGGTAAACTGCGCTGGGAAGGGATAGTAAAAAAATACCAAAAAAATTATTTGATAACAGTAACTTCGCTATGTTTTGCTTGTTTTTTTTGTTGTTGTTTCTTTTAGAAAATTTCTTGAAAATATAACTTACAATCACAGGACGCAGCACTGTATCAAAATTGTCGTGTGGTACCATTCGGCTCGTCAACACTCGGGCGTTTGCGTAGGACAGCCGAACGCTTCCGAGTCGAACCTCACGAAAACTGGTTCAGGATCGATATCAGTACCTATTTGTTTATATCTATATTAAACTAAAAAAAAATTTGAACAAATGTATTATTATTATTAAACTATAATTCGAAGGTACAACAACAATAACGATAACGATGATGATGATGATGATAATAATAATAATAAAATTCGCATAAAGAAATGCTAACAGAAAGTTTTTATTTTTCATTTCTGGTCATCCGTAGATGATGTGACGCGCACGATTAAACAGGAATTCACAAAGACATAAAAATCTTGGATTTAACCGAAAAAACTAATAAAACAACATTTAAAGCAAGAAAAAAAACAGTCATCGTATGTAAAATTTTATGAAAAGATATTTATTTTTTTACGAAATTAAGGTTTGTTTAATTATTATTTTTTGTTTCGATAAATTGTTTTTATGTTTTTTGTTTGTTTTTTTGTACTGGTACAACTTTTAAAATAGATCGACTAGGTTAGGGTGAAAAAAACCATTTTGTTTACATTTTTTTGTAAGTTAAGGTTAAAGTTTTCGAGAATTTTTTTTTTCATTTTCCAAAATTGTTCAGATTTTCTGTTTGTCTGCAAACGAATTTTACGATTTACTCAAGTTACAATTGAAAATTGTCGTCTGCTGTCTGGCAATCTGATTGGCTAAACGCTTTGTCAGCTTCCGGCTTTTTACATAAACAGCCGGAAAATGCCGACGAAAAGTCCTTTTTACCATGGGTCACAGACTGTAAGAGTACATTTCAGATGTCTGCTACTAAATTTGCTATGACCGACTCCATCGACATTCCCCGGTGATCGCTTTTAGGATGAGTCACAAACTGTACCAGTACCACTATTCCGAATGACAAGACCCTCCCTAAAAAAAAACCGTAAATCCAACAAAACCCCTTTTTAAACGATGTGTAATCGTCTAGTCAATGTCGGTCGATTTTGTTTGGAGATGGTCGCTAATTTAAGTTTAAAAAAAAGACTCACTCTGCCACTAACCCTAAGCCCGGATGGTTGCCAATGGGACTTAGGGTTAATGATTAGGTAAATCATTTTTTGTTGAACTAGTTTTTAAGGAATGAAACACCAGAGATTGGTCGGCCATATTAAGATTTTTTTAATGCAAAAGACAGATATCGACGAAATCACATATTGGAATAAGAAAAACAACTTTAAAACAGTTTCATAACTTCAAAAATATATTGCGCTTGGTAAAAGTTATCTGTTGTATATTTTGTTTGTGTTCGATTTCTAGTCTGTTAACTATACTGCATGTTTTCTGTATTGTTTCACCCCCCCCCCCCAAGTTTTTCATAGAGTTCACATGTAATTGCCTAAAAAAGTAAAATCTCATTCTGTTTTTTTAGGGGGGGGGGGCAGCGGAGGGTGTTAATCTACCCTTTTTTTCATTACCAGTCGAGCTTAGGGATAATGAGGTTCTTGTGCATTTGATCGGTACCAAATAACTGCCCTAGAAAACGTTAGATCACGTGATATTGTAGCCGGCGTAAAGCGAAAAAATGAACCCTTATAATTCTTAGTTTAGTTTGTATATAAAAAATTATCGATTTTCTACAAACAACCAACAATTTAATTATATATATATATATATATATATATATATTATATATATTATATATATATTAAGTATTTTTTTGACACGAGAAACAAATGGCTGTTAGTGGGGATTCCTTAAAATAGTAAAAAGAATCCTTTGCCCTACTACTAACCCAAAGTCCGAGTAGCAAACCTCGTCACCTAAATTTAGGGTTAGCGTAAGTTTGTTTTTATAAATATCTTTTCAGCCTGAAGTTATTCGAAGCTAAGCGACCACCTCCAAAAATCGACTGCTTTTTTAAGTCAACTTAATGGTAACAAATTTGGAGATAATAAATCTCTGAATCAGTTTCCACACATTAAAAGCATACGGGTTAGTAGAAAATTAAATTTTAATGCGTTTGGTGAAAGTTATTGTTTTTTTTTTTTATTTCTCAGTTCTTAGCGATACTACAATTTTACCTAAGAAATTATCATCCACTCTATAATAAAGACCAATGTGTAATATTTATTTATATATATATATATATATATACAGGGCTTTACGCACTCCACTACTTTTGGAGCTGGTCCTGCTCCTGCTCCTGCTCCAACGCCCAAAATTGGAGCTGGCTCCTCTCACGCTCCCCATTTTCAAAAGAGAGCCGCTCCTGCTCCAACTCCTATAAAAAAGGAGCGGCTCTTTTTTCAGCACTCCATAATGAAAATGCACTTTCTTTCATAAACGTTCCATACTGCCAATGAATGGTCGAAGGATAGGGGTGGGTGTCAAAGGATCTTGTTAATATGGGTTGGGATGTCACTTTAAGTGTAAGACCGTAAGATAATATTTGACAAAATATTGCTAATATTTTGAGAGTTATAGGAGAACATGTCGGACAAAGTATAGAATTATACGTAAATTTTCGTTTCCTGAGGTATAAAATAGAAATAGAAAAATCGCTGAAGTATTTTAAAACAATTTTAATTTTCATTAATTAACAACCTATTTTTGCAGGAAAGGAAAATTTGACCCGATATTTTTTCTATTTATTTTGGAAGGAAATTTAGATTTGTTTTAAGTAAATAAAGTTTTACTTTTGAACATTATTAGTGATTATTTTCTTTTTAAAGAAAACATTTATCTGGAAGAGGAGAGACAGCCAGGCTTTTTAGGTGATTACATGTAAACAGCCTGAAAAATATCTGCCAAAAAGAATTTAAAAAGAAGTTTTAAACTTTAGAGTGGGGGAATCACTGTCTTATATAAATTTAGCATAAAATGAACACCAATGTCCAGTTCTGTTAGCGAAAAATAGGGAAATTTTAACCATTTTCTTTTTATTTCATTTTTTGTAATGAAAGCAGATTTTCTGCGAGATGAATGGAGGTGTGGGTTCACTAATATTTTTTTTTGGGGGGGGGGGGGTCTCTGGCCCCCAAAATGGAGGGTGGGTTATTATTTTTTTCTACAATCAAATAAAGTGCGGAAACAATATTTAATGTTTTAGCATAGATTTTTTTTCTGGACAAAAACAAAATAAGGGGTGTGGGGGGGGGGGGGGCAATGGGTGGGTGGGAGTCCCAATATTTAATGCTGGTGATAATTCCGAATAGTCAGCCATAGATTGGCAGTTGTGATGTAAGTAGTTGCAACTATGAACAGATAAATCTGAAGCAGTTCTGACTTTTAACGAATCTGAAGACAACCGATACAAATAAAAAGACAAATTTTACGTATTCATTATTATTTAAAGATGAACGTTGCGTTTTTACATGCAACTATTTTGCCTGCCGTAGAAGGTTGCATAAGTTTTTGCAAGGATAAAGGGCTTCCCCAAAAAATAAGCAAAAGTAAGGAAACTTTCTTGTGTTTTCTGATTGCTTTCACTCTGACCATGCCTTTTCACCTTCAAGCACTGCCAGCACTTGTTTGACCATGAAACAGAAACTGGCGAATGAGCAAAGCTCATTAATGCCCCTACATTAATTGCATAGACTCTACGGGTCATGCCGTATATACATGTCTCTCCCCACAAAAGATAACAAAAAATTCCTTTCATTAATCCAAAAGAGGCGGAAAAAAACTTCCTTTCATTAACCTAAAAAACAACATTACCCTCTTTTTTGCAAAGAAAAAAATAACACTTTGCGTTAAATAAATTCTTAATTCTTGACCTAAAAAAGCAATGCCCCCCACCACCCCAAAAAAAATGAAGTGCAATTATATTTTAACTCATTTTATTGTTCCGTGAGTTGGTATGGTCAAAATTTTTAAAAATTTTAAACTATCATAAAAAAATTAAATTAAAAACTTGTAAAATAAAAATAACATTGAAGTAAGTAAAGTTTATCTTCTCTTGATATGAAGTAATTCTATCCACATTCTCATATATATATATATATAAATTTTAACATTGCTCCCTGTGGAGCTTCGTTATGCAAAACTTGTGATATTCTGATAACATCTAAAGAATATCAATCTAATGTAACTAAAAGAATCCATCCAGTCCTAAATCATTCGGGGGAAGATTTGTCGTGTAGGTCACAAAATTTAGTTTACTTATTATCTTGTAAAAATTGTAATTTACAATATGTAGGCGAAACAGTACTACCTTTAAATAGACGGATGAATTTACATAGAACTAGTAATAAAGGCTGTGCCCATGTAGTAAACCACTTTAAAGAAAAAACCTGTGGAAAATCGTCTTTTTCAATACAGATTATTGAAAAATTTAAAGATAATGGATATGATAGTTCTGGTAAGGTAGATAATAATACACTTAAAATGCGTCTAAATAAAGAAGATGAAATAATTAAGAAAATGCGAGTAATTTATCCATATGGTCTAAATGTAAAAATAAAAAAAGATAATTTACAAGACGAATCAGAAAATGTAGGGCGATTGTATCCAGCTTTGCCTCGCTACGGTACTAGAGATAGAACACATGTAAATAGAAACAATAGAGAATCTGCCGTTTCGTGCGAAGAATTTTTTAAGAAAACTAAAGAGATTATCATGACTAATATTTCCGAGTCTTTTAATTACATTAGAAAACTTCTTAATAAAACCAAGAAAAAGGTATTAAAAGACATAGCATCTACGATATTATTAAACCCGGATATGATATATAGGATAGAAGAACTTCCTCAATGGTATGAGTATATCATGGATATAATCGATACAAAATTATACAAGCCACCTGCTGAGCGTATAAAAAATAAACCTCGAAATGTTTGTGTAGTCCTATATGAAAATAAAGGATTTGATGATATAAATCTGCCTAAAATATTTAATAATCCAGAAATCATTCAGTCACTGCCCAATGAACTTAAAAAAGAGGAACAGAAACCAATAGTAACATATAAACTAGGGCAAACTATCCGGAATAAGGTTTTTAACTATAAAAAAACTGTAGAGAATTTAAATATTAATGATAATGATGAAATGTATATACCATCATGTGAATGTGAATCCTCCCCTTTATGTAATACTGACATAGGGCATATAATTACCGGTAATCTAGCGATAGTTAAAAATTCTAAATTAAGAAAACTTTTAAGTAAAGGCCCAAACTATAGAGAACCTAAATGTTTAAATTATGCGAAATGTGTTAAGGAAATAAATAAAGCGTTAGATAATTTCACTGCATCCATGGCAAAAAAACATAAACTATTACACTCTACATTTGACGCATGGAAAAATAATATACTTAGATTCGTAAATAAAAAAGTAGAACGTTTAAAAGAATTTAAAACCCCCTAAAAGAACGAATCCCCTCCTTAGAAATCCACAAATAACTACGGAGCTTGAAATGCTTCAAAATAGGTTTGTAATAGTTCCTATTGATAAGGCGACAAATAATATAGCTTTTATCTGTAAAAAGTATTATATACAACGCTTATTGCTAGAAGTAGGAATAATAGGTGAAGTTTCAGATACTTATAAATTAAGTAATAATAAAAGCGATAACATTATTATAAACAATACTGTTATTTGTGAAAAATTAGGATTAAAATTAGAAGAAAAATACAAAAAACTTCCATCTATGTATTGGATACCTAAAATGCATAAAACACCAGTTGGTGCCCGTTTCATTGTTGCCTCAAAAATCTGCATCACTAAACCTTTAAGTAAGGCTGTGTCTAAAATCTTTAAATTAATTATAAACCAAATAAATAATTTCCATAAAAAAAGTAAATTCTATAGTAATATAAACCTATTTTGGGTGGTAAATAATTCCGATCTAGTAAAAGAAAAATTAGATCGTATTAATTCTCGTAAACAGGCTAAATCAATCTCGACATATGATTTTAGTACATTATATACAAAAATACCACATAAAGAACTTATTAAAGAATTAGGTAATACTGTAGATTTAGCTTTTGCAGGAGGAAAAGGTAAATACATAGACTTTGCAAAATCCAAAGCCTTTTGGTGTAAAAATAAAAATGGTAAGACGAGTGTATCCAAAACTGGTCTGATAATGCTTATAAGTCACCTTATAAAAGAGAGTTACTTTCAAATAGGGAATAAATTATTGCTCCAAACAATAGGTATTCCAATGGGTTTGGATTCGTCTCCATTTTGGGCAAATCTATATTTACGTAGACTGGAATATATACATATGTCATCATTAATAAAAATGATATATCTAGAGTGTATAGTTATCATGGATGTAGGCGATATATTGACGACCTTGTTTGCATTAATGATAGCGAAGAGTTTGCAAATACTAAACATTTAATATATCCTAAAGAGTTAAAATTAAACTGTGAACATAAGGGAACACAAGCTACTTTTCTTGATTTAGATATAAAAATTGAAGATAAAATATTTATCTATAAACTGTTTGATAAAAGAAATTCATTCCCTTTTCGTATCGTGCGAATGCCATATAAAAATAGTACTAGCCCTGTGTATATATTTTACGGGAGTATTATGTCTGAATTTCTGAGGATTGCTCGTGTTACCTTAAAATTTTCATGCCCCCAATTTCTGATCTAATAATAAGAATGATTAACCAAGGTGGCGATCAAAATAAAATATTTGGACAATTAAATAAGGCAATTACTCGCCATCCTGATGCTTTTAAATCTTATCAAATTAATCAAAATAAACTGATAGAACAAATCATAGGATATATAAATAGAAATAATTTAGAATATGTATAAACGTATATATAACACATCTACTAATTATAATAAGAAATACAGTAGAAAGAAAGAAAGAAATGTTAAAAAAGAAGAAGAAGAAGAAGAAGAAGGAAAAAAATCGACAGTTATGAACGCCGATTTTAAACACCGGGAGTTGGCAAAGAAGAAGAAGAATAAGAAAGAAAAAGAGAACAAATTAACGGTTAACTTATAGACGCCGATTTGAAACACTGAGAAAAGAAAAAAATCGACAGTTGTGAACGCAGATTAGAAAAACTGTAAGTGAACAAGGAAGATTAATATTTATTTGAGGTTGACGACAACGGGGAGATGGACAACAAAGGAGGACGAAGGAGAGAAGGAGGAACTAAAGGTATATATATATGTATGTATGTATATATATATATATATATATATATATATATATATATATATATATATATATATACATATTTATTTATTTTTTATTTTTTGATGTGTTGATGTTTTTTATATTTATAATATAAAACTAAAAATAATACATTAATCACTTAAATAATAGTGTCATGGATTCGTCCAAACACTTTAAAATGCAGCAACATTTTTGTAAGTAACGGATAAATTTTATTAGACAGACGAACAGCACAGGTAAAGAAACTTTTTTTTTTTTTTTTTTTTTTTCTTAAATAACTAATATAAGTTAGCAAAAAATTTATATGGAACAAAACGTAGATTTAGTATAAGGAACGTTTATGTTTTTGTCTTTTAAGGGAAGTGGGGTCTGATCAACTCTGCTGGGAAGCCATGAAATTAAATACTGTCTTGTTTTTAAATTCCCGAAACAGTTTTTCATGGTAAACAACTGATGATCCCTTAAAATAGTGTTAGAAACAAACTAATATAATAACTGTAAAAAATAAATTGACTTACATGAGTGAATTTTCACTGGAAGACTTGGGACTATAAGTTTTTTTGTTTTTTTTTTAATATAGTTTTAATGGTTGAGAAACTTCCGAGACTATATATATATGATTATATTTTATTTACACAGACATGTACAAAATCTGCGACACTGGCATGTCGATGTTATCGATCAACAGTTATTATAAACTGAGATCTCATCAGGCAGAGTTAGAATCCGATCGTAACATTAGATCATATTTGGAAAGTTTATAATAACTGTTGATCGATAACAACGACATGCCAGTATCGCAGATTTTGTACATGTCTGTGTAAATAAAAAATAACCATATATAAAAGCTCTATTTGATATTGAGCACTTTTTATAAGCTCGGTTTAAATTCTTTGGATTACTACCCTGTGGATGTTTTACCTGGATTATTATATATATATATATATATATATATATATATATATATATATATATATATATATATATATATATATATATATATGTGTGTGTGTGTGTGTGTGTGTGTGTGTGTGTAATCAGCTAACAGAAAATCATAAGTGCACAAGTGGGAGAAAGAATAATAATAATAAAAAATAATAAACATTGAAAATGAATGAATAAACAAATAAACGTGCAACTTATAATTTTGTGCCGAGTTTATTGGATGATTTTAGAAGCAAAGTAAATCCCAATTTCAGTTTTTGTTTTTAATTTTTAATTTTGTGTGTTCGGATAATCCGTAGGAAATTTTCGGGAACCATTCCCTTCTTCAGGCCTTCTATGAGGTGTGAACAGAGTTCTTGAAAATGGTGAACTAAGATTAATATTTTTAATATTTCACAAACAGGCCACCAGGGGTTGCCTGTCAAGGTCATATGTGGAGTGTTTATTATGCGTGTTATTTTCGGTACACATGCACCAGGAAAGAAAAGAAATAAGAGAAGGGAGAGACGGAAACGGAGTTCTTCAGTTAAATCTGTCTGTTCGGTGGGGGTTGTCTCTTTGAACGCTGCCGTTATTTTGTGTAGGATAAGCTGTCTCATACACATCCGGTAGGTATGAGAAAAGGAAAGAATAGAAAGTTGAAACTAATATTCACCAGATAAATCTAATTATCTGTTGTGGGTGGGGGTAATTGTCTGATAGGCAATATTTTTTAGGGGTCTATATCTAAAATATAAATTCTGGTATTAGCAAGTGTGTCTGTAAAATTATAAATATATATACAGACACAAACATATACATCAATATATATATATATATATATATATATATATATATATATATATACGCATATACACAAATATATACCTATCTGTTAACTTATATATGTTTTATGTGGTGCACAATTGCCTATATGTTTAGGAAGTACGAGTTATGCAAGTTTGTGTGTCAGTGTGTGTGTGTGGGTTTGAGAAGTTAGTTAAATTAGCAGTGTTTAAATTGGATTGATAATGGGATGTGTATATCTCTACATTTTTAAGGCATGTTTATTGGTGGTGTGGTGAAAAAATATATATGAACACTAAAAGAATACACCACTTGTATGCCCCCTTACAAAGATTAAAATAAAGATATGAACCTTATATGTAGAATCCTTCTTCTAATTTTTATCAAAATCCTACATAATGTTGATTTTATAAAATCCCTAAAATGTAAGGCTTAAGCTTAATAAGAAATTGAAATTCAGGGAATCTTGCTTAATTAGTGTCTAATGACTATGAATTAAATTCAATGTAAATCTGAAATATTTCAATTTTCAAATGTGAGGTTGTGCCCATATCATACCCCTATATTTGTATGTACAGGATTCACTTCTAAACTAATTAACCGATCATTTTGGATTGGCTGTTAAGCATAAGGGGACGTAATATGGGCTACATTTAGTTTAATTTAGTTTTAAGCAAAGGGAGCAAACGGGAGGTGGAAGCCCTTTGCGAAAATTCAGATATCTCTGATTTTTGTTTAATTTTAATAAAAGGTATTAGACATCAATTGATAAATATTCCCCATATTTGGAGTATTTTAATGGGTTGTTTGGTCACAACCTCCCAATTGAAAATTCAAATATTTCAGATTTGCATTAAATTTGCTCCATAGTCATTAGACACCAAGTAAGCCTTAAATTTTAGACATTTTCTAAAATCAAAATGATGTAGGTTTTTAGAAGGCATAATATGGGCACAACCTCCCGTTTGAAAATTCAAATATTTCAGATTTGCATTGCATCTGATCCATTAGACACCAATTAAACAAGATTCCTTGAATTTCAATTCATTCTTAAGACTCCTTAAGCTTATGCCTTAAATTCTAGAAATTTTCTAGTATCAAAATCATGTAATCATGAATTGTAATAAGGATTCTAGACATCAGGTTTAATAGCATTATATCTTGATTTTAACTTTGTAAAATAACATAAAAGTGGTACAAAACTGTTCTGTTTGAGGACTTAATTCTACCGATATTGGGACACGTATTCTTCTAGTATTTATATATATGAATAAATATATGTACTTCCATCCTGGTCATGTAAAAGTTAACGAGTAGTTCCCAGACGAAATCATTTCAACTGGTGGGGGAGGGGGAGCGAGAATGCAAATAGAAAATAAGACAAACCATACCTCAGATTTACCCGATCGCCTGAAATGAATTTGAAAAGAAATCATCTACTCTATAATAAAAATCAACGGTGAGTGTTTTTTTCTTAAGGTAATAATGGTAATAATAATTTGTATATGAAAAATTAAGTCACTGACACAATTTGATGATTTTATATGAATATTTTAGTAAAGATAAATAGCAAGTACAAACACTGGGGAAGCATTTCTTTTTCCAAAATTTTTTTAAATAAATGGAGTACACTAGTATTTGAAATAAATGGGGTACACTAGTATTTGAAATAAATGGGGTACACTAGTATTTGAAATAAATGGGGTACACTAGTATTTGAAATAAATGGTGTACTCTAGTATTTGAAATAAATGGGGTACACTAGTATTTGAAATAAATGGGGTACACTAGTATTTGAAATAAATGGTGTACACTAGTATTTGAAATAAATGGTGTACACCAGTATTTGAAATAAATGCGGTACACTAGTATTTGAAATAAATGGAGTACACTAGTATTTGAAATAAATGGAGTACACTAGTAGTTTAAATAAATGGGGTACACTAGTATTTGAAATAAATGGGGTACACTAGTAGTTTTAATAAATGGTGTACACTAGTAGTTTAAATAAATAGGGTACACTAGTATTTGAAATAAATGGGGTACACTAGTATTTGAAATAAATGGAGTACACTAGTATTTGAAATAAATGGGGTACACTAGTATTTGAAATAAATGGTGTACTCTAGTATTTGAAATAAATGGGGTACACTTGTATTTGAAATAAATGGAGTACACTTGTATTTGAAATAAATGGAGTACACTAGTATTTGAAATAAATGGGGTACACTAGTAGTTTAAATAAATGGGGTACACTAGTAGTTTAAATAAATGGGGTACACTAGTATATGAAATAAATGGGGTACACTAGTATTTGAAATAAATGGGGTACTCTAGTATTTGAAATAAATGGGGTATACTTGTATTTGAAATAAATGGAGTACACTTGTATTTGAAATAAATGGAGTACACTAGTATTTGAAATAAATGGAGTACACTAGTAGTTTAAATAAATGGGGTACACTAGTAGTTTAAATAAATGGGTATACTAGTATTTTAAATAAATGGGGTACACTAGTATTTGAAATAAATGGGGTACACTAGTAGTTTAAATAAATGGGGAACACTAGTATTTGAAATAAATGGGGTACACCAGTATTTGAAATAAATGGGGTACACTAGTAGTTTAAATAAATGGAGTACACTAGTAGTTTAAATAAATGGGGTACACTAGTAGTTTAAATAAATTGGGTACACTAGTATTTGAAATAAATGGGGTACACTAGTATTTGAAATAAATGGGGTACACTAGTATTTGAAATAAATGGGGTACACTAGTAGTTTAAATAAATGGGGTACTCTGGTATTTGAAATAAATGGGGTACTCCAGTAGTTGAAATAAATGGGGTACTCTATTATTTTAAATAAGTTGAGTACACTAGTATTTGAAATAAATGGTGTACACTAGTATTTTAAATAAATGGGGTACTCTAGTATTTGAAATAAATGGGGTACACTAGTATTTGAAATAAATGGGGTACACTATTATTTGAAATAAATGGAGTACACTAGTATTTGAAAGAAATGGGGTACTCTAGTATTTGAAATAAATGGTGTACACTAGTATTTGAAATAAATGGGGTACACTAGTATTTGAAATAAATGGGGTACACTAGTAGTTTAAATAAATCAAAATAAATCGATAAAAATTAACACAAATAAAACAAAAAAAACTTACTGAACAATTAATCAATTTATTAACTGAATTTTTCACTATAATCTCAACCTGAATTCCATGAAAAGATCAGGAAAGTTCTCTTGTGCGGTCTGCCTGAGTGGTACAGGAAGAAACTCCATCTTTTGCCCTGTCTGTACCTACTGGATCCACAAGAGATGCAATGGAATTAGTGGCCTACTGTGACCGGATCAGCAATACAGGTGTCCTCGATGTATGGGGCACAGCTAGACCAATCAACGGCAGGCCAGTGAAAGAGGTCGTCGCTGTTGGGGATAGCAAACTGGAAGCTGTAGCTGAGTTCTGCTACCTGGGTGACTCTGTAGAAATGCTTCTTACATCTCTATGCACGAAATTGAATCAAGCAAACAAACACTGTATAACAACATACGAAATACAATTTATTTAAAAAGGGTTACTTTACTATTTGGTAAAGTAACAAAATATTGGACAGTGTCCAGAAAGGAAAATCAAAGGAAGCGTCAACGTTGTGACGGCAGCTGGAACAATGGTCATGAAGGATTGGACAGTGTCCAAGAAAGGAAAATCAAAGGAAGCGTCAACGTTGTGACGGCAGCTGGAACAATGGTCATGAAGGATTGGACAGTGTCCAAGAAAGGAAAATCAAAGGAAGCGTCAACGTTGTGACGGCAGCTGGAACAATGGTCATGAAGGATTGGACAGTGTCCAAGAAAGGAAAATCAAAGGAAGCGTCAACGTTGTGACGGCAGCTGGAACAATGGTCATGAAGGATTGGACAGTGTCCAAGAAAGGAAAATCAAAGGAAGCGTCAACGTTGTGACGGCAGCTGGAACAATGGTCATGAAGGATTGGACAGTGTCCAAGAAAGGAAAATCAAAGGAAGCGTCAACGTTGTGACGGCAGCTGGAACAATGGTCATGAAGGATTGGACAGTGTCCAAGAAAGGAAAATCAAAGGAAGCGTCAACGTTGTGACGGCAGCTGGAACAATGGTCATGAAGGATTGGACAGTGTCCAAGAAAGGAAAATCAAAGGAAGCGTCAACGTTGTGACGGCAGCTGGAACAATGGTCATGAAGGATTGGACAGTGTCCAAGAAAGGAAAATCAAAGGAAGCGTCAACGTTGTGACGGCAGCTGGAACAATGGTCATGAAGGATTGGACAGTGTCCAAGAAAGGAAAATCAAAGGAAGCGTCAACGTTGTGACGGCAGCTGGAACAATGGTCATGAAGGATTGGACAGTGTCCAAGAAAGGAAAATCAAAGGAAGCGTCAACGTTGTGACGGCAGCTGGAACAATGGTCATGAAGGATTGGACAGTGTCCAAGAAAGGAAAATCAAAGGAAGCGTCAACGTTGTGACGGCAGCTGGAACAATGGTCATGAAGGATTGGACAGTGTCCAAGAAAGGAAAATCAAAGGAAGCGTCAACGTTGTGACGGCAGCTGGAACAATGGTCATGAAGGATTGGACAGTGTCCAAGAAAGGAAAATCAAAGGAAGCGTCAACGTTGTGACGGCAGCTGGAACAATGGTCATGAAGGATTGGACAGTGTCCAAGAAAGGAAAATCAAAGGAAGCGTCAACGTTGTGACGGCAGCTGGAACAATGGTCATGAAGGATTGGACAGTGTCCAAGAAAGGAAAATCAAAGGAAGCGTCAACGTTGTGACGGCAGCTGGAACAATGGTCATGAAGGATTGGACAGTGTCCAAGAAAGGAAAATCA
The DNA here is from genome assembly GCA_963556195.1 of Sepiola atlantica. Classification (NCBI taxonomy): domain Eukaryota; kingdom Metazoa; phylum Mollusca; class Cephalopoda; order Sepiida; family Sepiolidae; genus Sepiola; species Sepiola atlantica. The sequence goes on from OY744535.1 coordinate 71,453,139, forward strand.
AAGGAAGCGTCAACGTTGTGACGGCAGCTGGAACAATGGTCATGAAGGATTGGACAGTGTCCAAGAAAGGAAAATCAAAGGAAGCGTCAACGTTGTGACGGCAGCTGGAACAATGGTCATGAAGGATTGGACAGTGTCCAAGAAAGGAAAATCAAAGGAAGCGTCAACGTTGTGACGGCAGCTGGAACAATGGTCATGAAGGATTGGACAGTGTCCAAGAAAGGAAAATCAAAGGAAGCGTCAACGTTGTGACGGCAGCTGGAACAATGGTCATGAAGGATTGGACAGTGTCCAAGAAAGGAAAATCAAAGGAAGCGTCAACGTTGTGACGGCAGCTGGAACAATGGTCATGAAGGATTGGACAGTGTCCAAGAAAGGAAAATCAAAGGAAGCGTCAACGTTGTGACGGCAGCTGGAACAATGGTCATGAAGGATTGGACAGTGTCCAAGAAAGGAAAATCAAAGGAAGCGTCAACGTTGTGACGGCAGCTGGAACAATGGTCATGAAGGATTGGACAGTGTCCAAGAAAGGAAAATCAAAGGAAGCGTCAACGTTGTGACGGCAGCTGGAACAATGGTCATGAAGGATTGGACAGTGTCCAAGAAAGGAAAATCAAAGGAAGCGTCAACGTTGTGACGGCAGCTGGAACAATGGTCATGAAGGATTGGACAGTGTCCAAGAAAGGAAAATCAAAGGAAGCGTCAACGTTGTGACGGCAGCTGGAACAATGGTCATGAAGGATTGGACAGTGTCCAAGAAAGGAAAATCAAAGGAAGCGTCAACGTTGTGACGGCAGCTGGAACAATGGTCATGAAGGATTGGACAGTGTCCAAGAAAGGAAAATCAAAGGAAGCGTCAACGTTGTGACGGCAGCTGGAACAATGGTCATGAAGGATTGGACAGTGTCCAAGAAAGGAAAATCAAAGGAAGCGTCAACGTTGTGACGGCAGCTGGAACAATGGTCATGAAGGATTGGACAGTGTCCAAGAAAGGAAAATCAAAGGAAGCGTCAACGTTGTGACGGCAGCTGGAACAATGGTCATGAAGGATTGGACAGTGTCCAAGAAAGGAAAATCAAAGGAAGCGTCAACGTTGTGACGGCAGCTGGAACAATGGTCATGCTGGAGAGAGATGATGTTTCCTTGATCGCGTCTTGTTTCTCTCTGCCGATGTCGTCCTTAGACGGAACTGTCAAAATAGTCTGTTTGGGGACAGCTAGAAAATCATACGCCCTGCAAGCTGATTGGTCAGTGTATGACCAATTTGCTCACAGGGGACAAGAAGAAATAGGTCCTATGTCCGACCGCTACAACTCCCTTTCAGCCAATGGTGGCTGTGAGACTATTGTTATTGCCCGATGCAAGTCTGATAGATATCAAATCTCCATTAGTGACGGGTTATACATAGACCGTGCAAGGGAACTTTCCTGAGTCGTACCGAGAGAAACTCCATCTTTTGCCCTGTTTGTTCCTTCTGAGTCCACAAGAGATGCAGTGGAATCAGTGGCCAACTCCGACCGGATCAGCAATACAGGTGTCCTCGATGTATGAGCACAGCTAGACCAATCAACGGCAGGCCAGTGAAAGAGGTCGTTGCTGTTGGGGATAGCAAACTGGAAGCTGTAGCTGAGTTCTGCTACCTGGGTGACTCCCTTTCAGCCAATGGTGGTTGTGAGACTATTGTTATTGCCCGATGCAAGTCTGCCTGGAGGGGCTTTAGAGAACTCCTTCCCATCTTGACAGATAAGCATCTGGCGATCACAACTAGAGGACAGGTGTACACCGGCTGTGTGAGGAGTGTAATGCTTTATGGCTCTGAAACATGGGCTGCATCGGTGAGCACTCTCAAGAGACTACAGCGTAACGAAAGAGCCATGATTAGATGGATTTGTCATGTCAGGCCGGAAGATGTAGGTTTTGGGTGTCATCCTAAGTTGGAAGCAGTGTAGCAAGATGTCTGTTTACATTAGTTTTAAACCTCTGCATGTCGGTACAGTCGGGGAAACAGGGAGTAGGGAGGGAGTTCCAGAGGCCGGCAGCACGAGGAAATATGCTATCGGAGTAGAAGGCTCTCTGGCATCTGGGGACCTCCACAGTGAATGGATGGGATTTAGCTGATTTAGTTGGTTTAGTGTATTTACGTCAAGTGGCATCAAAGTAGCAAGTTCATTGGAGCACAATCCATTGAAGTATTTGTAAAACAAGAATAAGGATGCAACATTGCAGCAATGGGACAGGGACTGGAGCTTCATTGATAATTAGGGACCTATTAAGTTGGCGACTCTTTTTTGGACCTTATGTAAATCTGCATCGGGAAAAGTCAGTTCTGTCTGGTTCAAAAGCTGAACCAGTACCCAATGATAAAAACGAAAAGTTTCTGCATTTCTCCCTTACAGGAAATTGTAATAGTTTATACTTGGAACATAGAATCTTAACATGTGTTCGTATTAATTATTATAATAATTAATACGAACGCATGTTAAGATTTTATATTTGTTTATTCGCCATATTGGTTTGAACTAACAAAGAGTTCAAGTGAAGTAACTTTTAATCTTGTCACAGGAAGTTGGCTAAGATCAAAGTGTAGTATCTGTTCCGATGGATACTGCACGCCTGTCCTGTGCAGTTCTAGGAGGTCCACCCTCCCAGGCTTTGCCTCCCCTCTTTGGGGAGGAGTAAGTTTATTGCTTACTGTCTGAGGCGCCCCTACCGGGGAATGCCGACGGGGCTGCCCAGGCAATTTTTAAATGGCCAGAGTGCTCACCTCTCGAGCGCTGGCTTTTCAAACCCCACTTTCTCGACCCGATCTTGGGTCACATCTTACTTGTGGGAGTAAGATAAAACTGGCCTTGTGCCTAACTCCTGGAGAGGAGTAAATAAACAATTCTTCTCGATCTTGTTTATTCCTGCTTTCAATCGGTCATTGATTGTGGTCCATCTCTCAGAATGTCTGTCTCTCTAACTGACCACCTGTCTTCTGCCGATCCCTCCAAGTGTCAGTTCTTTTATTGGGAACTTGCGTGTTTTCTGATTGGCTTGCATAGCCAGCTCCTGACACTTGCTTAAATCAAGGTGCATCCTGATTGGCCAATCCTGTTGCTATGCAGATTATCTCTTGATACCAACATTCCCAATCTTTCTCCTTTTTAAACTATGCAATTACTAAAGGGGAAATAACTCAGTTATCTTAACAGTCACCATGTTTAATTAATTTTTATCAGCAGTCAAGAAGACGTTCCTTTAGTTAATTCTATTTACAGACAAACAAATACCTTAATTCTAATTCCAAGATTTTAATCTGGCCCAACATGGATAGTTTCTTGTCAGAAGTCAGTGCTGTGTGGGTGTGAGGAGGGAATCGGAGATAAAATATCCCAATCACAAACAACACAGGTAGTTTGGCAAAGAAGAATGTAATTCATTTCATTTTAATTTCTAAATCCAGGAAAGCAAAGAGAGTAAGAGAGAATACCCATATAGAAGCAGCTGTAATGTGTCCCTTTATCGTGCCAATTAACTAATTTTATAGACTTAATTGATACACTTAGTCTATTTTGTCAGTGAAGGAGTCCTTTTAGACTAAGGTAATTTAAAATTTTGTAACAATCAAGGATACCCCTTTTTGGGGAGCTGGATTTTCCCCACATTAAAAACCGACCTTGTGTCTAACTTTGCCCTCGTGGGGAGACAAGTAAATAGGAACTGTTTTCTTTAAACCTCCCTTAATATTATTAATTAAATATTAATATTATTAATTGAATATTAATATTATTAATTAAATATTAATATTATTAATTAAATATTAATATTATTAATTAAATATTAATATTATTAATTAAATATTAATATTATTAATTGAATATTAATATTATTAATTAAATATCAATATTATGAATTAAATATTAATATTATTAATTAAATTCTCAAATTGAAAACACTTAAAATAACCCAAGAAACGCAAAATCTTAGGTTATTTTTTCAACCATTTAGTTGTTGATTGAGATATTATCTCGGTAAGAGGAAATGATTTTTCATTTACCTGGGTTCACTTTCATCCCCCATCTTTCGCAAGAGGCTTCAAGTACAAGGGTTCACTTTCATCCTCTATTAACTGTTTTCTCTAAACTACCCTAACCCTAAACTACTCTTGATATTATAAGATAAATTCTCAAATTCGAAACACGTAAAAATAATGTATTCAATGAGTTGACTTTCGTTTAACATCTGTTATTTATTTGATTAATTGTTAGAAATATCCCAATCACAAACAACGCGGGTAGTTTGGCAAAAAAAAGTGTAATTTATCTTAATTTTCTCGGTTGAAGTCTTTGTCGAGCTTCCAAATGCAGGCAAGAAAAGAAAGCAAGAGAGAAGACCTATATAGGAGCAGCTGTAGGGTGTCCCTTTATCAATAATTAATATTAATTTAATTCTCTAATTCAAAACATGTAAAATAATCTAAGAAACAAAAAATGTTCTTTTTTTTTTTCAACCGTTTCGTGGTCTGGCTTCACTTTCATCCTCCATTTTTCGGAAGAAGCTTCACGCACAAAAGTAACGTGGCAAAACTTATCAAAGACAAAAGAAAGAAAGGATCCCATCATAGAAGCATTTAGAGGATGACCCTTTCGCTTGTCATTAACTAACTTCCTAGACTTAACTAAAGTAAATGTTCAAATTCTAAACACGTAAAAATGATGTATTCAATAAGTTGACTTTCAGTTAACACCTGTTTTTTTCTTTGTTTAATTGTTAAAAATAAATGTGATAAGAATGCATTTACATTATTAATTATTAAACTATATTTAAATTAATTATTATTATTAGACTATATTTAAATTAATTATTATTATTAGACTATTTAAATGATCATAATTGTCTGATCAGCCATTTCTAATTATTCAGTGTAAGTCGTGGGCAGTGGGGAAGCTCAGACGCTGTGTTCTTGATAACAAAAACAGATTTTAAGAAAAAGTAAATATTTTTAATTAAGTGAATTGAAATCACGGTTATTTGACTAATTCAACAAGAACCACTTTTGTCTGAAGATATTTAAAACTGCAATCATCATGGTAATGATCAGGTTTGTTTGGCTTTGTTTTTTTATTATTACTAGCAAATATATGCTCTCTCCGGTTGCATATTTTTGCTAGGCTGCGTGTCAGAAATGAATGCTCACCCGTAAACCGATGGAGCCACAGTCATATTTCTTTGGTGGTTAGACATTGATAATAGAAACAGTTTGTAAATGAAAGATTTACGGCATAAAAGGTCAAGCCGAAATCCTAAACACACTTAAGGTCGTTAAAAAATGATAATATTGGAAGTTTTTCAAATCGGAAAAAGGTGTACCTAAAATAAAACAGTAAAAAAAATCAAATACAGCGAACACGATTAGTTATTTAAATGCTCTCGAGGAAAAGTTTACCTAAATTAAATTCATTAGAATGTGTGTGTTTTTTTTAAATAGTAATTTTTAAATCAATTATTATTTTAATTAAACAATTTGATTCAGTAAATTTGTTAAAATCAATTTAATAATCTAAATACAGCGAACAGTATTTTTCAAATCGGAAGAAAAGGTGTACCTAAAATAAAACGTTAAAAAAATCGGTACTCTTTTACTGTAGGACCCGCGCTAACTTTGACCCTAACCCTAACGACGGGGGTCAAAATTAGCGCGGTCCTACAGTAAAAAAAAAGCACCAAAAAATCAAATACAGTGAACGCGATTAGTTATTTAAATGCTCTCGGAATGAAAGTTTACCTAAATTAAATTCATTATAATGTGTGTGTGTGTGGTTTTGTTAAATGACAATTTTTTAATTTAAATTAAATCAGTTATATAGTTTTCCAGTACAATGTGTTAATTTTTTTGTTGACAGAAAAGAAAAAAAATCACATCTTTTATTTTAATAAATAAAACACAGAATAATAAAACAGTTTGTAAATAAAAGCGTATAAGGTAAAATCGAAATCATAACCAAAAAAACGATAATATTGGAAGTTTTTTTAAATCGGAAAAGAAGGTGTACCTAAAAGAAAACTATTAAAAAAGTAAACACAAATAGTTTTGTAAATGCTCTCGAAAAAAAAAGTTTACCGAAACTAAATTCATTATAATGTGTGTGTGTGCGTTTTTTAAATAGTAATTTTTAAATCAATTATTATTTTAATTAAACAATTTGATTCAATACACTTGTGTTTTAAAACATAATGGATAATAAGATTAAGAAAATAAACAAACTCAGAACGTTTTAATAAAATAAATCAGAGTAAAAGTAACATGGTAAATGCCAGCATTTTGTTTACATTTTAAATGACGTGCCCGTACTTGCGTCCATACTAAATAATCAGAGGGAGGTAACCGATTCAATGGAGTAACGCTGGCTGTTCAATCAGTTTCGCAGTAGGTAGATTAACTGCGTAACTCATTTCATATATATATATATATATATATATATATATATATATATATATATATATAAATAATAAAAGAAATAATTATAATTTATAAGTAAGGTTATTAGCAAGCAAAATAGCGTAAATACATGTGGAAATCTGAAGAAAACAATCATGAGTGTATATTTGCGAATACTAATTTATTAGAAGTTTAAAAGCAATTAATTATGTAAATTGAGAAATGCGCATAGTGTTTACGGCGGTATTTGTAGTAATATATATAGAAGCTGGCAGACTAAGTAAACAGTAATATTACTCTGATGGAGTTTCAGCTTCAGACAGACAGACAGACAGATACATAATCTCCATTATTAATAGATTTTAAAAATACTTTATATTGAATACCCTTACTGGTTTTGAACAAAAAAACAGACTATTATAGTTAAGGATGGACCAAATAACCTATTATTGTTCTTCATTTCAACTAAACACTAACCAAGTCTAATAATATCCCTTATTTATATTATATATTCAAATCGCCCGGTCTCTCCTCGTTTGATACCAAATGATACATGACACATAATACCAAATGATACATGATACCAAATGATACATGACACATGATACCAAATGATACATGATACCAAATGATACATGACACATGATACCAAATGATACATGACATATGATACCAAATGATACATGACATATGATACCAAATGATATATGACACATTATACCAAATGATACATAACACATGATACCAAATGATACATGACATATGACTTCTGATGATTGGTGAAAACCGTAACACTTCAGTAAACTTTTAAATTTATATGCATTTTTTAAATTCTTCATTATATATATATATATATATATATATATTTAGATTTTTCACTTATAAAATAGATCATTCAGTGAAGACCGGGGTTGTTCCAATAAAAACAAGCTCGATGATACTCGATTACAGAGTACAGAGCATTTATATGCGATTTTATGAAGGCTTACCAAAGCATTCCTTTCAGGACACCAATGATCACCATTAAATATATCTTTAATGGTGATCATTGGTGTCCTGAAAGGAATGCTTTGGTAAGCCTTCATAAAATCACACACATATATATATATATATATATATATATATATATATATATATATATATATATATATAAGAGAGAGAGAGAGACAATTAAAAGATGAGAATAAAAATTGCATAAATACAAAATCTATTACATCTTCAGTTGTTCAAAACAAAAGATTTATTTTTCCTTCCTAAAACCATAGCTTTTCAAAGAATGAAATTCTTATCATCAGAGGAATAGAGAGATAAGTGGGTAAGAGAGTTACCATAGGCAAAATTTGAAAAGATAAAGTATTATTTAAAATAAATGTAAACCTGAAAACAAAAAGAAAAGCTAAAAAGAAAATGCAGAACAAGTCGAGTTCAAAGATAATGTTTTAAAGATATATGAAAAAAGTTCACTGTTGAAGGCGCTGCAAGAACTGTAGCATCAGGTTCAACGGTGAACTCGCGGCGCCTTCAACGGTGGACTTTTTTTTTATATATCTTTAACCCATTATCTTTCAATTGGACCTGTTCTGCATTTTCTTTTCACAAATTACACTGTTTTTTCAATTATTATTACAATTCTCCATTTCATAAATTTAAATACTTTTACCAGACCCAGTGGTAAAAAACCCCATAAAACAGGTAGAACATGCCAATTTGTACAAACTGCGTAAATCATGGTTTTTAATATTCAATTAATTAATCTATTTCTTCTGTTGAAGAACATCAGCCAGTCTTGCAACTAGAGACATAAATAAAAATGATTTTTTTTTTCATTAAAAGTCACCGCTTATCAAGGCCCAAAGGACACTCGAGGATAATGGTTAAAGAATTTGACTAGTGGACGATAGGACAACATTGCGATCACCGGTACAATGGTTTTAGAAGGGCAGAAATTGATTATTTACGGGGACGGTTCAACAAGAACTTGTTTACATTGGACTTGAAGACGACCATATTGTAGTCGGCTGGGAAGCAGGCTCGCGGCACTGTGTTCCACAGACAGACAGTTCTAGGAAAGAAGTTTCGTTTCATCTTGGGCACGCAGAGGGAGAAAGGGAAATCATTTACAGTGGTATTAGCTAGGCAGGTTCTAGTTGTGAAGGTTTTACACGGGAGGACCATAGATTTGAGCCCAGTCGAACACCTACCATGAAAATAACGATAGAGCAAAGAAAGACTAGCAATATCTTTTCTGTGAGAGAGTGAGTGTAGGGAAGAGAAGAGGACATTCCCCACTAGATTTCGAAGTCGGTTTTGGACTCTGTCAAGGCAGGAAACGGTGTTCCGAGCGGCACCTCCCCATATGGGGCAGCAGTACTCCATCTTAGGATGAATTTGACTCTTGTACAGGTAGAGCATGGCGTCGGGTGTGCGATACTTTCTGGAGCGGTAGAATGATCCAACCATTTTTCCAGCTGTCTAAGCAGCAGATTTGATGTAAGTCTTCCATTTAAAGTCTGAAGATGACGTCAGTTTATTTAATCAAAGACAATGTCATATACTTAGAATGAGTTTACGTATTCTAACTTGTACATAAACGAATACGTTATTATCGCGTTGATCAATATTTTATTTTATTTTGATTACCATTATGATTACTGAACATAACATGCCACCCCAGACTTAGGGTTAGCCTTAATGAAGGGCATGTTATTTTATCATTATTTTATCTCGTAAAGCCGTTCTTTTAGAATTATTGGTGTCAGAAACGGGGCAAAGCACAAAAATTAAAAGATGCCTGGATTTCAATTGGGAACTATCAAGAGAAATCTTACCCATTTCTGTATCCATTTGAAATTTATTTAATATTGATTCCAATTAAAAGATTTTCTTTTGTTCTCTTTTTCAGGATACTAATGATAACATTCATGATTCATTTGACGGATTCCTTCGGTATGTGGTTATTTTAATTCTTTTTTATTCTTTTTATGTTTATATGCTTAGTTTGTTGTGATAAAACTATTTCTTGTACAGGGTGGGCAAAAATAAGGGTCCTATTTTTAAAAATTCATAACTTTTTTATTTATTGATTTTTTTTTTTTTTTTTTTAGAATAAGTAAAGGACCCCTTCCGAAGCAAGCATGAGCCGTATTGGCCCTAAGGAACGTACCCTCATTTAGAAAACATTATTTTTGCTTAAAAAACTCAAAACAGTGTAAAAAACAATACTTTAGTTTTTGTAAGTTTTAAGAAGTGTTTTTCGGCTAAAATTTGTTTTGTTTATTTCAAAAAATCTCGGAAGGGTCAGTCTACACACACATAAAGTTTGGTGAGTTTAACTTTTATTTTGTGGAAGTTATTCAAATTCAAGTTATTCAAATTTAAAGATAGGACCCTTATTTTGGCCCACCCTGTATTTGTAAATCACTTTTCACCTTTATTATGAAAGGCAGAAAAAAAGACTTAATGAATAGTAAAAAAAGAACATTTTTTTGTAATTTAAAAAGATTAGAGACTTTTTTTCTTTTTTATGACAAATGTCAAACATCATCATCAAGTTGTTCAGGGTGGTTACACGTAATCACCTAAAAAGTAGAATTTCATTGAGAGGGGGAGGGGGAGGGTGTAAATCAACAATAATAGCCAAACTTTTAACATTTTTATTCACGCCTTAAAAAGAGATATTTAATTAGCCAATTTGAAAGAAGTTATTTATTTAATTTTCGCAGGAAACGTAAACACAACTAAACAAATCAATTGCTTATAATTAAAATTTAAAAAAATATGTATAGTTTAAAAAAATAAGATTAAAGAAATAAAATATGGGTAAATTTGTAGATTGACAGCCGAGAAAACATCTTATTGGATATGGCTGAAGGAGAGGTGAATTTTGGACAGCGAAAGAAGGGGGATGAAGGCGATAGTGATGACGCCATATGCAGGGTAGTTTATGACGTCACATTGCAATCAAAATCAATTAATGATGATGATGATGATGGCTGAAAGGTGTATCTGGCATTATTATAATTATTGTTATTTTTTGCCCCTGTCAATTCCTTTTTATTTTTGCTACATTTTCTATTCCTATTATTATTGCTATTAATTTTATAATTATAATTATTATTATCACCACTCTTACTATTATTATGATCGTCATTGTTACTGTAATTATTATTCCAATTATTCATATTATTATTATTGTTGTTGTTATTATTATTGTTGTTATTATCGTCATTACTATCCTTTATTACTATAATTATTATTATCACCACTCTTACTATTATTATGATCGTCATTGTTACTGTAATTATTATTCCAATTATTCATATTATTATTATTGTTGTTGTTATTATTATTGTTGTTATTATCGTCATTACTATCCTTTATTACTATAATTATTATTATCACCACTCTTACTATTATTATGATCGTCATTGTTACTGTAATTATTATTCCAATTATTCATATTATTATTATTGTTGTTGTTATTATTATTGTTGTTATTATCGTCATTACTATCCTTTATTACTATAATTATTATTACTATTATTTTTACTATCTTTCCTATTTGTATTATTACTACTATTGCAATAGTTATCACATCTGTTTTTATTGTAAATCCTATTATTTTTACTATTCCTATTATAGCCATTTACATTATTTTGATTACTCCTATTATTACTATTTTCACTACAGCCGCCATCATTATCCCAATTATTATTATTATTATTATTATTGTATTATCAACAAGGAAGGTAAATCTAGGTTTTAATTTATACTTGTAATACTATAACCTATTTTCTTAAGATTTGCCACCTTATTAAAAGAGAAATTTAAGGGCTTATACATAATTGAAATTGTATTATTAATTTTTAATCTTTTAGTTAGGGTTAGATCTCTTAATTTTATTAGCTAACTTGTAGTAAACTATAGCTATCTGAGGGTGTATTAACTTTTGCGCTATATAGTTAAGTTATTTATGTTAAATTTTCTAGATTGTTCACGAAATAGAATAATATAACATGGAGTACTTTGAATGCAGATTGATTGAAAGTGGAACGAATAGGCGATTATAGGGGTGACCGGGAAATGTGGTTTAAAGGATAAAAATGAGGAGTAGACTGTCGGTAGTGAATTTTGTATCAACAAATTCAATGGATTTTGTTCAACGGGAGAAGGTGTAAAAGGGGGTTTGCTAATAATTGAAGGGAGGTGTAAAATTATAAAGTGCTGGTGGAGATGAATTAAGGATTAAGGGTGCAGTAAATGCTAATATTAGTTCTAAATATGCGCTAAGGAATATGGGTTAAAAAGGTGATTAGATGCACGGAATGAGTTATTTTATTGGGGTGATTTGTTATAAAGTTAATCTATTGTTAGTAAGGGATGGTTAGTTATTGGATGGAGGAGGGGTATCGGAGGGGGGGCAATGAAATTGAAATATTTAAATTTTCGTTTATGCCTGCAAGTCGAAAGAAATTCATTTTTAGAATTAATAATATCTTTTTCACAAGACATTTTTTACTGGACATTTTTTGCTGGACATTTTTTTGCATTTTCGACACTCTTCTCACACACTTATATTTATATTTTATAACTTTTTCAAAATTTTCAAATTATGATTTTTGGTTTATTTTCTACCAACTTATCTATCTATTTAATTCCTCTGATGATAAGAATCCATTCTTTGAAAAGCCTGGCTTAAGGAAAAGAAAACTATTCACATTCTTTTATTGAATACACCTTGTCTTGATTAACTGAAGATGAAATAGATTTGTCATACTTACATTTTTATTTCTCTTCTTTCATTTATCTATATAATTGCTCTATCCCATATACTGAGCTTTAACCGCTTCACAATAGGTTCAAATTTTCAAAGTATACATTCTACTTTAGTTTAACACCTCATTATATATATATATATATCCAAATTATTTTCGTTCTTTTTTTTTAAGCATTGGTGATAGGTAATAAGTGTCAATAGAAAGCCCTTACAATGCAAGGTAGATTTTTTTTTTTACTGTTGTCTTATATATTTCGGAGAAACACTCCATTTTCAAAGATGTATTTTTTTTTTTAAATAAACAAACTTATAGTTTTGTTTATAGAAGAAACGTCTTGTTGGTCTGACGTATTTATCCGCTCTGTGATGGAATTCGCGGTAGTAGGTAGAAAGAACTGAAGTATCAGGCATGCTGGGAGTTAAATTCAAATTATTTTCGTTCTTTTTTTTTAAGCATTGGTGATAGGTAATAAGTGTCAATAGAAAGCCCTTACAATGCAAGGTAGATTTTTTTTTTTACTGTTGTCTTATATATTTCGGAGAAACACTCCATTTTCAAAGATGTATTTTTTTTTTAAATAAACAAACTTATAGTTTTGTTTATAGATAAATACGTCAGACCAACAAGACGTTTCTTCTATAAACAAAACTATAAGTTTGTTTATTTAAAAAAAAAAATACATCTTTGAAAATGGAGTGTTTCTCCGAAATATATAAGACAACAGTAAAAAAAAAAAAATCTACCTTGCATTGTAAGGGCTTTCTATTGACACTTATTATATATATATATATATATATATATATATATATATATATATATATATATATATATATATAAACGAGCACAATACTTTTACGTTATGAACATTTGCTAAAAATATTACATTTAATGCATTTAATTCATTTTTCTTTCCAGAAATTATTGCTTTTGCAAATGCAACCAATTTCCTGGAAGATAGCGCCGCTGAACTGCACTGTATATTTCCTGCTGATCCTAAATTCAATTATATAATGTGGGAAAGTTGGCAGGAACCCATTATGCTTCCATGTAGCAATCTAACAACTTGTAGGCAGGATCCTAGATTCCAGGTTTCAAGAAATGGTTATAACACAACTCTCATCATAAAACATGTAAAACCAAACCAAAGCCTATGGTCATGTACGGAATATACGGGAGTTTATGTTAAATTTATTAGTTTCAACGTTATTCTTAAGTAAATATAAATAATTTTGCTTTTTTTTTTAATGAATCAATGTCAGTTAGTATTACTAACCAGAGAATATACGGGAGTTTATGTTAAACCTATTAGTTTCAACGTTGTTCGTAAGTAAATATAAATAATTTTTTTTTTTTTAATTAATCAATGTCAGTTAGTATTACTAACCAGAGAATATACGGGAGTTTATGTTAAACCTATTAGTTTCAACGTTATTCTTAAGTAAATATAAATAATTTTGCTTTTTTTTTTAATGAATCAATGTCAGTTAGTATTACTAACCAGAGAATATACGGGAGTTTATGTTAAACCTATTAGTTTCAACGTTGTTCGTAAGTAAATATAAATAATTTTTTTTTTTTTAATTAATCAATGTCAGTTAGTATTACTAACCAGAGAATATACGGGAGTTTATGTTAAACCTATTAGTTTCAACGTTGTTTGTAAGTAAATATAAATAATTTTTTTTTTTTTTTAATTAATCAATGTCAGTTAGTATTACTAACCAGAGAATATACGGGAGTTTATGTTAAACCTATTAGTTTAAACGTTGTTTGTAAGTAAATATAAATAATTTTTTTTTTTTTTTAATTAATCAATGTCAGTTAGTATTACTAACCAGAGAATATACGGGAGTTTATGTTAAACCTATTAGTTTCAACGTTATTCTTAAGTAAATATAAATAATTTTTTTTTTTTTTTAATTAATCAATGTCAGTTAGTATTACTAACCAGAGAATATACGGGAGTTTATGTTAAACCTATTAGTTTCAACGTTGTTCGTAAGTAAATATAAATAATTTTGCTTTTTTTTTTAATGAATCAATGTCAGTTAGTATTACTAACCAGAGAATATACGGGAGTTTATGTTAAACCTATTAGTTTCAACGTTGTTCGTAAGTAAATATAAATTATTATTATTTTTTTTTAATTAATCAATGTCAGTTAGTATTACTAACCAGAGAATATACGGGAGTTTATGTTAAACCTATTAGTTTCAACGTTGTTTGTAAGTAAATATAAATAATTTTTTTTTTTTTTTAATGAATCAATGTCAGTTAGTATTACTAACCAGAGAATATACGGGAGTTTATGTTAAACCTATTAGTTTCAACGTTGTTCTTAAGTAAATATAAATAATTTTGCTTTTTTTTTTTAATGACTCAATGTCAGTTAGTATTACTAACCAGAGAATATACGGGAGTTTATGTTAAACCTATTAGTTTACACGTTATTCTTAAGTAAATATAAATAATTTTGCTTTTTTTTTTAATGAATCAATGTCAGTTAGTATTACTAACCAGAGAATATACGGGAGTTTATGTTAAACCTATTAGTTTCAACGTTTTTCGTAAGTAAATATAAATAATTTTATTTTTTATTTTTAAATGAAAAAAAAAGGAAAATATTGTCTGTATTACCATGAATAGGGTTTTATAAAACCGAAAATTTGGATTAAAAAAAAAAAATGATTTAATAAATATTTCATTTATTTGACAAAATCACGCGTCAAGTTGTCTGGTTTCTCAATTTTGAAAGTTTATCATTTCAACGACGTTTCAAACTGTAGTAACACCTACCTCATTATAAATAATTTTCTTTTTATTTCTAAATGAATCAATGTCAGTTAGTATTACTAACCAGAGAATTTTTGGGGTAACAAATTCTTAGAATTTTAAATAAAACTGCAAAATGTACAAATCTTAGTTGTTTGATAGCTTCAAGATTAGATCTAGTCTTTTATCATTTAAACCAGTCTTGGGTAACATTTGTTATGAAATACAAGCGCTTGACAGTTGCTAAACAAGTGTCTTTGGAGGGTTAAGTTAAGGTTTAGTTTTTTATCATTCAAATCTTGGGTCACATTCGTGATGCGGCTGCCAAGTTCTCTCTGCTTCTATATCCGCTGTTCAATACGCCTTTCAGTTTTCATGCAGGGTTACTTCCACGTTCTCTCTGAAGTATCCGTTTATCGATGATTGCCACAGGAACTACAACAATCAATAAAGGATGGAGGAATTATTGTTTATTGAGGCTAGACTCTTCTAGATCAGCTGTGTTCTTACTATGCCTATGCACATTAACAGAGATACCTCGTGACGGATGTGACTCTTTGCCATGCATGGACGCTTGTTTACTATAGAGGCTGACTAAAGACTGCAGCTGCACAAAAGTGCTTTGAAACGCACCACACAATACTAGGTGTATGGGGGCCTGTCGAGGACACTATGGAAGGCCATCTCAGAAAGGGACGAACCCTCTGTATGAATCCCTTTACCAATAACCAGAGAAAATGATGGACTTTTTAAAACAATGGCTATGAAAATGGCTTATCAGAATTTATTAGCAACTTGTCTACAAAAGCTTTCCTAATTTCATTTAAGCTTACTCATGCTTTCCTAATTTAATTTCTCACCGTGTATGGGGGGAGGGACTCTGATATCATGATTTTCTTTCTTTTTTCCATTCAAAATAAAAATCAATTTCAATCTGTTAAATTTTAAGCTACCTTAAGAGTGTCGTCGGCTCCAATATTGTGAAGGGCAGAAATCTGGTTCCAAAAGAAAATATAGTCAAAAAGATTTAAGAAAGTATCATTGAATTTGAAGAAATGAAAACTTCTTTAAACCTGGAAAATTTCTCTTGTCTAATATTTTTTCATGACAAGAAATGTCAAACAGAAATTTCTGTTATCCTGCCTTTTTTTGGATGACAAATGTCAAACAGAAATTTCTGTTATCTTGCCTTTTTTTGGGTGACAAATGTCAAACAGAAATTTCTGTTATCTTCCCTTTTTTTGGGTGACAAATGTCAAACAGAAATTTCTGTTATCCTGCCGTTTTTGGATGACAAATGTCAAACAGAAATTTCTGTTATCCTGCCTTTTTTTTGGATGACAAATGTCAAACATAAATTTCTGTTATCCTGCCTTTTTTTTGGATGACAAATGTCAAACCGAAATTTCTGTTATCCTGCCGTTATTGGGATGACAAATGTCAAACAGAAATTTCTGTTATCCTGCCTTTTTTAAGATGACAAATGTCAAACAGAAATTTCTGTTATCCTGCCTTTTTTAAGATGACAAATGTCAAACAGAAATTTCTGTTATCCTGCCTTTTTTGGATGACAAATGTCAAACAGAAATTTCTGTTATCCTGCCTTTTTTGGATGACAAATGTAAAACAGAAATTTCTGTTATCCGAGATTTTTTTGGATGACAAATGTCAAACAGAAATTTCTGTTATCCTGCCTTTTTTTGGATGACAAATGTCAAACAGAAATTTCTGTTATCTTGCCTTTTTTGGGATGACAAACGTCAAACAGAAATTTCTGTTATCTTGCCTTTTTTTGGGTGACAAATGTCAAACAGAAATTTCTGTTATCTTGCCTTTTTTTGGATGACAAATGTTAAACAGAAATTTCTGTTATCTTGCCTTTTTTTGGATGACAAATGTCAAACAAAAATTTCTGTTATCTTGCCTTTTTTTGGATGACAAATGTCAAACAGAAATTTCTGTTATCTTGCCTTTTTTTGGGTGACAAATGTCAAACCGAAATTTCTGTTATCCTGCCGTTATTGGGATGACAAATGTCAAACAGAAATTTCTGTTATCTTCCCTTTTTTTGGGTGACAAATGTCAAACAGAAATTTCTGTTATCCTGCCGTTTTTGGATGACAAATGTCAAACAGAAATTTCTGTTATCCTGCCTTTTTTTTGGATGACAAATGTCAAACATAAATTTCTGTTATCCTGCCTTTTTTTGGATGACAAATGTCAAACCGAAATTTCTGTTATCCTGCCGTTATTGGGATGACAAATGTCAAACAGAAATTTCTGTTATCTTCCCTTTTTTGGGGTGACAAATGTCAAACAGAAATTTCTGTTATCCTGCCGTTTTTGGATGACAAATGTCAAACAGAAATTTCTGTTATCCTGCCTTTTTTTTGGATGACAAATGTCAAACATAAATTTCTGTTATCCTGCCTTTTTTTTGGATGACAAATGTCAAACCGAAATTTCTGTTATCCTGCCGTTATTGGGATGACAAATGTCAAACAGAAATTTCTGTTATCTTCCCTTTTTTTGGGTGACAAATGTCAAACAGAAATTTCTGTTATCCTGCCGTTTTTGGATGACAAATGTCAAACAGAAATTTCTGTTATCCTGCCTTTTTTTTGGATGACAAATGTCAAACATAAATTTCTGTTATCCTGCCTTTTTTTTTGGATGACAAATGTCAAACCGAAATTTCTGTTATCCTGCCGTTATTGGGATGACAAATGTAAAACAGAAATTTCTGTTATCCTGCCTTTTTTAAGATGACAAATGTCAAACAGAAATTTCTGTTATCCTGCCTTTTTTAAGATGACAAATGTCAAACAGAAATTTCTGTTATCCTGCCTTTTTTGGATGACAAATGTCAAACAGAAATTTCTGTTATCCTGCCTTTTTTGGATGACAAATGTAAAACAGAAATTTCTGTTATCCGAGATTTTTTTGGATGACAAATGTCAAACAGAAATTTCTGTTATCCTGCCTTTTTTTGGATGACAAATGTCAAACAGAAATTTCTGTTATCTTGCCTTTTTTGGGATGACAAACGTCAAACAGAAATTTCTGTTATCTTGCCTTTTTTTGGGTGACAAATGTCAAACAGAAATTTTTGTTATCTTGCCTTTTTTTGGATGACAAATGTTAAACAGAAATTTCTGTTATCTTGCCTTTTTTTGGATGACAAATGTCAAACAAAAATTTCTGTTATCTTGCCTTTTTTTGGATGACAAATGTCAAACAGAAATTTCTGTTATCTTGCCTTTTTTTGGATGACAAATGTCAAACAGAAATTTCTGTTATCTTGCCTTTTTTGGGATGACAAATGTCAAACAGAAATTTCTGTTATCTTGCCTTTTTTTGGATGACAAATGTCAAACAAAAATTTCTGTTATCTTGCCTTTTTTTGGGTGAAAAATGTCAAACAGAAATTTCTGTTATCCTGCCGTTTTTGGATGACAAACGTCAAACAGAAATTTCTGTTATCCTGCCGTTTTTTTGGATGACAAATGTCAAACAGAAATTTCTGTTATCCTGCCTTTTTTTTGGATGACAAATGTCAAACAGAAATTTCTGTTATCTTGCCTTTTTTTGGGTGACAAATGTTAAACAGAAATTTCTGTTATCCTGCCGTTTTTGGGATGACATATGTCAAACAGAAATTTCTGTTATCCAGCCTTTTTTAAGATGACAAATGTAAAACAGAAATTTCTGTTATCCTGCCTTTTTTGGATGACAAATGTCACAGAAATTTCTGTTATCCGAGATTTTTTTGGATGACAAATGTCAAACAGAAATTTCTGTTATCTTGCCTTTTTTTGGATGAAAAATGTCAAACAGAAATTTCTGTTATCTTGCCTTTTTTTGGGTGACAAATGTCAAACATAGATTTCTGTTATCCTGCCGTTTTTGGATGACAAATGTCAAACAGAAATTTCTGTTATCCTGTCTTTTTTGGGGATGACAAATGTCAAACAGAAATTTCTGTTATCCTGCCTTTTTTGGATGACAAATGTCAAACAGAAATTTCTGTTATCTTGCCTTTTTTTGGGTGACAAATGTCAAACAGAAATTTCTGTTATCCTGCCTTTTTTGGATGACAAATGTCAAACAGAAATTTCTGTTATCTTGCCTTTTCTGGGGTGACAAATGTAAAACATAAATTTCTGTTATCTTGCCTTTTCTGGGGTGACAAATGTAAAACATAAATTTCTGTTATCTTGCCTTTTTTTGGGTGACAAATGTCAAACATAGATTTCTGTTATCTTGCCTTTTTTGGGGTGACAAATGTCAAACAGAAATTTCTGTTATCCTGCCGTTTTTGGATGACAAATGTCAAACAGAAATTTCTGTTATTCTGTCTTTTTTGGGGATGACAAATGTCAAACAGAAATTTCTGTTATCCTGCCTTTTTTGGATGAAAAATGTCAAACAGAAATTTCTGTTATCTTGCCTTTTTTTGGGTGACAAATGTCAAACATAGATTTCTGTTATCTTGCCTTTTTTGGGGTGACAAATGTCAAACAGAAATTTCTGTTATCCTGCCGTTTTTGGGTGACAAATGTCAAACAGAAATTTCTGTTATCCTGTCTTTTTTGGGGATGACAAATGTCAAACAGAAATTTCTGTTATCCTGCCTTTTTTGGATGACAAATGTCAAACAGAAATTTCTGTTATCCTGCCTTTTTTGGATGACAAATGTCAAACAGAAATTTCTGTTATCCTGCCTTTTTTGGATGACAAATGTCAAACAGAAATTTCTGTTATCCGGCCTTTTTTTGGATGACAAATGTCAAACAGAAATTTCTGTTATCTTGCCTTTTCTGGGGTGACAAATGTAAAACATAAATTTCTGTTATCTTGCCTTTTTTTGGGTGACAAATGTCAAACAGAAATTTCTGTTATCCTGCCGTTTTTTGAATGACAAATGTCACAGATATTTCTGTTATCTTGCCTTTTTTTGGGTGACAAATGTCAAACATAAATTTCTGTTATCTTGCCTTTTTTGGGGTGACAAATGTCACAGAAATTTCTGTTATCCTGCCTTTTTTGGATGACAAATGTCAAACAGAAATTTCTGTTATCCTGCCTTTTTTGGATTACAAATGTCAAACAAAAATTTCTGTTATCCGGCCTTTTTTTGGATGACAAATGTACAAACAGAACTTTCTGTTATCTTGCCTTTTTTGGGTTACAAATGTCAAACAGAAATTTCTGTTATCCTGCCTTTTTTTGGATGACAAATGTCAAACAGAAATTTCTGTTATCCGGCCTTTTTTTGGATGACAAATGTCAAACAGAAATTTCTGTTATCTTGCCTTTTTTTTGGGTTACAAATGTCAAACAGAAATTTCTGTTATCCGGCCTTTTTTTGGATGACAAATGTCAAACAGAGATTTCTGTTATCCTGCCTTTTTTTGGATGACAAATGTCAAACAGAAATTTCTATTATCTTGCCTTTTTTTGGATGACAAATGTCAAACAGAAATTTCTGTTATCTTGCCTTTTTTGGGATGACAAATGTCAAACAGAAATTTCTGTTATCCTGCCTTTTTTTTGGATGACAAATGTCAAACAGAAATTTCTGTTATCCGGCCTTTTTTTGGATGACAAATGTCAAACAGAGATTTCTGTTATCCTGCCCTTTTTTGGATGACAAATGTCAAACAGAAATTTCTGTTATCTTGCTTTTTTTTGGATTAGAAATGTGAAACAGAAATTTCTGTTATCTTGCCTTTTTTTGGATTACAAATGTCAAACAGAAATTTCTGTTATCTTGCCTTTTTTTGGATGACAAATGTCAAACAGAAATATCTTTTATCCGGCCTTTTTTGGATGACAAATGTCAAACAGAAATTTCTATTATCTTGCCTTTTTTTGGATGACAAATGTCAAACAGAAATTTCTGTTATCTTGCCTTTTTTGGGATGACAAATGTCAAACAGAAATTTCTGTTATCTTGCCTTTTTTTGGGTGACAAGTGTCAAACAGAAATTTCTGTTATCCGGCCTTTTTTTGGATGACAAATGTCAAACAGAAATTTCTGTTGCCCGAGTTTCTTTATGACAAAGTATGACAATTTTTTATCACAAGAAATGTCAAGCAGAAATTTATGTGGTCTTACGATATTTTTATGATAAAGAATGTAAAAAAGAAATTTCTGTTGTCTGATCTACTGTGGTGACAAATGATGTCAAACAAATTTCTATTGTTTTCCCACTTTTTTTGATGACAAGAAATGTCAGACAGAATTTCTGTTGTCCTGCCTTCTTGTTATCCATTTGTCTTGGGGAAATGTAGTTTACGACTGTATTTATTTTAAAGTCATTGCAGAATTTGTTAAATATACTAACAAAGTTATATAGTCTTAGTCATTATACCATGTGAGGTTCATACATTTCCACATTTTATATAAAAAAAAAGATGTTTTGGGCGCTAATATATCATTGACGAATTTGGCATTTTCAACAGTACGCAATTTTACTTAGTAGCAAACGAACTCTTTTAAAATTGGTTCAATTTGCACAATTTTAATTTTCGTATCTTCTACAATACAAAGCAAATGTATTTTCATCTTCAGAGTCATAAGTGAAATTATCAATCGCGCTCGAAATAGCATTTTGATAAAATGTGTTTTCATTTTCAACATTTTGACCCCTATTAGATAATTTGTATACATTTTTCTGTTCTTGTTGAGTACAAAAAACATTTTTTCACATGATCCAACTGAACTTTTTGTTTTTGAATTTCGAGACATATTTCTTCCATTTTCTTCTGGTTTTCCAATTGTTCCAATTGTCTTTCTTGAAATTTCTATTTTAGTTTAATTTGTTTTTCTTGTTAATACCTGATAAAGTCTAACAGTTCTATTGAATTCCTCCATTTTTGTAATTTAAGATAGGAAACGACTTTGTTTTTTTTTTGCTTTTTTAGTAGACGATTGTATGTAAATTTTTTAGCTGAAATGATAAATTTTTCAATTCACTTCTTAGCGAAAAGGAAAAAAAAATAAGCTCATTCAACTTATTTAGGTGTTCGTGATAAAAATTAAAAAATTAAAAAAAAAAAAGTCGAGTGCCCTCCCCACTCCCTTGCTCGTATAATTTAGATTTCTTCAAAATTCTTGTGTTAGGGGAATGATTTGGAATCTTTTCCTTACTTCTTCCTCAAGACTGAAATCTTTTGTTGAAAATCCTATTTTCTGACATTGGAAAGTTTAATTTAGTGGTTTGGGTAAAACCTTGTGTGTGTTAAAGGTTCTAGGATGTCCTTAAGTTTCTCGCTTGTTAATGTTATAATGAAGTCCTTTTCGAAAATCCAACATCGCCAGTGTTCTGGTAAAGGTGATGTTGTATCCGATATATGTCCAAATTCTCGTCGCCAGTGTTGTGGCCTTAAAGGGCACAAAAGAAATAAGACAACAAAGAGGTAGAGTTAACAAGAGTATGTGTTTAAAGAAAGTACAGAAGTAATGGGTTGTCAGACACTACATATGGCCTGGACATAGCAACTGTCTGTTACCACCATTATCACTATTTATAGTGTAGGGAAGAGTCCATATAGTGACGAAATAGGGTAGATCACCGTAACAATTATAAACCCCAAAACATTGCTCTTTGTCTTAATCTAAATAAATGAAAATTTGTAATAACAGATCATTTTTTATATAATAAAAGTGAACGTACGTATGTCTGGCCTGCTAAAAAATTGTTACTTGTTGTAAATTAAGGGTTTTAATTTTATTTTGAAGGAAAATCCTTTTGTTACAGCACTGACCAAGATCACATAATTGACAGCCTGTTTCAAAATCAAGTAGTACCAAATTTGGACAAGGACCGCAACCAGAGGATCACGGCCAGTGCAGTAAATGTACAACCATAAGTTGACAACAATAACATTTAGAAAAATAATTTTATTGATACATGAAAAGTTTTGATCAACCAAATTTCTTAATGAGATTCTTGACCGGCAAAGAAAGTTTAGACAAGAGAAAATCTTCAATTTTAAGTAAGTGATTTTATTTCTTCAAATTTTGCAAGATCTTGCTGTACCTCCGTAGCTAGACGCCTAGATTCCTGCTCTTGGGTATGGTCTGTGTATTCATATTTTGCCGACTTCAGCTCAAGAAATCTTTGTCCAGATTTTTCTTCCAGCTGAAAAGTGAACAGATTTAGAATCAGTTTTCTTTTAGATGGAAAAAATTAAAAACATTTTTTTTATTCTAATTTTACTTTATATGACTTGCCAAGCCTTGTTCAAAGTTTAAAAGATTGTTCAAACAACCAGAGAAATGGGCAAAAAATCCAACTTTTTTCGACACCGAATTAACATCATGAGATCAGAATTAAATGATCAGGATTTCTCACCCTAAAAGTTGGAAACGATCAAACGACTTGAGAGATCAGTTGAACAAACTGTTAAAGATTGATTTATTTATGTAAATTAAACTTGAATTCTTGTAATTTTATGTAGTCGTTTGTTATGTCTACTTAATATTTAACAGGATATTCGCTATCATTTTAAATGAACAATTATTGAAAAAATAAAGAGAAAAAGAAAAGACATTTTTTCTGCGCCGGAGATATTCAAATTCTTATTCATATTTTGAATGGCAAAACAAAGGAGATGATTTTAAAGTTGTTTTCTTTGATTTGAAACCTGGATACGGTCATTATTAGCATAATGATTATACTAATTATAATAGTTTATATCTAATTAAAATAAGTCAGACAGATTCTCGAATTTAGACTGCTATAGCCTTTCATTTGACAAATCGATATTTCTTCTCTCTAACCAACCACTTTATCTGTTTTTGTCATTATTGTCATAATGGTTATGCTAGCTATAATATTTCATATCTCTATTTATATTAAGTTAGGTATGTATACATGTTTATATATTTGTATGTACAGGATTCACTCCTAAACTAATGACCCGATCATTATGAATTTTGCAACACAGCTGCTAGGCGTAAGAAGTCCAAATGTGGGCTATATTTAATTTAGTTTCATGCAAAGAGAGGATGGAAACCTTAATGAAAATTGAGATAATCACAATTTTTTATGAAATTTAACAATAAGTATTAAACAGCAATTAATAACTATTCACCAAATTTCAGTTCCTTGGGAGTTTTTAGGGGCATAATATGGGCACGAACTCCCATTTGAAAATTAAAATATTTCAGATTTGCATTGAATTTGACCTACAGTCATTAGACACACACTAAGCCAGATTCCCTGAATTTCAATTTCTTAAGACCCATTATGCTTAAGCCTTAAATTTCAGACATTTTCTAAAATCAAAATCATGTAATGGATTTTGATCAAAATTGGAATAAGAATTCTAGACATAAGGTTTAGTATTATTATATATTGATTTTAATCTACATAAAGGGACATAAAAGTGATGCAAAACTTTCCTGTTTGGATAATTCATTTTCTAGGACAGGTATAGAAGAATACCTGTCCTAGAAAATGAATTATCCAAACAGGAAAGTTTTGCATCACTTTTATGTCCCTTTATGTAGATTAAAATCAATATATAATGATAATCATAAATTAATCATAAATACATTTGCAAAGAATTCAAAATATTTTCCTACCACCAAACGCTTCCGTCTTCTTGCTACAAATTCGTCTTGGATGATTTGTTTCCTTTCATTAAATTTGGCCAAATATTCTTCCTTTTTTATCGAATCCGACATTTCTGAAAAATAAGAAAAGAAAAAAAAAGCAGATAAGGACGAGGGTGATCGTCCTCTGTCCAAAAGCCAACACTCTAGTCATCTATCTAATATATAAATAAAAGTCAGTCGGATTCTCGAAGTTAGACCTAAATAGCATTGCGTCTGACAAATCAGTATTTGATTCTGGCTAGCCAGTAATTTTCAGTCTGGGTCTTTCATAAAAAGAATTATGCTATTCAAATCGATTTAATCGATTACAAACTATATCCATCCTGAAATTTATTTTGGTGACAATGTGTTTGTTACAACTGAATAATTTAAATGCCATAAAATAGCTTGTATTGTAGTCATTCAAAATTTGCATTTCAGTTACATAGCACACACAGACTTTGTTCTACATACTTCAGACATTAATCATTTATATGAACATGGACGTGGATAAAGTATATCTGAATAGCGAATATGTCGAGAAGTTTATTTTACCTTGGTGATACCATTGGAGCACAGGGTGGAGCAGTTGTTACTGTGATTGCAAGAGTTAAAAGTGGATGAAGTAATTTCAGGCATGTGTATGCAGAGTAATGATGTCAAACAGACAGTGTTGAGGACATGCGTTACATGGAGAAAAATGATATGAGAATGATACGATGGATGTGTAATGTGAGTCTTGAAGACAGGCTTGGTTCTTATGACCTGAGAGAAAGATTAAATTGGAGATGTGTGCAGAACAGGATACGTTGATGGTATGGCGGCCACGTTGAAAGAATGGATGAGAGCTCTTAGGTTAGTAGATGTAGGACAGTTAAGGTAGCAGGTTCAGTTCACGGGGGGGGGGATGGTAGTGTAGGAAGTGATAAAAATTGACTTGAGAGAAAGGAGGATAAATAAAAGACCTGGCCAGAAATTTATATTAACTCAGCTGTGGAGAAAGTATATATGTGGATGGTGAAAATAACTATGCATGGCGATGCAATTAAAATTCACACTGATATGTTTTCACTTAACGATGCATGTATAATCCCTTATACACCTGTGTCGGCGTCGAACCCATTAAACTAATTAACAACCAGAGTTTGCAGGAAAAAAAAAACAATTTTGATCTAAAGTAGATAATCCACAAGTATATATAGATGGAATTATATAAGAATATACTTTCCAATTATTCAAGTCAATATGATAAAAATTATTGAAATTGTATACCATGTTTCTTAATTAATGGGCAATTATTTCTTTTTCTACAATTACATAAATTGGTATTATTAACACTAATAATATTATCTATATATTAATACGATAGCGTGTGTGTTCGTGTGTCACGCTTCCGGCAAAAGCTCTGCGCATGCGTGCCGCTCCTAAATTTTTAAAAACATTCAACTAGTCGGCATTTAGGAATATTTATATGTGTATCCCTCTTGCGCAATGGTTAGCGAGGTGGTATTTTTTACTTCGGCCCGATTGGTTTATAGTTCGATCCCAACCAGCCTCTAAGATTTTTATTCTACAGTTCGAGGGGAAGGGGAAGAAATAATACATTTTTTATTACCTGGTTAAAAATTACTGTTTTGTGTTGCTTAAAACTTAAAACTATTTTATGTTGGCGTTTTTAATGGCATTGTCTATTTAATTACGTTGACTGCTTAAAAAGTAGGATATCGGCCAGTATTATTTTGTTGTTGTTTTTTTTTTGAACGGATGGCATATCAACCTTTTTAGTAGATATGGCAGTGTCCATCGTACACGAGTTACTATTTCAACCAATTATTTCACTCTTACCCAGAAGGGGGTGGCTCATAATAAAGCAAGCGTAACTTACTAACAAATAGAGGGTGCTTTGTTACATTAGGACCCGTATTGAAAACATCATTTCGTGTAATTTACACGGGTTCCGCTAGTGACTATTATTACTCTTACTAATTTATTACGTTTTACTGTTTATTTATTATTGATTGTACGTTATCTATACAACAAAAACGAAGCTTAATTCTATTCCTAGTGATAATTTTTGATAGCTTATTGCTTTTAGGGAAATATTTATCACTCATCCTGCAGATACTTTTCCAATTTGTGTTTACCTTCTTGTTATGATTATCTATGAATAAAAAACCACTCGGACGCCGATGTTGATTTAGAAAAAGGTTTATTTAAAATAAGAACAGTACCAGAAAACGTCAGCGGGATGGGTTTATTTTGTACATGTGAAAGGGAGAGAAAGAAAGACAGACATATAAATAGACAATTAGCTTATCTTGCTACACCAAGCCATACTGTGCGTGCTGGCCATCATTGGGGACAGCAGCCCTAGACACGTCTTTCCTGCTTGAAAGTATCACAAGACAAGGAGACAGAAAATCTCTGGCTGGTAGTCACGTGGTTTTGTGACTTCCGTCTGGAGTCACCTCTGACCCTTAAGTGTCACTCAAACTTTTCCATTTAAATGTGGCCCACGTTACGTAACGACATCTTCATTGACATCCCAGCGGTTCTGACTGGAGAGAAAGTAATATCAAAAGAAAGAATGGCAAAGTCTATCCATAGAAAAATAATGAATTTTTATTGACAACTTGTTAAGACAACAACGAAAGAGAAAAAGTTGGTAGAATACGAAAATTCAAAGAGTCTTAGAACCTCCGAAGTGAAGAGAAGTTGTTTCGCCTGTAAGAAGAATTTGGGTAGAGATGTTCATTTCGGCTGGCGTCATGCGCCTTTACGTGTGACAGTGTATAAATGAGGTAGCCATTATAAGTGTGTGTGTATATAAACATGCCAGTGAGAGAGTGCATGTATGAGCTTGTGTATATGAGTCCTATTAGGGTGGTTAAGGCAAAATTTCTGGAGTTGTTGGGGGATCAAGGTAGAAACGTTCATGTCGCGATGCTTGTCAACTAATACTAATACTTGCGAATTCTACCAAATGAGTAGAGACCAGACTACAGCTGTGACCAGACGGCTAGAGAATGCCTCTTCCCTCCTACTGAATGAGAATCCCCTCTTCTGAGGCACCCCGGCTCCAGTAGAAAACATTCAACCACCTCAGAACTAGAATGGGGCAATCGAAAGTTGCTATGAGTATATGGGGCTACAAAACTGACCCAATCATCTGTGAATGTAGAAAGGAGGACCGTATGATGCCTTATCTACCCGGATGTAAAACCAGTTGTAAATCCTCCAAGGAATATTCCATTTGGTATGAAATCAAAATTGAAGAAACAATTAGAAAAAATGACAGAATTTGGAATAATAAAGCCTATAAATTCACTCGTAATAGTGGAGAAGCAAAATGGCTGATTAAGATTATGTTTAGACCTCAGAGACCTGAACAAAGCGATAAAACGAGAGCGTTTTAAACTGAAGAAATATTTGCAGAAATGAACACTCTGAAATGCTTCTCAAAATTTAGACGCATCAAACGGATATTGGCATATACCTATTGACAAAGTAAGTTCGAAATTATTTACATTCAATTCGCCATTTGGTCGTTTTTACTTCACTCGTTTACCATACAGAATAAACAGTGCGTCCAAAGTTTTCCAAATTAAAGTAGCGAAAATTATAGAATGGATAGAACGAACGAGAAATTCTCAAGACAACATAATAGAATGGTAAGACCCCTTAGAAGAACATGTAGAAATACTTGTCTGCAACCTTTGTAATTATGTATTTACACATAATATAACAATTCAGAATGTTTGTATTTTAAAGTAAATATGCTATGATAAATTATAAATAAAATGTATTATTAAGTGTTTGAAATAATATTCTATAATAATAATAATGATAATAATAATAATGATAATAATAATAATACATTTAATTAATTTTTTTTTTTAATGTTTTCACAAATTGTTTTTGGTTTATTTTTTTAAAGGTTTTCATAAATTAAACCAAAAAACAATTTGTGAAAACATTTAAAAAAAAATAAGGTACTTATGCAGTTTACGAACTGGGCTGAAATAATAACATTAGTATTTAGAAAGCCATTCTTAACATGGGAGGGAGTTTTATTAACTATTTTGTATATTCACCTAATTAGATTAACAAAAGATACCGTAAAAATTGAATTTAACTTGAAAATCCTGTCTAAAACTGTATAAGCACAAAAAAAAAAAATGGAATTTCCGTTGATAATTTGTTTCTAAAGATTAAATCAAAAAATAATAATTGGCACTTGTATAGATGCGGTACACGAGCCGAAATTTATTTTAGAAGAGTTCCAATGGTGTAAGGGGCAGACAACTCTCTTTAGTACACAATTTCTCCGAAAATGGAAAATATGCATTTTTTAAATAAGAAGTCATGCAAATTCAATTGATAGAACATTTTTCGAAGAAATAACAATTTGAGAAAATCAACAGTATATTGATAGAACATTTATCGAAGAAAATAGAATTTGGGAAAATCAACAGTGTATCTTTTCATTTCAAAACGAACAGTCATCGGTTTTGGTTTAAAACATTTTTGATTTTTTTTTTATAGTTTAAAAAATAAATGTTTCTGTTTTTTTTTTCATCTCTTGATTTTGTTTTTTTTAAACGAACAACCTGCAGACACGGCCACCGTGTCTCCAGTGTTAGAACCTGCAGACACGGCCACCGTGTCTCCAGTGTTAGAACCTGCAGACACGGTCACCGTGTTTGCAGTGTTAGAACCTGGAGACACTTTAAATTCGTTTCGTTTTCGCTTTCGTCAGACACCGTTTTTTTTTTTCGCTTTCGTCTTGTTAAGTTAGTGTATTTCACGAGTTTTAAATTAGCGTATTTTAATCGGGCTATTTTATGAAAATTAAAGTTGGAGATACATTTTTAAATTATGCGGAATATAAGGCACAACTCAACGCATATGAGGAAGAAATATGCATAAACTATTTCGTGACTCCACATCCATAAAAAGAGCTAAAGTAAAACAGGCAAAACAAAAATTCAAGTAAGTTAGCTATATACATTTATTTACTATTACTTAAAGTAGGTATCCCAAACTACCCAGTTTTAAACATTGGTGTGAACTCGGCAACGGAAAACTCGGAAACGGAAAATTACGTAATATGGTATCTTTTGTTTATTAAATTGTTAGGTGAAAGTACAGAATAGTTAACAAAGCCCCCTCACCCCATGTTAAGAATGGCTTTCTAAATGATGTTATTTGTAAATCACTGTGAGAAAAAGTGGTTAATCCATCGTTTCACAACTAAAATGACAGACAATGTATTTTTCTGATTTCTTTTCCGACCATACAACGATTTATTTGAAAAAAGAATTTCTTTTTTTTTTTTAAGTATTAAATAAAGTTGTTAGATAAAACAAGTTTTAGGCAAGATGAAAAAAAAAACACGTTTTTTTTTCTTTACCCCCTTTTCGTCTGTTAGCTGTTATTATAAATGTCCTACAGTAAATTAGCACCACAAAACAAATAAGCACCAATCGTCATTATCAAAAACAAAATCGCACTGAACAAAAAACAACAGCTAACAGAACGAAAAAGGGGTAAATAAAAAAATGGTAGCGCGGGTCCTACAGTAAATTAGCACCATAAAACAAATAAGCACCACTGGTCATTATCAAAAACTAACAAAAAACAAACAAACAAACAAACAAACAAAATGACTACGAAAAGAAAAAACAAAAGCAGAATTATTCCAAGAATTTTTAAATAAATAATTTCCTAATTCTTTTTTCTTCAATAAAAGTTCTATGAAATGACAAAAAAATCCTTTTTAGGATTCCACCATTTGCGTGTGGGTCCCACATTCTAATTTGTTCCTCCTCTTGGCTTGTTGCCACATGCTTTCCACACGATTGGTTGTCGCACCTGTCGAAGGATCGACAAAATTATACTTATGATTTACACGCAAATATAATAATTCGCGCATATTCTGTGGAAAATTCTTTCCACTCTTGAGGAGTAGGAGGAGTAGGAGAGATCGGTGTGGGTACAGTAGCAGCTGTTGCGAAACACTGCTTAATTCCGCTCCCAAAGTCTGTCTGGGATTTGATAACATCGAGAGAAGGAAGGAGAGGCTCTTTAATAGATTAGTAACAGGAAATGCCTCCCCTTCACTTCCGGCCAAAAGGCAATAAAAACGAGGCCAGTAGTGACCTCACTTTCAGTCAAGTAAACAAACCACCGATGCCCCACAGTCGGAAGCAACCTGAAACGAGGAATCTCTGCGAGAAAAGGAAGTTCTAGATTTCTGAGAGGTGCTCCTACGGGCACTCCGATCAACCCCAAAAGGAGGCTCAGACACTTCACCTCCCCTAACCAATAACCGTTTGATGGCTTCACTAGTGCTCCTCAGAATGGATGACAATGGGGGTATCCTCTTCCCGGAAAGCAAAATTACCTCCCCCTTTAACTCTCTAGGAAACTTGGCAAAAAGTAACTTGGCCATGAGTCTGGCTCCAGCCGAAGAGTCGTCGGAGAAGTCGCAGTCGAAGGAGCTTCCTAATTCGCTGAGAAGTGAGCCTGTCCTAGCTAAGAAGTTCTTACGGTCCGAGTAAGACCGCTCGCGTTCGGGAAGGAAGTCAATAACGTCCTGGAATATTTGGTCAATGATTTCGTCCGTATCCAGATATTCGGTCTTAAGGATGTTGAGTGCCACCTGGTAGTTCCTGTTGGTCACGTTCAAGTGATTAACTAACAACAATGGTCTGTCGGTTAGTGAACACTTGAGGAAATTTAACCTTTCGGCATCATTAGCCATACCCGTCACGCAGTTCTCAAATCGAGACAGGAAATTCCAGAAGGCCATGTGGTCAGAGTCCAAGGCCAGACCGCTGAATGTGGGTCCCACGATCTGAATTTGCGGAGGTTTCACTATAAAGGAGGACACCCGACTGCCTGATGTAGAAGCAGAAGCACATGGAGACAGTGTTTGGTCTGGGAAGGTGTCACAATCCACTGGAGTTAGGACAGAACCAATCTCCTCCAATTCTTTATGGAAATCCATTTGTTCGGACAACCATTCCTCCTCTATTTTCGCAGCCTCACTCTTGGAAGAGGCAGAGAGCTGCAGCTTGGTGATCCGTATCTCGATTTCCGTCATGAATTCCTGTATTTGGCCCTTCCATACCGAGAATACATGAGCGGTAATATCGTCTCTATGAGACATCCTCATCCTTCCTCGAATTTTTTCCTTCAGGAGAGAAACTTGAGCGAGTAATTCCTCTTGGCGGTCCGCCATTTTATCGTAACAGAACAGGTGGGTAACACGGCCGATAGCTTGCAGTTGTTTCGCAAAATGTGGAAAATTCTTTCCACTCTTGAGGAGTAGGAGGAGTAGGAGAGATCGGTGTGGGTACAGCAGCAGCTGTTGCGAAACACTGCTTAATTCCGCTCCCAAAGTCTGTCTGGGATTTGATAACATCGAGAGAAGGAAGGAGAGGCTCTTTAATAGATTAGTAACAGGAAATGCCTCCCCTTCACTTCCGGCCAAAAGGCAATAAAAACGAGGCCAGTAGTAGCCTCACTTTCAGTCAAGTAAACAAACCACCGATGCCTCACCGATCGCTAGTAGTCCCAAGTCAAGTAAGTTATTTCACTTGGTTTTTCGACACACTCCCGAAAACAAGAAGAGAAAAAGAAAACAAAAGAAAAAGAAATGAAATAATTGGGCGAAGACTCGGTAGAAGATTCTCTTCTCGTTCTTCCAGATAACTAGTTTAGAAAGGGGTGACAGTTGCCAGTAAGTATTGCCATAACCCTGGCAGGGAACAAACAGGTGCTAGGCCATCGTCATAGGCCACCTGGAGGTGACAGTGGTTCAGGGTACCCTCATTCCGTCCCTTAGTCGGGGCTCCACTGTCGGTTGCAGTTTTCTGTCATACCCAGGACCAACATTTTTATGCAGGAAGCAGGCTGGGCCTACCTCGCCGCCTCTTCCGCGGGGCACATTCAGGACAGTACCATTTCCGCCGATCTGGAGGGGGCACCTCCACTCCCACGCACCCGAAGTGGAACCACTCATCGCATAGATCGCAACCTATCATGTTTAGGTCTCCCTTAGGGGCGCTGCACACTGGACAGAGCCAAACGTCGTCTCCTGCAGGGGGCTCCAGACTCTCTCCCGCAGGAGCCCCAGGAGAAAGGTGTGGGACAATAACAGTATCTTCCTCGATGTCGGGTGACAAGGAGAGCTCCAATGGATATAGATGTTTCAGGGAGTGGACTTGGACAGGCCCATCACCTTGTCTTACTCGGGCCGACCGGATGACACCGTCATCTCCTTCAAATAACTCCAAAATAGTCCCTAGGATCCAAAAGGGTCTAGGTTTGAGGGGGCTCTTGACAAGGACCACGTCATTGACCTTTAAACGGTTTCTGAAGGGAACCTGGGATCGTCCGCGAGATTTCTCTCTGAGGCTGAGGAGGTATTCGAGGTACCACTCACGTTGAAACTCATTCAGCCATTTGTTCCGCAGTTCCATAGAGTTTATCAACCTTCTCCGGCTGGGAGGAACAGAGGAAGAACGGTCACCTCCCTCCAGGTGCAACAACAATCCGGGATTTTCATTTTGACTTAGGAACATGTTAGGGGTGATGGCTTCTAATTCCCTGTTCCCCGCTTCACGGTAGGTCAAGGGTCGGTTGTTAACCGCTCTCTGGATGTCCGAAACGATAGTTAGGAGGGAAAAGTAAGTGACATTACTCCTGCCGATGACCTTGTAGAGGCAAGTTTTGATTGTCTGGATGCATCTCTCCCAGGCACCCCCGAACCAGGGAGAGAAGAGGGGAATCGTGTTCAATTTTATATGGCACGTACCAAATTTTTCTCTATAATCACGGTACAAGAGAAGACGGTTGAACAACCTGCCACTACCCAAGAAGGTTTTGGCGTTGTCGCAATATAAGGCAGATGGAACACCGTAGACATTGGTAAACCGGACCAAGGCCTGGAAAAATGACAAAATGCTCATGTCTGGCACCACTTCAATGTGTACTGCTCGGACGCTCAGGCAGGTGAACAGTAGCAAATACATTTTTCTCTCAGAGTTTCCCTCCCTGACCCAAATGTGCCCTGTAAAGTCGATCCCAGTGTTCTTATAGGGTATCTCGAACTCCACTCGTGAGGCGGGTAGACTGGCAACATTAGGGGGCAATACTGGTCTCGCATTGAACCTTCGACATAGGGTGCAGGTCGCCACAGCCTTCCTGACAGCTTGTCTTCCTTGGGGAATCCAATATCCTCTGCGCCTCAGTTCATTGAGAGTAGACCCAACTCCCAAGTGCGAGCATTTGGAGTGACAATCCAGTATTATTAGTTCCGAGATGTGGTGGTTCTTGGCTATCAAAATGGGATTCTTTACCTCATATCCCAGATGGGGGGACTTATCGATTCTTCCGCTGGAACGGATCAGCCCGTGTTGATCGAGGAACAGGTCGAGAGCCTGGACCAGTCGAGGCGTGGACTTCCCGAGAGGGTCCCAGAGAAACTCCAGTTCTTCAGAGAAGGCCTGACGCTGTAACAGTCTCATCAAAAACACTGAAGCCTTCCTTTCACAATCTTCCTTGACCCTTCGCAATTTGTCGACAAATTTATACACCATGGTGGTGACTCTCAATAGGCGGGCAAATCCGGAAAATCGTTCCAGGGCAATTACGGAAGGATATCCCTCTTCCAGAACAACGGAGGTATTTACAGTTGCTCGTGCAATCTCTTGACTGCGCTTGTTGAGGCAAGGCAGTTCTCGAGTAAGTTATTTCACTTGGTTTTTCGACAATTCAAGGCATTCACGTCGATTACGTCCATTTTCGGAGAAGCTAGAAATTATGTACTAAAAAAAAGAGAGTTGTCTGCCCTTGTTACACCATAGGAACTCTTCTAAAATAAATTTTGACTCGTGACCGCATCTATACAAGTACCAAACAATTTGTTAAAACATTAAAAAAATAATAATTAATAAAAGTGATAATTTTTTTTTTGGGGTTTTAAATATTTTTTGTGCTAGCATTTTCTTCCCCGTTAAATTGCTCCGTCAACATATTTTAATTAAAGAAAACAGCAAATCAAAATATACAAACAAATTAACAAAAAATAAACATGGTTTAGGGCGGAGGGTTCTTTAGTATTATTTCTTTTCTTTTTTTTTTTTGAAGAAAAATAATATATTTATTCAATATTAATTTAAAAAACAAAAACAAGAATTAATTAGTAAAATGTATTATTATAGCATATTTTTAGTTTTATTCCAACACTTAAAATATAAGTAATAAAATGTATTATTATTATAGCGTATCTACTTAATATAAAAACATTCTCACTAAAAATGAAAACATTCTGAATAATTGGTTAAACTATTGTGGTGGTCGTCATACCTTTTTTTGGTGATAACTTCCTCCACAAATAAAAATAAAAATAATAATAAGAAGACTTACATGCAAAACCAACGGAAGTTTATTCACTGAAATAAACCATTAACCAAATAGAACATATTTCCTTTTGTAATTTTGTGAGTTCAGAAGTCCTTTCTTTAGTTTCAGGGTAAGTAAAAAGGAGAATGTCTTTTGTTTTGTTGAAATGCTCATATGTTATAAAATGTTAAGAGAGGCAATAGGTAATGTTCGCCTGTGAAATTGTATGAAGCGCGCGAAAGGTGAAATGGAAGAGTGATAGTAAGACGCGTGTAACCTCCGAATGAAGAGTCAGTTGAGAGAGAGGGTTTGATGTTTGTGTGTGCTTAAATACTATTTGGATAGGCTCCAGCGAGCTTAAGGAGAAAAGTTTAGAAAAATGTCTTTGGAGAAATCCCATTGGACCGAAATATCACGTGGTGTGCTCCCTACTACGTCCGCTCGTTTTGAGTTGATTTAATATATAAGGCCACACCGGAATTTGCGTGGGCGTTATTTTTTATTTTTCACGCGCCAATACAATTATATTCACACTGCGCGCCTAAATTGTATTTATCCCAAACAACAATTTTTATCCGAATCTTAACCGTGTCAACTGGCACACTATAATGCGACAGAACACTTTCCACTTAGCACCGGCTCTTCATTTCACTTCAAACAATTCCGCGCCGACAGGAAGCTACAAAAAATGGAAATCTTTTTGGCTCTTGTATAGATCGAGTACACGAACGAATTTTATTTTAGAAGAGTTCCAATGGTGTAAGGGGCAGATAACTCTTTTTTTAGTATGCAATGTCTCCGAAAATGGAAAATACCCATTTTTTAAATAAGAAGTCATGCAAATTCAATTAATAGAACATTTTTCGGTACTTGTTCAGATATTGACCCTAATTTCCGTGACTGCCCGGCAGCAGCAAGCCGACAGCTAACGGAAGCGTCCGAGACCTGCCGAGTCGGCAGACGACAACAATGTAAGACGATGAATATACGAAAAAGAAATGCATATATTTTTATACAAAAAATGAAATAAATGAACAAACCCATAGCTGAAATAAATAAACTTTTTTTTTATTATTATTTAACCATTTTTTAAGAACTTTTGTAGAAACGCTAACTTTTTTTAAACCATTTTTTTTTAACTAAAATAAACTGTTTTTTTTTAACTTTAAAACGCGAAAATAATAGAAACTGTTTTTTTTTTGTAACTTTTGTAAACCATTTTTTTTTTTTTTCAATTACGCATTGTTTTTTTTTTTCATTATTTTAGCTTTTTATGGAGGTTTTTTTTTCTTTTTTTTTTTGCATTAGGCATTTGTTTCCTTCATTACATTCTTTTCCTGGAGGGGTAAGGGCTTGTTTTTCGTTTTTGGAGGGGGGCTTAGCGAAATACAGGCAGAAGAGGAGGATGGGGTCGTCGTCGAGGATGTGGAAAATTTTCCAGTCCACTTGCGTGGTTCGAGACAGTACGCCGCATTCCTTTAATAAGTTTTTCCCGGTCGCCATATCCTGGGACCACAGGTATATCATCTTCAAAATTGTTGAAATTGCGAGTTTTGACCGCGAAAAAAAACGTCCCCGGATCGCAACGAAATCCAA
The DNA here is from genome assembly GCA_963556195.1 of Sepiola atlantica. Classification (NCBI taxonomy): domain Eukaryota; kingdom Metazoa; phylum Mollusca; class Cephalopoda; order Sepiida; family Sepiolidae; genus Sepiola; species Sepiola atlantica. Next base: position 71,489,728 of record OY744535.1, read on the forward strand.
GCCCGGCATTCCTGGGTGGCGCATCTCCAGGCATATTTCTCCGTCACATTCTTTCGCGGTACTAGCCGGCAAAGCTTTCTGCTGGCAAAAGTTAATGCACTGCTCCGGAGAGGCAATTGTACGACACAGCACTTCGAAATTCATTTTCTACAAGTGCCAAGCGTCTCTCCTTCAAATCAGTATCGTCTGCCAGCCTCGTTTTCGATTTCGGCAGGTCTCGGACGCTTCCGTTAGCTGTCGGCTTGCTGCTGCCGGGCAGTCACGAAAATTAGGGTCAATATCTGAACACGTACCCATTTTTCGAAAGTCCGATCTATACAAGAGCCAATATCTGCGTTAATTTAATATTTTAAACTATAAAAAAAATCAAAAATCTGTTAATCCAAACAATAGGACTGTTCGTTTTGCTGGTTTTGAAATGAAAAAATATACTGTTGATTTTCCCAAATTCTATTTTCTTCAATAAATGTTCTATCAATATACTGTTGATTTTCTCAAATTGTTATTTCTTCGAAAAATGTTCTATTAATTGAATTTACATGACTTCTTATTTAAAAAATGCATATTTTCCATTTTCGGAGACATTTCGTACTAAAGAAAGAGATTTATCTGCCCCTTACACCATTGGAACCCTTCTAAAATAAATTTCGCTCGTGTACTCGATCTATACAAGAGCCATCTTTTTTTCTAAAGCATCTTTAAAATATTTCGATCTTTATTCCATATTCTAGTGACGTTTTCTTCTCACCTGTGTGTTGCTTCGATTTTAACTTGAACAACAAATCCAACTCTGTGCCTCCTTTACGACTTTTAACACTGGACGTCCGCAAACGTTGCTTAATGTCACTTGACACCAGCCGAGACTCGATGGGGGGTTGCAGTTGTACAGACATCCAGAAATGTCTGGCCAGAGCCGTATCCTGGCCACTGGAGCCACAAAACTCCGTCGAAGAATGCGATTGTCGCGTGTCCAAAATGTTGAAACGTGACAACGACGCCATTTTGGGTCACGTGATGTTGTCATCCCGTTGCTAAGCGACAACAATAACAGATTTTCATTTCTCACAGTCAAGCAAACAGAAAACTAAACACGATGAGAACAAGCAGATTAGAAGAAAAAGCTACATATAAAATAGGATGCTTTCATAATATTTATTTACTCCTCTGCAGGAGTTAGGCACAAGGCCAGTTTTATCTTACTCCCACAAGTAAGATGTGACCACAGCTTGGGTCGAGTAAGTGGGGTTTGAAAAGCCAGCGCCCGAGAAAGTGAACACTCTGGCCATTAAAAATTTCCTGGGCAGCCCCGTCGGCATTCCCCGGTAGGGGCGCCTCAAGCAGTAAGCAATAAACTTACTCCAAAGAGGGGAGGCGAAGCCTGGGAGGGTGGATCTCCTAGAACTGCACAGGACAAACCCACAGACAGGTGGAATCAAGCCCCGAAGGACAAGACGACATCCGTCTATAGGGTGCAGTATCCATCGGAACAGATACTACACTTACTTCCTAGCGTGCCAGGTAAAATAAAAAAGCTCACATGTTTATCATAAAATCAATAAGTACAATTATATATGTACAAGGAAGCACTTTTCAGGGGAGATAATTCAATTCAAAACTAGTCAACTATCAAAAGTGCCCAGAATTTAATGTTCGCATTTTGAACGGTAGCACTTTTCCACCCCGCCACGCCCCGCCGCCGGGCATTTGGCTCACGTGACTCAATCACAGTCATTTAAAAATAGAGAATCGTCTTCTTTATTAAAAATAAGCATATAATTGTCATTTTATTTCCCCTCTCCCCCTCAAATACAATTTTTTTGTTCGGTTTATTTTTATTTTGTTACTTTTCGAAATAGATCCGCCACACCCCGCCACCAGGCATTTTGGCTCATGTGACTCAATCGCAATCATTTAAAAATAGAGAATCGTCTTCATTATTAAAAGTAAGCATATAATTGTTACTTTATTGCTCCCCTTCTCCCCGAATACAATTTCTTTTCGGTTTATTTTTATTTTGTTACTTTTCGAAATAGAATTAACGTTGATGGATTTTCCGCACATTCCTAAGTCTGCTCTCGATTTAAATATATTGTACTTTTCGGGGTTTTATCCCCCCCCCCCCCCCCCGAATACAATATTTTTCTTTTCAGGGGTTATTTTTATTTTGTTACTTTTCAAAATAGATCCGCCACATGCCGTCACACCCCGCCACCAGACATTTGGCTCACGTGACTCAATCGCAATCATTTAAGAGAATCGTCTTCATTATTAAAAATAAGCATCGAATTGTCACTTTTGCAGTTTAAGGACGGCGCTGAAATTATATCGTTATTATTTAGAAACCAATTATAAATTAAAAAACAATACTTAACACTGGTTGATTTTATGATTTGTTTCTTACAAAACAAATTATCCCCTCCTTTTGGAAGCTAAACGCTTCAATACACTCTAAAATATGTCGCCGCATATGCCGCCACTAGACGGCAAGATTTGTCTCATGTGACTCACATCAACCAATCAATCGCAGTCAATTGGCAACACTGAGTGGGATCAGGGTTGCCAGATTGACCGTTTTAGGGCCAAATTTCGCGAATTTGACCTTTTTACATGCAGTTTGGCCTTCAAAAATATATAAGAAAAGGTCTATATGGACAAGGGGATTACGTTTTAAGCAATTTTATACCAATAAATCAAACACTGTGGCAGAATTATGGAAATGAAAAAAACAAAAAAACAATTAATATTGACAAACTATCTCTTAAATCGACATGAAAAATGATATTCCAAAAATGACGAAATTGCCACACAAAAAAGATTTTAAAATGTTGCGTAAAAACCTGGACAAGAAAAAGAGTCAAATCATCAAAAACTCAAACTTTTTCTAAATAATTAAAAAAAAGTTTATTTGCTTATTTTTAATAATGAAGACGATTCTCTATTTTGAAATAAGTGCTATTGATAGGTTGATGTGAGACAAATTCCTGGCAGCGTGTGGCGGTTCTATTTTGCAAAGTAACAAAATAAAAATAAACCGAAAAGGAAAAAAAATTGTATTCGAGGGGTGGGGGGGGGGCAATAAAATTACAATTATATGCTTATTTTTAAAAATGAAGACAATTCTGTATTTTTAAATGACCGCGATTGAGTCATGTGAGCCAAATGCCCGGCGGCGGCCGGTGGAGGGGGTGAAAAGTGCTACCCCATTTTGAAGATTCAACATACGCGGTCGACGGAAAAATATAAAATGAGATTATGTTTTTGTTTGTTACACGTCAACATCCTGACAATACCTGATAAAAAAAGATAACAAAAATATTTTCGACTGTAGTGGTGGTTAACTATATTAGATAAATATAACGGAAAATGGTCACGCACTTCCTGACCAAATAGCATTATTGACCATCCAGTTCTTGTCCACATAGCATAGTACGGAACGAGTAAACATTTTTTTTGCATGTCAAAAATAGGTGCTTATCCAGAAGTACGGAGACTTTCGAAAAAAAACAAAACAACAAAAAACTGAGAAATATCTGTTTGATGTACGTATCCGTCACGGAATGAATATATCGTATACCAAAAATCACGTAAATAAATCAAGTAATTTTTATTTTATAAAAGAAAATTAAATTTTACCGATAAACGGGTAACGTTGATATATCAGCGGCCTTTTGGTTATATTCAAGAGAGCTAAGGGAGATAACACCGAAAAGTCAAGACTTTATTTCTCTATTTTGCAAAAGTTCGTATTATCTCCCTTGAATATGATCAACATGGTGAGGATATTTCTCCCTTATTCGTTTATCGATAAAATTTGTTTTGTTTTTATAAAAGAAAAACTACTTTATTAATTTACCTGATTTTTGGTATAGGATATTTTCATTCCGTGACAGGTACGTACATCAAACGGATATTCCTCAGTTTTTTTTATTTTTTGTTTTCGAATGTCTCCGTACTTCTGGATAGGTGTGGTGTCAGGGATAATGAACGACGTGCAATTATTTTTATTTGTGTTTTAAAGCGTTCTGTTTTATTTTCTGTTGAAAAAAAAATGATAGGGTGGTGCCTCTATTCCTCGTATCTATTTTTATATATGATACTAGTAGTTCTAAAAAAAGATTAAAAGTAGAAGCCACTTTGGAAATACACAATAAAATGGTTACCCGTTCTGTCCTACACTGTCATCATGGAATGGGTGGTCATTTTACGCTATATTTATATAGTAAATCCACACTAAATTGAAGTGTATATATATATATATATATATATATATATATATATATATATATATATATCTATATATATATATATATATATATATATATTAGTATTTCATGTATCCACATAAAATTTTATAAGGTGATATAATTTTTTATGTATCAATTTTCAGCATTTACTTTAACAGTGCTCGATACGTAAGTAGAGCTAGGTAGTAAGCTATGAAAATATATTTATGGCAATTAAGCTACACAGAAGCTCCCGCATTTAATCCCCGGGGGAATCTTCAGGCTAAAATGCCTTTTAAAATGCATTTTAGCCTGAAGATTCCCCCGGGGATGAAACGCGGGAGCCTCTGTGTAGCTTAATTGTCATAAATATATTTTCATAGTTTACTATATATATATATATATATATATATATATATGAAGAAAGTGATCCAACGTAATGTAAAATTAAAAAAGGAAAGCCAAAACTATGTGATTATGTATTCATCAACGTTTCGTCTTTATTGAAAGACTTCCTCAGTATGAAAAAAGCAATGTAGAAAAATCATACAGCATATTAATTTTGATATGTCAGAAAGTGTCCAGACTTCGGCATAGCTGTTGGCGTGAACAAGTAGAGAACGAAAAACATGATTTTGGTAGTAGTGTTATCAGCCGTGGTCAGTCTCCTTCAAAGGACGCGAGATGAATGGGATTGATGGCTTTAATTTGTCAGTTTATGATTATTTTAGCTAGGAAGGTAACTGGGGTCAACATATGTTATAGCCTAGCAGGACTGACCACTGCTGATAACACTACCACCAAAATCATGTTTTTCGTTCTCTGCTTGTTCACACCAACAGCCATGTCGAAGTCTGGACACTTTCTGACATATCAAAATTAATATTCTGTATGATTTTTCTGCATTGCTGAGGAAGTCTTTCAATAAAGACGAAACGTTGATGAATACATAAATCACATAGGTTTTGGCTGTCCTTATTTATATATATATATATGCAGGTATTCGCACGAAAAAAAAAGAATCTAATTTGTAAAAAATTTTCTGTTGATAACGTGTGGCTAAGAAAAAAATAGCAAAATATTTGGTGAACGTTAGGATTAGAGGCGTATTAAGATTGTTCGAAAATGAGATATAGGCGATAAAAATGTTTTCTTTTAAGATTTTGACATGCTGAACGTTTTGGAGTAAAAAAATCAAGTTACGTATTAATATGGAAAAAACACACCTTTTAACACTTTTTAAAATTAGCCATAGGCTTATTAAATCGCCCTAGCAAATGTGACGCCATGTCGTAAATAAGCCGAAGTGACTAGCATATTTACTCATTTAAAAAGTGTTTTTCTTCCGATTTCATGCGTAATATTAAATTGATTTTAACTCCAGAACGTTCAGAATATCATAATCTAAAAAAGAAAATCTTTTATCGTTAATACACAATTTTATATCGCCTTGTTGGAAAATCTTAACCCGTCTTTAATCATTTTTTAAATTTTAAATTCAATTTCGTTTTTCTTGTTTTTTTTGGGTTTTTTTCAACCAACTTGATATTAATTTACATTTGAAGCAATCTCAAGTAATTATTTAAAACAGACATCAACTGAAACACAAAAAAAAGTAACAATCGCTTTACTTAATAGAATGGAACATATGTGTCGTGCTTCCAAATACAATCACCGCATAGAAAAGGTATGAAAAACGAATAGGCTATATTGCCGGTCCCGGCAAAATAACGATTCCTGCGTTATTTTGCCGTGACCGGCAATATAACGATTCCTGCGTTATTTTGCCAGTTCATGTATATTTAACTAAATTGTTAAACATACAGTGACGCCCGGCAAGAATGAGTTGTTTTTTTTTTGTTTTTTTTAATTAAAACTTTGCCTGATTGATTTTTTTTGTTTGTTTTTAAGGAGCTAGTGTACGAATAGAGTACCGTTATGATCGTCTGCAAACAGGAATTTGTCTCACAGCGGAAGTCACCGTTTTGGCATACCTTACGAAAAAAGTTCCGGATACTCGGTAATGTCGCAGAGAAGTGGTATTCCCCCACCCGGAAAAGCCATATACTGGAAATCTCGCCCCCCCCCCCCCTTTTGGTATTTTTTTTTTTAGGTAAATAACAAATAAACAAGTCTCGTTTTCTTTTTTTACTTAATGTAAATAACAAATAAACAAAAAGTAATTAATACACAAAAACTCCTCCCGTAGAAATAATAACTCGCGACTAAACTCCCGACTAACTACCTGTTGGGAGTGGGGGGCCTTGGTGCTCAGCATTCACGTTACCATCCCATTTGGATGAATTTATGTGGTGCCAACAATACGGTCGCACAGAAACCGAAACCTTTAATAATATGCTAATGCATATTTCTAATTTTTATCCTGTGAATTAAGTTTGAAAAAAAAAAATCATTATTTATTCTTTTAATAATTTATTAAAACAATCGGTGCAATTTTACTTATAGGCCAATCAAGTTAATTGTTTTCATGTAAAAGCATTATTTTGTACTTACTCAGTCATATTTTATCTCTCACGCCCCGAAAAAGAATTTAAAAATATCAAGCAGAACTTTAATTAGAACGATTTTTCCATTTTCATAAACAACCTGTATTTGTGAGAGGGCCGACATTTTGGGCTGTGAGCGGTTGGTAGAATAGACAAGGGCATTAACTCCGTTTTTATTTTTAGAATTATAAAAAGAAAGAAACACATAAGCAATAGTAATAAAATATATATTTATTAAATAAAAAAATAGAAAATTAAATAATTATTTTTACTTTGTTCACCGGGATACTTGCCACGATATAATTTTCTTGTTTTTTTTTTTGTTTTTTTTTTTCATATTTACATGGTAACAGCGACCAAATATGGATAATAAAATATATATGTATTAAATAAAAAAAATAGAAAATTAAATAATTATTTTTAATTTATTCAACGGGATACTTTCCACGACGTGCCTACCTAGGGGACCCAATTTCGCGACACTTATCTGCCCTTAGTTCGCTAACCGGCCACTAGCCGGCCACTCCGAAAATGTCAGATTCTACATTTCATCTCGCCCTTATGAAAATGGAAAAATCGTTCTAATTAAAGTTCTGCTTGATATTTTTAAATTCTTTTTCGGGGCGTGAGAGATAAAATATGACTGAGTAAGTACAAAATAATGCTTTTACATGAAAACAATTAACTTGATTGGCCTATAAGTAAAATTGCACCAAACAATCACATTCCGTTGTTCGAAAAACATTATTTCGTTGCTCAAAAACATTGTTTATTTTTTTCATATATTACTCGTTTCTAAATGACTTGTTTCTTTTAAAAAAAAATATTTATCAAAAGAAAAAAAATCACATTTTGAAAAAAAAAAGATTATTTATTCTATTTTGTTTGTTTTTAATAAATTACTTGTTTCATAAAAAAAAAATTATTTCTGATTTTTTACATATATTTATTCTATTGGGGGGGGGGGGGGGTAAAATTTCTATTTTCGTGGGAGACCCGGAACTTTTTTCGTAAGGTATGCCAAAACGGTGACTTCCGCTGTGAGACAAATTCCTGTTTGCAGACGATCATAACGGTACTCTATTCGTACACTAGCTCCGTTTTTAATTAATCTTTGCCTGATTGATTTTTTGTATAATTTAAAACTTTATTAAGCGACAATATATTTTAAAATAACTTCCGGTTGATTCGATTAGGAGTGAACTCTTCAAAATTACGACTTATTTTATGATTTCATTGAAAGAACATTTTAAAATAGAAACTGTTTAAATCCAGTGATTTTCTGTATATTTTAACATTATCGAAGTTTTTCTTCATAAAGAAAATCAGAATTTTGCATTAAAATCTTTCCTTTGTAAAGCACATTTTTAACAAGTAAATGTTACCAAAGGCAACATAAATTATTCTTCTACCTGTATAAGTTTATTTGTTTATTTGATTGTTTATTTTCATAAAAAAAAATCATTTATCAAAATAAATAATAAAATAAACAAATAAACTTATACAGGTAGGTAGAATAATAATTTATGTTGCCTTTGGTTACATTTATTTGTTGCTTATTTTTTTCTTTATATATAACTTATATATAACTTAAGGAAAATTTCAATTACTTAAATCGAGAGCAGACTTAGTAATGCTGGGAAAATTCATCAACATTAATTCTATTATGAAAAGTAAGCAGATATTTCTTTAACCGACACAATAGGGCAGGTCGATTTTTTTAAATTTCTTTAACCGACACAACTGATGATGAAAACAAATTGTTTTTAAATATTTGCCCTTATTTATTTAATTACCTTTTCTTTCGCAAGGCCATAACAATTAGGTTTGTGCCAGTTGACACGGTTAAGATTCGAATAAAAATTGTTGTTTGAAATAAATACAATTTAGGCGCGCAGAGTGAAAATTGTTGTATTGGCGCGTGACAAATATAAAATAACGCCCACGCAAATTCCGATGTGGCTTTTTATATTAAATCAACTCAAAACGAGCGGACGTAATTGCAAGCACACCACGTGATAATTTCTGTCCAATGAGATTTCTCCAAAGACATATTTTTCTAAACTTTTCTCCATAAGCTCGCTGGAGCCGATCCAAATAGTATTTAAGCACACACAAACATCAAACTTTCTCTTTTCAACTGACTTTCATCCGGAGCTTACACGCATCTTACAATCACTCTTCCATTTCACCCTTTCGCGCGCTTCATACAATTTCACAGGCGAACATTCACTATTGCCTCTCTTAATATTTTATAACAAATGAACACTTCAACAAAAGAAAAGACATTCTTCTTTTTACTTACATGAAACTAAAGAAAGGACTCATGAACTCATTACACAAAGTAATATATTCTATTTGTTAATATGTTTATTTCAGTAAATAAACTTCCGTTAATTGTGCATGTAAATATTCTTCTTATTATTTTTATTTGTGGAGGAAGTTGGTAACCCCGACCAAAAGGGTAATGACGGCACCCACAAATTGGTGACCACGACTTAGAATTGCATGCACAACGGAATCTCCTTATAAGCTACACGCGGTTTTCCTAACTTACTGGCGATATCATGCGTGCGGTAACACTCAAAGGAAGAAAAAGACGATGCGAATCTCAAGGGATGATACAAGCCGTCAGACGAAGCGTGGATCTCAGTACAAGGTAGCAACAAATTAGCGAGTTATGCCGGTAGTCGCTATTAAGTCGAAAGATTAAAAAATCAACCGACAGTTTAAAGGCTTTAAAATCACTCTCAAACAAAAAACAGAAAAATGGAAGCTCCCCGCGTTGAAACACCCCTAGCTACATTAACGCTAAATATTCCACCTTTTAATCCCACCAATATAAAGACGTGGTTTATCCAGATCCAGGCCCTTTTCGACGCAAAACGGATTACATCTCAGCGAACCAAGTATTGCTATTTGGTTGAAAAACTCCCGGCAGACGTTGTCGAGGAAGTGACTGATTTATTGGAGAACGTACCAGAAAATAATCCATACGACGAGCTTAAGGAGGCTATTTTGAGACGGACTGGCTTATCAAACGAGACAATGTTACGCAATCTCTTCACCCAAGTAGAATTGGGAGATCGCACACCGTCACAACTTTTACGATACATGCGATCATTGCTAGGAGACAACAAAATGTCCGAAAATATTATGAGAAGTTTGTGGCTGAATAAACTCCCAGACACAACAGTACAAATTCTGGCACCCACAACGGAAGAGACAAGCACGGTAAAACTAGCCGACATGGCGGACCGAATTCATGAAAATCTGAGGTGTCGCAGAGTAAACTCAGCACGAGCACAGCCAAAACAGACGAGAGACGACGAAGTGGCCGAACTAAAAACTACAGTTGAAAACCTCACTCGTAAATTGCAGGAATTAATGCAAATAAACCGTCGTTACTCATTTAATAATCGACCGAACTACCGAAAACGAAGTTTTAGCAGAGGTCGAAGCAACACACGAGAACGAGCGAACGAAATCTGTTTTTACCACAAAAAATTCGGCACACAGGCGAGGCGTTGCACTTTTCCTTGCACTTTTGAAAACAAGAATCAGGGAAACGATCATTCCAGCCAGTAGAGACGACAACTGTTGCTGGATTTTCTACTAAAGGTCGTCTATTTTTTATTCGTGACAGTAATCACGGATATAACTTCTTAATAGATACCGGAGCCGAAATAAGCGTGATACCAGCGCTAAGTAAACAGAAAGCTACTCCACAGCCTTACCACCTCCAGGCAGCTAATGGCACACAAATACCGACATACGGTGAAAAGTACTTAAGCGTCAATCTCGGCTTGCGTCGCACATTTTCATGGATATTTACCATAGCCAACGTGACGACACCAATATTAGGAGCAGATTTCTTAGCACGATATAATCTATCAGTAGACATGACTAATCGCACACTGACTGATAACCAAACAAAAATCGTAATAAAAGGTATCACCACAAGATACCAGTCTACTGGGATTAGTTCTGCCTTTCCTGAAGAGACGTACATTCGTCGGCTGTTTCAAAAATACCCACAACTTACTCAGCCATTCACAGTCACGGATGATATAAAACATAATGCAAGGCATTATATTAAAACGAGTGGACAACCCGTCTACGCTACACCCAGACGTTTGAAGCCGGATAAGTACAAGATCGCAAAGGACGAATTCCAACGCATGTTACAACAAGGAATTATTCGACCTTCCAAAAGTGCCTGGTCATCTCCTCTACATATGGTACTGAAATCAGACGCGACAACATGGCGTCCTTGCGGCGATTTCAGGAGACTAAATGCACGAACTGTACCGGATAGATACCCTATCCCACACATTCACGATTTCGCAATCGGACTGCAAAACGCCACGATATTTTCCAAACTGGATTTAGTGAAAGCATATCACCAAATACCGGCGGCGGAAGAAGATATCCATAAAATAGCACTGACCACGCCATTTGGACTTTACGAGTTTGTCAGAATGCCATTCGGACTTAGGAACGCCTGTCAAACCTTCCAAAGGTTGATAGACGAGGTTTTTAGGGACCTTCCATTCGTATTCGCATACGTTGACGATGTCCTAATTTCTAGTAGAAACCTCGACGAACATAAACAACACTTGGAACAAGTTTTCCAAAGACTGTCCCATTACGGTTTAAAAATAAACTTGGACAAATGTATTTTCGGTCAGCAAGAAGTAAATTTCCTCGGACATTCAATTGATAAGGATGGAATATCACCATTACCCGAAAAAGTAAGTGCCATTACGAATTTTCCACAACCTACGTCTGTTAGACAAATTCGTCGCTTCATAGGTGTAATTAATTATTACAGACGATTTTTACCCAACTGTTCCACAATCCTTGCACCGTTAACGTCATTATTGAAGAACAAAACGAAAAACCAACAATTAAAACTGGAAGGATCAGCTTTGAAAGCCTTCCATCAAGCTAAAACTGCCTTAGTCAATTTCACAAAATTGAATAATATTAAGGACAGTGAGGAATCGAAACTTACACTTACAACAGATGCATCAGACATAGCTGTAGGAGCAGTTATACACCAACTGACAGGGAATACAATGACCCCTATTTCGTTTTTTTTCAGCCAAACTGAGCAAGACACAGACAAAGTACAGTACCTTTTCAAGGGAACTATTAGCAATTTATTTGGCAATTAAACATTTTAGACATCTGTTAGAAGGAAGAAACTTTTGTATTTACACTGACCATAAACCGTTAACGTATGCACTGCATACACACATAGATAAATATGGCCCAAGAGAAATCAGACATCTTGATTATATTGCTCAATATTCTACAGACATCAGATACGTCAAGGGACAAGAAAACATTGTGGCGGACGCATTATCACGAGCTGCAATAACTTCGATAAATTCCAGTTCACTGAGTATGGAATTAATTGCACAAGAACAAAAAACGGACGAGACACTCACTGACGTACAACAGAAAACGTCTTTGCAACTGCAGGAAATGCCTGTACCTTTTAGTACAACAACATTTTATTGTGATACAACGAAAAAACAACCACGTCCATACATACCGCCAAGCATCAGACGACATGTTTTTCAACATTTCCACAATTTATCTCATCCAGGCAAACGAGCCACGGTAAGAATAATAGCAGACCGTTTCGTTTGGCCGAAAATGAATACAGATATTCGAAATTGGACCAAGACGTGTGTATCCTGTCAAAAGAATAAAATACACAGGCATACAAAGTCACCACTGGGTACTTTCAGTACGCCAGATGCCAGGTTTACCAATATCCATGTTGACTTGGTGGGACCATTACCCCCTTCGAAAGGACACACCCACATTCTCACCATAGTCGACAGGTTCAGCAGATGGCCAACAGCCATACCCGTGAAGGACACATCGGCGGCAACAGTAGCTGTAACAATATTAAAAGACTGGATAGCGATTTTTGGAGTACCGTCAGTACTCACAACGGGCAAAGGCTCGCAATTTCAATCGAAACTCTTCGCAGAATTCAACCAATTGTTGGGAACATCCCACATAAAGACAACGGCTTATCACCCCTGCTCGAATGGCCTCGTCGAACGCTTCCACAGACAGCTAAAAACTTCTTTGGCTATGAGTCATAACAACGCAGACTGGTCAGATAATTTACCATTAATCCTATTAATGATCCGAAACACGATGAAAGAGGATTTACAAAGCACGCCAGCGGAGGTAGTTTTTGGATCAGCAGTCACACTACCTGGACAATATTTTGATGCATCGGCAGACATTTCACCCACAAATACATTTGTGACGGAATTAAAGAACAAAATGTCTTCTCTCAAATTTACACCCACCAGGAGGGCTGACAAACAAACACATATGCCAAATGACCTTCACACATGCAAATATGTATTTATTAGGAACGATACAGTCAAAAAGCCATTTTGTTCAAATTACACAGGACCATACCAAGTTTTGGACAGAAGTGAAAAATATTTCACTGTCCAAAGGAAAAACAGGACAGACAACATCGCGATCGACCGAATTAAACCAGCATACATTGAGGAACACCCTCAGACAATTTCCCCACCAGAACAAATTCCCTTAGAACATGGGAGTCCAGCAGAAAGTGACAAGAACGTCAAACCTACGACAAAAACAGGTAGAAAAGTCCACTGGCCGAAACATTTCAAGGAATACATTACATATTAAAAAAAAAAAAAAAAAATTCTTTTTTTCCTTTTTTTCAAAGTGGGGGGAGTATTGTGCCAGTTGACACGGTTAAGATTCGAATAAAAATTGTTGTTTGAAATAAATACAATTTAGGCGCGCAGAGTGAAAATTGTTGTATTGGCGCGTGACAAATATAAAATAACGCCCACGCAAATTCCGATGTGGCTTTTTATATTAAATCAACTCAAAACGAGCGGACGTAATTGCAAGCACACCACGTGATAATTTCTGTCCAATGAGATTTCTCCAAAGACATATTTTTCTAAACTTTTCTCCATAAGCTCGCTGGAGCCGATCCAAATAGTATTTAAGCACACACAAACATCAAACTTTCTCTTTTCAACTGACTTTCATCCGGAGCTTACACGCATCTTACAATCACTCTTCCATTTCACCCTTTCGCGCGCTTCATACAATTTCACAGGCGAACATTCACTATTGCCTCTCTTAATATTTTATAACAAATGAACACTTCAACAAAAGAAAAGACATTCTTCTTTTTACTTACATGAAACTAAAGAAAGGACTCATGAACTCATTACACAAAGTAATATATTCTATTTGTTAATATGTTTATTTCAGTAAATAAACTTCCGTTAATTGTGCATGTAAATATTCTTCTTATTATTTTTATTTGTGGAGGAAGTTGGTAACCCCGACCAAAAGGGTAATGACGATTCCCACAGGTTTTTAAAAATAATGAACCGGCATAATAACGATCCCTTTACATTAGTAAATATTGTGCCGGGCGTCACTGTATGTTTAACAATTTAGTTAAATATACATGAACCGGCAAAATAACGCAGGAATCGTTATTTTGCCGGGACCGGCAATATAGCCTCTTCCTATGAAAAAAAAAATAAAATAAAATTACAATTTTTGTTATTTCATTTAAACTTTGGGTAAAGGGAGACAACTTTTAAACTTTACCATTTGGAGTAGTCTCCCTTGATTTCATTTGTCGTAAAGAAAATAATACAAGGTTTGAAACCGCCCGAACAAGTGTTTACAGATAAAAGCAAATTTAGTTTCTGGTTTAATGTTTAAATGTTAATGTTAGGAAACAAAACTGAGATATTTTGTGGAAGAGCCCCCCTCCCCCCGGCCAAAAAAATATTCGTTGTGTTGAGTGGATTGTTTATAAGGTCTGCATCAGCGCCGGGAACGCACCATGTTTCCGTGACTTCGCGTCGTCAACGTTCGGGCAGGTTTCGAAAGCGCCCGAGAGTTGACGAAGCAAAAACTGTCAAACGCTAAATTGAAGACTGGCAGACGATAATAACAAACCATAGCTAAACAATTATTATTAATTAGATGTTTATTTTTTTTTTCAAAGGAAGAATTGTTAATGAAATGTCGAAAATATATTCGACGCCAAGGGGTATCCGTATGATCAGAATAGGGTCGGGTGCAAAACGTTGCGAAATATTGCAAGTCGCGACCCCACTCTGTCAGGAGTCAAGTAACAAAAAGAAAGATTCGCAAGAGCTTCTAAGAACGTAGGAACACTCTAGCTGTATTGTTGTTGTTGCCAGAATGTACAACAACAACCGAACACACCTCCTCCAGAGGAAAGAAAATGCTCTTAAATAAAAGGTAATCATTCATATGCAAATTACTTTCCTCAGGTGGAAGGTATAAAAACAGAGTTAAATCATTCCTCGCTTTTGACTTGAAGAAGCCAAAAGCAACCGGCCCGTCTCTGATCCATGGCAACCCCATGACATGTAAGTCGATTAACTTATTTTTCTCACAGAAATGATTTTGTTTGATATTTTAAGCAAACGTTTATTTTTTTTGTTTGTTTTTCAATGTTACTTTTAAAAACTTTACGACGCGATTTCATAATAATCCTCTCTTACGTATCAAAGTGCAATCATCAGCGCAAGAAATTTTTTTTAATCATAAAAATAAGAAAAAAGTTGATAAAATTGAAACAGTGGAAAGTTCCGGAAAAAAATTGGATTTTTGACTAAACTTTACAAACGTTTTACTTCAAATTCCACGGAAGGACATTGGTATATAAACAGACAGGAATTGCACGCAACGTCAATACTTATTTTCAGCGATCTAACAAACGAATGCACACGATCGGAAAGCAAAGAAAAACAAACAAATTGAAAGCAGCAGACGACGATATCAAAACAAAACATGTTGTATAAAATTAATGAACTGATCTATTACAAAACTATATCTTCTATATAAAATTTAAAATAATAAAACGAAATATTATTGCTATATAGTCTTCCAGATTTTATAAACTAAAAACTACTTGATTAATTTACGTAATTTTTGGTATACGATATATTCATTGCGTGACAGGTACGTACATCAAACAGGTAGGTAAATCAAACAGATATTTCTCAGCTTGTCTTTTTTTCTCCGTGTCTCGGTAATTCTGGATAAGCACCAACATTTGGAATCAACACCTTCGATGTGAAGTTCTTATCAACGTCAGAAGTTCTTGAAGCATTTCTAAAACTCATTATTCAAAATAAAAAGTATGTAAAAAATAACATTAGAAACAAATGCTTTGACATTGTTAGCGTTCCCTCGTAGCCAACCGAAGAACGTGTAATAATCGTTGACACTTTTCGCGTCAAATCATGTATTTTACCTGTTGTTTACTTTGAAGAGAAAACATCCTTTTTTTGCTTAAAAATAGATTTTAAAAATATTTGTGTTATAGTGTGATGATGATCTACCCTATTTCGTGACGATATGGACTCTTCTTTTCTTTTTAAACATAGTTTACTCCAAACAAGGCAGGCCGCCACTGTACAAGTAAGGGGCTACTGAGAAATAGGGTGTTGGTTTTGGGGGTCATCCTAAGTTGGGAGCTGTGCAGCAAGATGTCTATTTACATTAGTTTTAAATGTCTGCATATCAGTACAGTCGGTGAAACAGGGAGCAGGGAGGGGGTTCCAGAGGCTGGCAGCTTGAGGAAAGAAGCTATTGGAGTAGAAGGCTCTTCGACATCTGGGGACCTCCACAGTGAATAGATGGGATTTGGCTGATTGTCGAGTTCGTCTAGTGCATTTACATTGAGAGGGCACTAGTGCAGCAAGTTCATCAGATCACAATCCATTGAAGTACTTGTAAAACAGGCACAAGGATGCAACATTGTGGCGATGGGACAGGGGCTGGAGCTTGGTTGACAGTGAGGGACCTATTAAGTTAGTGACTCTTTTTGGACCTTGTCTAAGAGGGAGAGACTAGTGGATGATGCATCAGCTCAGATGTGGCAACAATACTCCATGCATTGGCGGATGGTGGCTTTGTAGAGATACAGGATAATGTCAGGTGTGAAAAGTTTACTAGCACGGTAGAGGGTGCTCACCTTCTTTGCATCAGCCTTGGCAATGCCTTCAATGTATTTATTTCAATTCTAGACACTATGTATAGAGGAGCTTACGACAAAGTCTCGAAGCAGTAACACATTATTCTGTACTTCTGTAAATGCAAACTCTTGTAAATATACCACTGTGTGGTCCTATTTATTATCGGCCCTTCAAGGTCACAGCACTGGCGACGAGAACTCGAACTTATTTGGATGCAACATAACCCGGACTTATGTTGCACACAACACTGGCAACGAAATCTCGGACTTATGTCAGATGCAACATAACCATTAGTAAAACTAGCAATGTTGGATTTTCGGAAAAAGACTTAAGTGATGTGCTTGGAAAAATTGTTAATTACTACAGTAACAGCGAGAAGTTAAAAATTGTTAATTACTACAGTAATAGCGAGAAGTTAAAAATTGTTAATTACTACAGTAATAGCGAGAAGTTAAAAATTGTTAATTACTACAGTAACCACGAGAAATTAAAAATTGTTAATTACTACAGTAACAGCGAGAAGTTAAAAATTGTTAATTACTACAGTAATAGCGAGAAGTTAAAAATTGTTAATTACTACAGTAATAGCGAGAAGTTAAAAATTGTTAATTACTACAGTAATAGCGAGAAGTTAAAAATTGTTAATTACTACAGTAACAGTGAGAAGTTAAAAATTGTTAATTACTACAGTAACCACGAGAAGTTAAAAGTTGTTAATTACTACAGTAACCACGAGAAATTAAAAATTGTTAATTACTACAGTAACAGCGAGAAGTTAAAAGTTGTTAATTACTACAGTAACAGCGAGAAGTTAAAAATTGTTAATTACTACAGTAACAGCGAGAAATTAAAAATTGTTAATTACTACAATAACAGCGAGAAGTTAAAACCGTTCTGGATTTTTAACACACAAGATGTACCAAATCTGCGAAAAGAAAGCAGTCAAACGCCAGAAAATAAGATTGAAAACAAAAAAAATGTTTTTGTTCTTGAGAAAGATTTCAAGTCATTCTCCAACAAGGTTTTGAAATATAAATCGTTCGACCACGGAAATAAAACAACAAAAGTTGTGTCTTTTTTTTTCGTTTTTTTTTATTGTTTAATCAGTCACATGAAAATAAGTTTCAACAATCTTACTTATTTTTTTCTCTCATTAAGAAGTTTAGAAGTTACTTTCCAGTGAGAAAAGTTAAGACCGTGTAAAAAAATACACGAAAAAGTCGGTAGCCTATTTTAAGGGTCGACAATGGAGGAATTTAAAAAGGCAATGTTGGATAACATTAAACATCAACAAGAACAACAGCTTCGACTGGAAGAAAAATTCTGAGAAAAACAAATAGAACAAATTGAATATCAGAAGAAAAGGGAAATTGAAAAGTTTCGTCTAGAAGATAAATTTTAAGAAATACTATTGAAGCAAATGAAAAGATTTGAGGAAATGTTTCTTCATACATAACAAGAACAGAAAAAATTATACGAATTATCGAATGAGGGTCAAAATGGTGAAGATTAAAGTACATTTTCACAAAACATTTGGAGCATTATCGATAATTTTAATTACGACACTGAAAACTAAATTACGTTTGCTTCATATTTCAGATGATACGAAGATCTTTATAATAGGTACTGTTCGAATTGGACCGAATTTAAAAAGGTTTGTTATTAAGAAAATTGGGTACGATTTAACATACCAAATTCGTCAATTATATATGCCACAAAAAACAGCAACCTTACATTTGTTGAAGCGATACAATTATTAACTAAAACGTCTCTTTTTTCACAAAAAAGGTGGAAATGTATAAATCTCACATAGCAGACGAAGACTACACTACTTTCGCTAGCGTAGTTAACAAACATTGCAATGATTTCAAATTTTCACAGTTGAATGCTAACAATTTTAAAAGTCTAATCTTTGCACAGGGTTTAGTATCAAATACGGATGCAGAAATCAGACGAAGAGTTCTTGGCGCTCTTGTATAAGCAGTGACCGATCTGAGGGGGACAACTCTACCTTACCCAGCCGCCGCCATTCCGAACTCGCCCACACTTCGGCAAAGGAGACAACTTTCACACACATTTTTACAAACCCTTTATAACAATTAATGCGTTAGAAATAGCTTTTGAATGCGTTCAGAGTAATTTTTAAACAATTAATAAAAAAAACATGTTACGGGTTTTAAATGCACTTTTAATCACTTTTATTTACATGCTGCAAATTGTATACACTTTATAACAATAAAAAAAAAATGTTACGATTTTGAAATGCGTTCAAAATAATATTTAAATGCGTTAAAAATAACTTTTAAACAATTAATTTAAAAAAATGTTAAGTTTTAAATGCGTTCAAAATAACTTTTAACACTTTTATTTACATGCCACAAATTGTATACACTTTATAACAATTAATAAAAAAAAATGTTACAGGTGTTAAATTAATTGTTTGAAGGTTGTTTTGAGCGCATTGAGGAGTTGTTTTGGGCGCATTTCAGAATCGTATCGTGTTTTTTATTAATTGTTGTAGGGTTTGTAAACTTTGTGTCAAAGTTGTCTCCCTTGTCGAGTTCGGAATGGCGGCGGCTGGGTAAATTAGAGTTGTCCCCCTCAGATCGGTCACTGCTTATACAAGAGCGCCGAGTTCTTAATATATTAGTGAATGAGTCTGGTTTAACGCTTCAACATATCGCAAAGGAGGAACTAATGGAGAGGCTGTGTTCGACACATTTGAGATAGCAATCTCGCAATCAGGTTCTGAACAGCGAAGATCAAAAGGAAAACGTAAGATTATGGACTTTATTGTAATAAGCCCCAAAAGGAAAAAGTATTGACTCCCTACAGAGCATGGCTAAAAAGAGGGGTGTTATGGTGTAATGGTGATCTACCCTATTTCGTGACTATATAGAAGAGTTTCTAGACACATATAAAGGAGCTTACAACGAAGTCTCAGAGCAGTCGTTCTGTAACATACTATTCTGTACTTCTGTAACTGCAGACTCTTGTAAATATACCACCGTGTGGTCTTATTTATTATCGATCCTTCAAAGTCACAACAATTTGATAAATGTTTTGAAATATTTTTACTTTAATAAGATTTTTTTTATTTTCTATATCTGTTTATTTATTTTAGCTAATCGAACTAGTTTAGATATATGCGGAGAGGTAAAAAAAAATCCCTAAACCGAAGGAGGCAAAACGAAAAGGAAAATTTAAAAACTCACGTACAAGCGCCATCATCTTGCGCACATATTCCTACGCACTAACATGCGAACAGAAATAAATTGTTACCCACTCACACACACACTGACAGAACAAAGGTAGGCCACACATACACAATGCCACTCCTGCTTATTACTCACACACACACACACACGCACTAACAAATATATAGACATACACATCTCCAGCCATTGTGTCTGCTTGTTCATCGAACATTCTTAACCAAAACACGAGTTGTCATAAACTTTTCTAAACAAAAATTTCTTTACTAAAAATGACTTTTATATTCCTTATAAAATTAGATATAAAATTTCGTTTTTCTCGATTTTTAATTTACAAAACTCTGTTCATGTTTTAAGTTAGCACTTGCTATTTGGTGACCCTTCTATTCTCTCAATATTTAATTCCTTTTCATTTTTAATATTCATGCACACCCGTTTGATATCCTCTATTTACTTCCTTCGCCATTTATAACCCAACATTATCCTTATTTATATTAATTGTCAGCGAGGTTCTTGGTAAAATCCCAAACACGCAAACGTCGTCTAAAAAATAACCCTACCAAGGCCAGGAGCGAAACCACGACAGTTTTAAAAATTGTATTATTTCCTTTACGACACATTAACTCAAGGGAGGTTACTCAAAGTCAAAAATTTCAAAAGTTCTTTCCCTTTATGCAAAGTTTAAATTAAATAATAAAAATTGTAATTTCAATTCACAAAAATTTATTTATTTTATGATAAAGATTTTATTTTATTTTTATTCTAATCCCAGAAAGATAAAAATGAGATTCTTTTTTTTTCGTGCGAATACCTGCATTTTTGAAAAGTAAATGTTTTACTTTAGTGTGCATGCTCACTTTACTATGTAAATATAGCGCAAAATGACCACTCATTCCATGGTCACATAAAGTAGGACAGAACATGTGATCATTTTATTGTGCATTTTCAAAGTAGCTGTAATTTTTAATCTTTTTTCCCCGAACTACTAGTAGCATATAGTTTTTAAAAATTGAGATACGCCATCCCCTCTCTCAACTTTTTCAACAGAAAAAAGCAGAACTCTACAAAACACACACACAACGAAACTGTTTTGAATGTTATTTATTTATTTGTTTTACTAAAACATTGTTTAAGTAAAAATAACTTACAAAAAATTTTTTTTTTAATTGTTTCGGAGTAATGTCAAATATGATTTTTCAACGATATATATATACCTATGAGGGGAGTAAATATGAAATGAAATTTCAGACAAAATGGAAAATTTATTTATGGAAATGTGGATAAGCAAGCAAACATACTAATAGAAATAATTACACAAACACATCATTAAAGCTGGACCAAGATATTTCGGTCGATAGGCTCGACCATATTCGTTTGGTAAATTGGGCTTTATTTCACAGAATTCGACATTTTTTACATTAAAATCCAAGGGAAAAAAACAGTAGTAAGAGGGGGAGGCAATAGATGTTGTGTGTAGTGGGTACATGAAGGGGAGGGGGAGAAAGTGACTGAGTAAAACATAGGAAGAGTAGGAGGCGAGTAATAAAGAACGTGCGAGAGGGAGGAGGAGTAAGTAGGACCCTCTCGCATCTCCTTACCATATGATTGTGTGTGACTCATTTAGCATCTGCCTTGAGATGGTCGTCTCCGTCGGCGGCGGTCGTTATATTAAAAAATAATCTAGTATGTAACATTAACTGTTGCTAAATAAACTGTCGGGTCTCTGCATATATAATTTTTGTTTTTATTGCCTATTTCGTTTTCGTAAGTGTGGAATTTTGATGCAACACCCTATATATATATATATATATATATATATATATATATATTTAAGGGAAGTGGGGTCTGATCAACTCTGCTGGGAAGCCATGAAATTAAATACTGTCTTGTTTTTAAATTCCCGAAACAGTTTTTCATGGTAAACAACTGATGATCCCTTAAAATAGTGTTAGAAACTAACTAATATAATAACTGTAAAAAATAAATTGACTTACATGAGTGATTTTCCACTGGAAGACTTGAGACTATAAGTTTTTTTTATTTTTTATTTGTTTTTTTTAATATATTTTTTTTTTTGTTATATATAGTTTTAATGGTTGAGAAACTTCCGAGACTATATATATATATATATATATATATATATATATATATATATATATATATATATATATATATATATATGTGTGTGTGTGTGTGTGTGTGTGTGTATTTAAAGAATAGACATTTTTTAATGAGAAGTTTTTGTTAAAAGTGAGAATATATTTGTAAATTGATCGCCTAATTATGATGCAAATATAATTAAATATGGAATGTGAGTTTGAATGTGGATGTTATTTTGACAGATCAGGAGATAAGATTTGAAACAAACATTTGTGATTTGATGTTTGGAATAAGGAATGCATGAAAACAAACAATTTTGAAAAGTACTTTCGGGAATCAAAAACGTCAGAGAGAAGATTGTCACTAGGCACTTGCTTTTCTGATGGAGCCTGTATGGCACTAATCATACATAAATTAGACGAGTGTGAGAAAAAGATAATGTTGACATTATAACAACAATGAGAGTAAACAATGATAATTCCTTTTTGTATTTTCGAGTCTTCGTTTGTGAACCAGCCTGTAGAAGAATATGCTCCGGGAAAATGCTAGGAGAATACCCCAATGGAAGAAAGACACAAGTGTTTCTTTTCAGTCTTGTGTACTGTGGCATTGTTAAAGAAGATAAACTTTCTGTAACACATAATTACAACATGCCTAACTATTTGAGGAACTTTACATGTGGACTCTTGCAAAGAATTGAGGCGAAACACATTATATATGCATAGAAAATTGTGAAGGGCATTCCTTGAAAGCAAGAAAAAAGATAATAGAACAGAAATTTCTCATATGCTTGGCCCAATGTTATCAGTCGTTTATTGTTAACAAAAAACAAAATGATTCTAGTAAATGGATAATGAAATTGTCTTTGACATTTTATCTCATCAAAAAAGGTCAGACAACAGAAATTTCTGTTTGACATTTCTTGTCTTCAAAAAAATGTCAGACAACAGAAATTTCTGTTTGACATTTTTTGTCATGAAAGACAATAGAAATTTATATTTGTCACTAAAAAAAGGTCAAACGAAAGAAATTTCTGTTTTAAATTTTTTGTCGTATAAAAAGTCAGACAATAGAAATTTATATTTGTCATAAAAAGGTAAGACAACAGAAATTTATATTTGTCATAAAAAGGTCAGACAACAGAAATTAGTTTGACATTTCTTGTCATCAAAATATCAGATAAGAGAAAACTCCCAGGTTTAAAGAAATTTTTATTTCTTCAAATTTAACAATACTTTTTGTATCTTCTCGGATAGGTTTTCTTTTGGACCCAGATTCCTGCCTTTCTCGTTATTGGAGCCAGCAACACTCTTAGGGTAGCTGAAAATTTAACAGATTAAAATTAATTTTATTTCGAATGGAAAAAAGAAAGAAAATCATGATATCAGAGTCCCTCCCCCATACACAATGAGAAATTAAATTAGGAAAAGTTTTGTAGACAAGTTGCTAATAAATTATTCTTAGCCATTTTCATAGCCATTTTTATAAAAAGGCCATAATTTTCTCTAGTTATTGATAAGATATTCATACAGAGGATTAGTATCTTTCTGAAATGGCCTTTCATGGTGTCCTCGACAGGTCTCCATACATTGTATGGTGCGTTTCAAAGAAGAGAATCCATTGATTTATAAGAATAAACTGTTGTCAATTACATTCTCAAACTGTCACAATATAACACTGTGTGGTGTGTTTCAAAGATCTTTTGTGAAGTTAAAGTCTTTAGTTCGCCTCTATAGTGAACTATCGTCCATGAATGGCAAAGAGTCACACCCGGCATGAGGTATGTTAATGTGCATAAGTGTAGTAAGAATACGGCGGATCTAGAAGAGTCTAACCTCAATAAAAAAATAATTCCTCTATTCTTTACTGATAGTTCTAGTTTCTTTGGTAATCATCGACAAGCGTATACTTCAACAGAGAGAACGTGGCAGCATCATAACAAATGTTATCCAAGACTGATTTAAATGATAAAAGACTGAATCTAAACTTAACCCTCCAAAGAACTTTTTTTAACAAATGTCAAGCGCTTGGATTTCATAACAAATTTAGTATCTTTGTAACACATGATAATAACATGAAAGCTGATGCCTTACTATTTGAAGAACTTTACATGTGCACAGCAAATTTTGAAGGGCATTCCTTGATAGCAGAAATGTCTCATGTTTGGCTTAATGTTATTGTTAACAAAATGCAAAATGTTTCTAATAATTAAAAAAAAAAATTTCGTTGACATTTAATGTCATCACAAAAGGTCAGACGACAGAAATTTCTGTTTAGAAATGTTTTTTAAAAATTCAGGCAACAGAAATTTCTGTTTAGAAATGTTTTTTAAAAATTCAGGCAACAGAAATTTCTGTTTGGAATTGTTTTTAAAAAATTCAGGCAACAGAAATTTCTGTTTGAAATTGTTTTTAAAAAATTAATGCAACAGAATTTTCTGTTTGGAATTGTTTTTTAAAAATTCAGGCAACAGAAATTTCTGTTTGAAATTGTTTTTAAAAAATTCAGGCAACAGAAATTTCTGTTTGGAATTGTTTTTAAAAAATTCAGGCAACAGAAATTTCTGTTTGAAATTGTTTTTAAAAAATTCAGGCAACAGAAATTTCTGTTTAGAATTGTTTTAAAAAAATTCAGGCAACAGAAATTTCTGTTTGAAATTGTTTTTAAAAAATTCAGGCAACAGAAATTTCTGTTTGGAATTGTTTGTCTTCAAAAAACGGTTAGACAACAGAAATTTTGCTGTTTTAAATCTTTTGTCATAAAAAAAGGTAACACAACAGAAATTTGCTTGACATTTTTTGTCATAAAAATAACATTTCTTGCCACTATAAAAAGGTCAGACAACAGAAATTTCTGTTTGACATTTCTTGTCATCAAAAAAAAATCAGACAAGAGAAAATACCCAGGTTCAAAGAATTGCGTTTATTTCTTCAAATTTAATGATACTTTCTTGTAAAATCTTCTGTGCTTCCTGTATCACCGAGTATCCTCATAAGCTTACCTTTGAATTTACCAGATAAGGACGAACGAGATAGACTTTCTGGAAAATTAAAAGAAGGAAACAGATGAAGCGAAAAGGAACACACCGTTGTTTATAGCAGCCGCTGTAGGTAGGTATTTTTCTATTCTGGATCTTTATCAGTGTAATACCAAGGCGAAGCACTTCTCGGTGACCTATTCATAACATCTGTCCCTTTTTCTTGGATGACAAAAAGAAATTAAATATTTATAATGATGTTGATTATGAAAAACAATGAATTTGAAAAACAAACATTTTTATTTTGTAAATTAGCTGATAAACAGATTTGAATTTGGCTTTGTGAGCTTTTGTAGAAGCAAAGTCACTTATTATTTTGTTAAAGTTCATCAGCTCCACATAATTGAATCTAAAAAATACAGATGTTACAAAATGAACACAGGTCATTTTTAACATGATCCGCAAACTAAGAGTAGAGATTCCAATCTCGAGAGATGATTTTCTTGAGAAATCGAAGTCGACATTTCCAGAACTGGCAATCATTGATCGATTATTAGGCCTACTTGCTTTAAGAGCTTATGCATTCAATCCTTACTTTATAGAATATATATCTTCGATATTATTAAATACATGTACATTTGTGCGATTTATTTTATAACTAGCAGGATCCGTGTCCCAGCGTTGCCCAGGAAAGTATATTTAATCAAGAATTTTCAGGTTCCAACATTAAACTTTGGGAGTGAAGTGAAGTGCGAGTATTGTTAATATCTATATATTTATTTATTCTGGAATACTTCATAAGTAAGTTAATAAAAAACACCAACATGTTACGTTAATGGTATATGCGAAACTAATTCCCCGTTGTAAATTCTAAAATAAATGTCTGTGTATTTTGTTTGGTACTTCTTGAACCGAACTGTTTTTGAACATTTTTTTTTCGCCGAGAGTGAATCTGTATTGTTTTAGTGATGTAGAATAGTCGCCGATTTGTTTTTATTTATTCAAGAAATTCCGAGCCCCAACTACGGGAGTGAGTCTATAATTGTTTAAAGTAAAAGGGGGAAAATCACAAAAAATGTTATTAAGAAGCAAAGCACGGATATTGTTAATATTTATATATTTATGTTATCTGGAATACTTCGTAAGTAAAAACAAATAAACAAAAAAAAAACAGCAACATGTTACGTTAAAGGTATATGCGAAACTAATCCACCATCGCAAATTCTAAAAATAAGCGTGTGTATTTTTTTTCCGCTGGGAGTGATTCTATAATTTTTTGTTGAACAGAAGAAATAGATTAATTTATTGAATATTAAAAGCAAAAACCATGATTTATGCAGTTTGTACAAATCGGAATGTTCTACCTGTTTTATGAGGTTTTTAAACAATGTAATTAAACACACTTTCTTGTCTCTCAGAAATTAACGTTTTGTTTTTCAGCCTATTTATTTGCTCTCTCTCTCTCTCTCTCTCTCTCTCTCTCTCTCTCTCTCTCTCTCTCTCTCTCTCTCTCTCCAAGATACTGTGAAACTTTCTTCTATAGAAGAAATAGTATATTTATTTGAATCATCGAAATACAATGACTTACAAATATTTAAAATGATGAAATCGTGAATAAAAAGATGTAAATTAAGAAATGCAGAAATAGTTCTACCCCAGTAATCCGCCATTTGTAAAGTTGTTAAATAAGGCCACTTGAATATTTTCAGTGAAACAACATCATGAAAAGTTTGTAGAGATCAAATTATTCTACTTACTGTTATTAGAAGCAATTAATTATAAGACATAAATGCTGTAATATTTAATGTAAACATATATAATTGTTTATTTGTTAGCAATATAGACAGAGCAATGTAGAAATTGTTGTTTTTTTTTATTAATGTCGGGGGCTTATTTTTTATACTTATGTGGTTATTAAAAAATTGTCTCCATATTACTAGTCCTCCGGGTGGAATTAGTTTTTTTGAAAGAAATTAAAGTGAAATACGCTTTTTCATAATACAGATAACACAGTACAACAAAAAAATAATTGGCTAACGGGTATCAAACTTTGATTTGTCAGCTTAACTACTATTTAGGTCTAACTTCTAAAATCTGGTTGACTTAATTTTATATATTGTTTTATTTAAATATATTATTTTATTTAAATACAGTGTCTGTTGGGGATACCCGGCTTTCATCAATCTTGTCATCCTGGATTTAGGATCAAATTCGACTGGTCATTGCAGAAAGATTCGTCAGTTTCCCTTTGGTATTGAAAATTCTTCTTCGATTCCAAATGGAGACCTATTATAATATATATATATATATACACACACATTCAAACGTCTACATACGAATTTTTCCAACATATGACGTGAAATTCGATCAAATTATCGACTCTACACCCGATGGAAAATCCAACATACAACGTTAAAGTTTCGTGGTTAGCCCGCTATGAAGCAGCACTCATGACGGGATAGAGAGTTCAGTTCACAATTTCGCTTCGGTCCCGGAACGAATTGAATTTGTATGTAGAGGTTTGACTGTATAATAAACAATAAAAAAAAATGCATATAGCTTCAAGAATTTACTTAAGTTACACGGTTTTCACCAATCATCAGAAGTGGTGTGTCATGTATCCTTTGGTATCATGTATCATTTGGTATCATGTATCATTTGGTACTATGTGTCATGTATCCTTTGGTATCAAACGACGAGAGACCGAGCGATTTGAATATATAATATAAATAAGGGATATTATTAGACTTGGTTAGTGTTTAGTTGAAATGAAGAACAATAATAGGTTATTTGGTTCATCCTTAACTATAATAGTCTGTTTTTTTGTTCAAAACAAGTAAGGGTATTAAATATAAAGTATTATTTAAATAATAATAATAAAAATACAAAGCCAAACAAACCTGATCATTGCCATGATGACTGCAGTTTTAAATATCTTCAGACAAAAGTGGTTCTTGTTGAATTAGTCAAATAACCGTGATTTCAATTCACTTAATTAAAAATATTTACTTTTTCTTAAAATCTGTTTTTGTTATCAAGAATACAGCGTCTGAGCTTCCCCACTGCCCACGACTTACACTGAATAATTAGAAATGGCTGATCAGACAATTATGATCATTTAAATAGTCTAATAATAATAATTCATTTAAATATAGTTTAATAATAATAATTAATTTCAATATAGTTTAATAATAATAATTAATTTCAATATAGTTTAATAATAATAATTAATAATGTAAATGCATTCTTATCATATTTATTTTTAACAATTAAACAAAGAAAAAAACAGGTGTTAACTGAAAGTCAACTTATTGAATACATCATTTTTACGTGTTTAGAATTTGAACATTTACTTTAGTTAAGTCTAGGAAGTTAGTTAATGACAAGCGAAAGGGTCATCCTCAAATGCTTCTATGATGGGATCCTTTCTTTCTTTTGTCTTTGATAAGTTTTGCCACGCTACTTTTGTGCGTGAAGCTTCTTCCAAAAAATGGAGGATGAAAGTGAAGCCAGACAACGAAACGATTGAAAAAAAAAAGAACATTTTTTGTTTCTTAGATTATTTTACATGTTTTGAATTTGAGAATTTAATTAATATTAATTATTGATAAAGGGACACCCTACAGCTGCTCCTATATAGGTTGTCTCTCTTGCTTTCTTTTCTTGCCTGCATTTGGAAGTGCGACAAAGACTTCAACCGAGAAAATTAAGATAAATTACACTTTTTTTTGCCAAACTACCCGTGTTGTTTGTGATTGGGATATTTCTAACAATTAATCAAAGAAATAACAGATGTTAAACGAAAGTCAACTCATTGAATACATTATTTTTACGTGTTTCGAATTTCAGAATTTAGTTGTTTTTTTTTTTAACTTAGTTCACTCCAAACAAGGCAAGTTTCCACTGTAGATGTAAGGGGTTACTGAGAATTAAGGTGAAAGTTTTAAGGGTCATCCTTAATTGAGCTACATTAGTTTTAAATTTCTGCATGTCGGTACAGTCGGGGAAACAGGCAACAGGGAGGGGGTTCCAGAGGCCAGCAGCACAAGAAAAGAAGCTATTGGAGTAGAAGGCTCTCTGGCATCTAGGGACCACCACAGTGAATGGATGGGATTTAGTTCATTGTCGGGTTGGTAAAGTGTATTTACGTCGAGGGGGCACCAGAGCAGCAAGTTCATTGGAGCATATTCCATTGAAGTACTTGTAAAACAAGCACAAGGATGCAACATTGTGGCGATCAGACAGGGGCTGGATAGTGAGAGACATATTAAATTAGTGACTCTTTTTTTGACCTTGTCTAAGAGGGAGAGACTAGTGGATGGTGCACCAGCCCAGATGTGACAACAATACTCCATGCATGGGTGGATGGTGGATTTGTAGATATATAGGATACTGTCAGGTGTGAGAAGTTTTCTATCTCGGTAGAGGGAGACCAATTTCTTTGCAGCAGCCTTGGCAATGTCTTCTATGTATTTGTTCCAATTCATGTTACCTGTGAATGTTAGGCCAAAGAGTTTGAATGTTTGACTCTCAGGTAGGGTGTTATTTACCATGGCAATCAGTGGTTAAAGAGGTTTCTTGTAGTTGTTGAAGGAAAGGAGCTTTGTCTTAGCAGCATTTAATGTTACCATCCATTTATGACCCTATTCCACTACAGACTGTAGGGCACTTTTAAGGATTCAGCAATTGCCTCGGATATGTGCGCATCCATTTTACCTACATGACGAAAGTAGAGCATGGTGTCGTCAGCAAATATACCCATTTCAGACACAATGCCGTCAGGGAGGTCGTTTATGAAAATCAGGAACAATAAAGGTCCAAGGATCGATCCTTGGGGTACACCTGCATTTATGTCATGTTGTTTGGATGAACGGCTATCGAGGACAACCTGGATCTTTCTTTTGGATATTGATTTACTCCTCTCCAGGAGTTAGGCACAAGGCCAGTTTTTATCTTACTCCCACAAGTAAGATGTGACCCAAGGTCGGGTCGGGAAAGTGGGGTTTAAAAATTGCCTGGGCATTCCGCCGGTAGGGGCGCCTCAGGCAGTAAGCAATAAGCTTACTCCTCCCCAAAGAGGGGAGGCGAAGCCTGGGAGGGTGGACCTCCTAGAACTGCACAGGACAGACCCATAGACCGGCGTAAATCAAGCCCCGAAGGCCAAGACAATACCGGTCTATAGGGTGCAGTATCCATCGGAACAGATACTACAATTTGATCTTAGCCAAAAGGCCAAGGAAGGATCTAATATTAAATATTCGTCCAGTAATACCATATGAATTAATTTTTATGAGAAGACCTTTATGCCAGATCTTGTCAATGGCTTTGGATACATCAAACACTACCGCCTTAGTATCACCTGCCTTGTCCAGTGCATGGTATATGCGTTCAGAGATGACCGTTAGGATATCCGCAGTAGATTGTGCTTGCCTAAATCCATACAGACGATCAGAAAGAAGTTTAGCATTAACTAGGTGCCGGACTATCATTAGATCGATTAAGGATTCAAAGATTTTAGTGAAGAGTGGTAGTAGACTGATGGAACGATAATTCTGAGGGTCAGTTCTATCTCCAGAAGTCTTGAAGACTGGTACCACAGAGACAATTTTTCAGCTATCAGGGAAGCAAGATTTGGCAAGGCATTTGTTGTAGAGTTTAGAGAGGACAGGTGCCAGTTCAGCAGATCATTTCTTTATTACTATTACTGGTATAAGATCAGGCCCACATACTTTGGAGGTGTCAAGGTTTTTTATGATTTCTCAGACATGAGATTAGGTGATGGTTAGGTCATCAAATGTGGCTTCAGTCTGCAATGGGAAATTTGGGAGGTAGGGGTTTGCGGAGTCCAAAGTGAAGTTTAAGGCAAAACGCTGGGCAAGTAGTTCAGCCTTATCAGTTGCCGTGCAAATGACATCATCATGGTTGGATAGCGGGAAAATTGTTTATTGCGTATTGTTTATCATACTATTGAAGATTTTCCAGAAATCGCGAGTACCTAGTTTCTATGACTGAATGCGTTTTCTGGTAACTCTGTATACCTTCTCTTTGTTTCTATCTATTACAGTCTTACAATGATTTCTTGACACTATAAGTTTCTGTCTATTTGTAGTTGACTTATGGCGGTTGAATTGTCAGAATGCTTGCTGCTTCTGAGCAATAGCAGCTGCACATTTCGAGGTGCACCACTGCGAACAGTGTGGCTTGCTGTAGATTTTTTTTGCATGAGGAAGCTTATAATATCAAGGGTAGTTTAGAGAAAACAGTTAAGTCTAGAAAGCAAGTTTGTTGACAGAAGAAAGGGGCTGCTTCCATATAGGGATCCCCTCTTTCTCTTGTCTTCCATAAGTTGTAGCACGCTACTCCTGTACTTGAAGCCTCTTGCGAAAGATGGAGGATGAAAGTGAACCCAGGTAAATGAAAAATCATTTCCTCTTCCCGAGATAATATCTCGATAAACAACTAAACGGTTGAAAAAAAAAAACCCCAAGATTTTGTGTTTCTTGGATTATTTTAAGTGTTTTCAATTTGAGAATTTAATTAATAATATTAATATTTAACTAGCGGGACCCGTGTAAATTACACGAAATGATGTTTTTAATACTAATCATCTTGTTCCTAACCTATACATGTTTGAATAATATATGATAAGCTTTAGACTTGTATATTTATTTTTTAAAAATGAACAATACATGAAACAATTTACAAAACTTCTTTATATACAATATTTCTAGTGAAGGTAATATTTCGACGACTAAACCTTACTTTGTAAATGTTGTCGATTAAATTAAATGTGGCTCAAATTAATTAATATTTATTTACTCCTCTCCAGGAGTTAGGCACAAGGCCAGTTTTATCTTACTCCCACAAGTAAGATGTGACTCACGGTCGGGTCGGGAAAGTAGGGTTTGAAAAGCCAGCGCTCGAGAAGGTGAGCACTCTGGCCATTAAAAATTGCCTGGGCAGCCCCGTTGTCATTCCCCGGTAGGAGCGCCTCAGACAGTAAGCAATAAACGTACTCCTCCCCAAAGAGGGGAGGCGAAGCCTGGGAGGGTGGACCTCCTAGAACTGCACAGGACAGACCCATAGACCGGCGTAAATCAAGCCTCGAAGGCCAAGACAATACCAGTCTATGGAGTGAAGTATCCATCGGAACAGATACTACACTTTGATCTTAGCCAAAAGGCCAAGCCAATACATGAGTAGCATACAAAGATTCGGAAGGTCGTTGCTTTTGATGTAAGCATGACACACATAATCACACACGCTATTGTATTAATATGTGTCTTCCCGGTCGTTCCCTCCCTACCTCTCTTCCCCTTCCCCTCCAAATGTAGGAAAAAAATCTTAGCGGTTGGTTGGGATCGAACTATAAACCAGTCGGACCAAAGTCAAAAATACTACGTCGCTAACCGTTGCGCCAAAGGGAAATACTTGAAAATGCTTCTAAAATTAGGCGAGTTGAATGTTTTTCAAAATGTAGGTGCGGCACGCATGCGCAGAGCTTTTGCCGGAAGCGTGACACACGAACACACACGCTATCGTATTAATATATAGATTAATAATATTAAGGGTGGTTTAAAGAAAACAGTTCCTATTTACTTGTCTCCCCACGAGGGCAAAGTTAGACACAAGGTCGGTTTTTAATATGGAGAAAAATCCAGCTCCCCAAAAAGGGGTAACCATTGATTGTTACAAAATTTTAAATTACCTTAGTCTAAAAGGACTTCTTCACTGACAAAATAGACTAAGTGTATCAATTAAGTCTATAAAATTAGTTAATTGGCACGATAAAGGGACACCTTACAGCTGCTTCTATATGGGTATTCTCTCTTACTCTCTTTGCTTTCCTGGATTTAGAAATTAAAATGAAATGAATTACATTCTTCTTTGCCAAACTACCTGTGTTGTTTGTGATTGGGATATTTTATTCCCGATTCCCCTCTCACCCCCCCCCCACACACACAGCACTGACTGCTGACAAGAAACTATCCATGTTGGGCCAGATTAAAGTCATTTTTAGCTAATCTGAAAGTCTTGCAATTAGAATTAAGGTATTTGTTTGTCTGTAAATAGAATTAACTAAAGGAACGTCTTCTTGACTGCTGATAAAAATTAACTAAACATGGTGACTGTTAAGATAACTGAGTTATTTCCCCTTTAGTAATTGCATAGTTTAAAAAGGAGAAAGATTGGGAATGTTGGTGTTAAGAGATAATCTGCATAGCAACAGGATTGGCCAATCAGGATCCACCTTGACCTAAGCAAGTGTCAGCTGAGCACGTGATGAGAGATTATAAAACTGATAGCTCCCTGTTTAATTCCTCTTCCTTCCCTACGAGAAGGGAATGACAACAGCATCCACGTTGCTCGGACCAACTCCCAAACTTCTCTCTTGGGACTTAACAACCCCCCCCCCCCAGGCCCTCTGATCCTGGGTTCGACTTCGCCAAGAAGACCTAAGAATTCAACATGGCTACTTCTACCGCCACACATGTGGACTTAATATAATGCAATACACACATACGTACACACACACATGAACATGACTTCAACACTTGTGTACTGTACACATTCTCACATGTTAACTATTTTTCCTTCCATTACCAACAGGTCATTCATTCTACCCTTCATATATGAACTCTTTTCTCTTCCCTACTAACGAGACATTTATTTAATCCCACATGGACTTTTTAACGTTTTCCTTTGTCCGTACTCATGGACGTATCCATTTACTAACACCCTTCTCTTTCATTTTCCTTTTATTTACATGCAAACAAAGATCGTCGATATAAAAGTGTTTTTAATGTTAGAAATGGACTATCGTCATCAGTATTTTACATTTACGCTTCACAAACCCAACTAGGTTCGCTTTGTAATTGTGTCCATAAAAATGTGTACAATAAAGTCATAAAAGAATGTGTATGAGTGTGTGTGTTGAAGTCTAGGATGTGTGTGTATAGAAGTTAAGGGAAATGTCTTACATATCGTGAAATGTGTGTGCGTAGTGCACATATGCTGGTGAGTGTGTTCATAAGAGGCCAGACCGGAAGAAAGAGTGTGAATTTTCTTGTGCATCACATTTTATATCATGGATTGTAGTATCACCTACCATCACAAAAGAAGGGATAATTTGCGTCTGAAAGGCCCCCTGACGAATGTATGTGCAAGTGTGTAGAGAAGGGGTAGGTAATGCTACAGGGGTTCTGAACCACTAGTTCAGTCAGGAGATCTTCCTGCCGGCAACAAATTCAGACTGTCTAGTTACTGCTAATCTCATCATAGCTTAACGAGCCATTCCTCATAGAAAGACGCTTCTTATTTTCAGGCTCAGCTCAGGACTGTTTATCATCAGTGACGGTATATTCGACTGTTTCTCCAAATCCATTGTCTGCCGTCAATAAAATTTAATTTATTTTTGCATGGATCGACTTTTTCATTCCCTTCACAAAATTTGTTGACCTCGCTGTTCAAATATCTTTTAAAGACAGCATTTAGTGAATCAGACGTCCGAAGACAACAAATCTTTCTGATACCATTGAGAGAAAAGCCAATTTATGCAATACCATCTTTTTTTGGAATTGTCGATTCGTTACTCTGTTGGGAAGAGTTCATGTATTCTGACACCAATGTTATATATCGCGACACTGTTACCAATGTTATATATTGACAACAGTGATATGAATGTTGCATTTAGACAAAACGTTATGTTTTGACACAGATATTATAATCAGGATCTGGCACAAGTGCGAGACCTTTATTCCCTTCGCAATATATACCACATAAATTTCGATTTTATTTTAGGGCTCAGTGAGTCACATGTTAAAACTCGGCTCTAATGAAACTACTTAATTTAACAAAATGATCAAAAGGGAGTAACTAGTGTTAGATTACTAATGCCATAACAAAATTATAGAAGAGGGGGGTAACTAGGTCTTGCTTACGAGAGAGAGAAAGAGAGAGAGAGATAAAGAGAAAGAGAGAGAGAGAGAGAGAGAGCACGATTTTATCATAAAAACAAATCAATAGTTGCACTTGTATAGAAAACAACAAGTCAAGCTTAGTCAACGATTAACAAGCGTTTATTATGGCAAAAAATACAATCGTAAATTTCGGCTCTTCTTCTTGCGTATTTCTTTTTAGACGTTCATCTCAGTTACAGCAAGCCAATCCAGAGTTTCATCATCAAGGTTAATATGGCCCAGATCGCCATTTGGTGGCCGGTGTTTGGGGCAGCTGGTGATGACGTGTTCCACGGTCTGCGGGGGTCTCCACATTCACATTGATCACTATCCATGAGGCTCCACCTCTTCATCGACTCGCCAAAGCGTCCCACGCCTGTCCTCAGCCGATTGAGCATTGTCCACTGCTTTCGCAGCAGGTGCTGGCCAGGGACATCTGTGGGGTCTTTGATATAATAGCCTGGATAGTTCTACTGTCTTCCACTGTTCCCTCGATCTTGTCTTGACCCAGTAAGCCTTGCTAATGTCAGCTGGTGTTTGTGCAGAGCAGATCCTAGGCCTGCAAGGTGTCAGAACTTAAAGCACTTACACTGAGGTCTTTCTGTGAAGAAGATGGGATTCACTCATCTGCGAGGGTTAACATGGCTCCTTTTCGTCTGATATCGGCACGAGCAATACTGGCGAGGACAGGCAGTTGGTGAATTGGAGTGGCTCGTAGTCATCCGGAGACAGTCCGTAGGGCGTCATTGAGGGCAGTGTCCAGCTTTTTCACATGTGTACTGCGGCACCAAACTAGAGCACAGTACTCAACAGCATTGAAGACCACGGCTTCTGTTCGGCTCTGTTTCACGGGAACTCTTGCTGTAAAGGGTTGGATTTAGATCGACCGGTTGGTCAAATTAAAATATAGTCTTGAGGATGAAATTGCAAATATGAAAATCCCTTTTCTTTTTTTTTTTCTTTTTTAAAGTAATATGAGATCTTGGAATATATACGTAGAAAAAACTTTTTTTTCCCTTTAAAATTTTGTTTTCGTTTCATATGTCGAATTAGCGTGCAGCATCACTCGGGGAGAGTGAGTATGAGTCTTAAGAATGAGAGTTTCATAAAATGCCCAGATTCTGTAGTTAGACTTATCGATTCTGATGAACTCTGTCGGGCCATGACCTTCGTAAACAAATTAAGGCCTGTTCGATCAAAAAGTGACGTCATGCTAGTAGGTTGCTGAAGTTACGAATAATAAAACTGTTGTCGCCAGAAAAGTTAGGTAACTTCCTTTTACAGCTGCTCATCTATCCTCTTCGATTGCTCTGTCCTCCGGGATTTTACTGCTCTTTCTTCCTATGTTTTACTTTTCATATAACTCGGACCCCTTTTCTGACATAGCAACAGTTTACCCAATCCCTTGCTTCACAAAATGCGTGGGCTGATTTTATTAGATCTTCCTCTCCTGTCTTAGTAACCTCCTGCCCCCTTTTATTTAAACTGTCTTTTTACACTGCATTTCACCCTTCTCATAGGGACAACAAATCCCTTACTATTTTCATTTTTATGGGGCAAAACATGTGTAAATAAAATCGTTGAGAATGTTGCGATCTGAACTGAAACCTTAATTTTTGCTTCGACTTATGGCAACAATTCCGTCTAATTGTTCAAATTCCAACATGACAGCCCTACGCAATTTTCTAAAAAAAAAAAATGATTCAATTAGATTTTATTTATTTATTTAACGATTTTTATGTTTACTTTCGTTAAATGAAGTCTAATTGAATCATTTGAAATATTTTCTTTTCTTTTTCGTAGATTGGTGGCCATGTTGGAATTGGATATTATTTAAGTGAAATGGTTGCCCATAAAGTTTAATTGAAGCTAAAAGTTACTCTGGATATTATTTATATTATTATTCATAAAGTTTAATTGAAGCTAAAAGTTACTCTGCTATTGAATTTAGAGGCGTCAAAATCAGTTGTGAATTTTGATGTAGATGTCGGCAATTTCCTTTTATCTATTAACAAGCTGTTCCGACTCGGCATTGCCCGGGAGTCTTTTACTTTAATTTTTGTTTCACTTTTTTTAAAAAACTGTGCCGTTGATTGTTTTTACCGAATTTTTGTTAAAGTTAAATTTACTGATTACGTCATCATTGGCTCATTAAATTATTAATTGAACCAAATTGCGATAAAACTAATTTTCTTATGGTAATATTTTAGTAATCTGTAGCAGTTGCATGAGATCTATTTTTGTTTCTATGTACGTAGAATATCTTGCGTTATGTCGAGTTGTAGTTGGAACCAAATTGGATTACTTATGAGGACGTTTTATAACAAGTATTTGTTAACATTGGATTTGAAGATGACCATATTGTAGTCTGCAGGAAAGCAGTCCCGTGGTGATGTGCTCTACAAATGGGAAGTTCTTGGAAAGAAACTCTGTTTATGGAAATAAAGTTTCATGTTAGGCACATCGAGGAAGAAAGGAAAGTTCTTTGCAGTTGTGATAAAAAACGAGTTCTTGCTGTGAATGTATTACAAGAAAGAACCAGAGATTTGAAGATAAAAATAGATTCCAAAACTTTAGATCTTTGGCACTTTTTGTTTTGCACACTTAACAGTTATGTTTTTTTTTACCAAATATTTTCGATTTTAGAGTGGGGGATCACTTTTCTATATAAATGTAACGTAAAATGATTACTCATTTCCTGACTATCACCAACTTTCAGATTTGTGCGACTAATTAGTTTTAATGTTATTATGTCATTATCAATTTTTTAATTTTTTTAATTTTGGGAAGATATTTTCTTTTTTTTTTATTCGGGGGGGGGGGACTACCAACCGTATTCTTAATTTTAATGTATGTGTGTTGGGAGTAAGGAGTAACTAATGTTGGCCAATTTTTTGTGGATTTCAGTAAGTGATCATGCAGTCAAAAGTAAAGCCCCTCCCCATCCTAAAAAAGCACTTCCTTAATTCTACTACATGTAAAACACACACACACACACACACACACTAAACGGTCCATAAAAAATGTCAAAACAAGTGATGGGTAAAGAACGAAAAAGTACCCAAAACATGAGGATTTGTTAAGAATTTTTCAAGCCAGAAATGACTTTCAACAGTTTAAACGCTTCCAAATTCCTTTCAAATTTTGAAGTG
Source organism: Sepiola atlantica (assembly GCA_963556195.1). Lineage (NCBI taxonomy): Eukaryota > Metazoa > Mollusca > Cephalopoda > Sepiida > Sepiolidae > Sepiola > Sepiola atlantica. The sequence goes on from OY744535.1 coordinate 71,527,922, forward strand.
CCACAAAGAAATTCTTTTCTTTTTCAACTATTAACAAAAGATTAAGTACAATAGAAAGTATCCACTTCATCATGGCCGCCATATCTGAAATCAGAAATTGCGAACCGGTGTTAATAAAACAAGCAAACTATTCAACTATTAACAAAAAGATGAAAATGATTGACAATTTTTTTTTTTACAAAGAAATGGAAATTAGTTTTGAACACCCTCTCCAAAACAATTATTTTAGTGGGGCATCAGTTTCACATATAAACTTAACATAAAATGATTCCCCAGTTCCTGGCTACTCTAGCTTTTTAGGGCAGTAACCATTCTCTTTTTAAAATGTTCATGGCAAAGCAACAGGCGATAACTTCTTGCATTTTGGGGAGGTAGGAGTAGGGCGTCATACTGAAAAGTAGTAAAGAAAAAAAACAAAACTTTTAATTATTTAAAAATTTAGATATCGACAAAATATAATTTTCTAAAAAAGAAACTGGAAATAAAACATTAACAATAATACACTGACCTTATTTTAGCAGAGAGTGTTTATCTATTGGTCAATTTATAGCGAAGCCCCACCCCCTAAATAAACGTACCCTCCCCCTCCGTAAGACCACACCTAATAGCCCCTAAAGAGTAGAAGCTCTCCCCATGCACAACAAAAAATAGAAAAGGCACAGAATGTATCTTCGAGAGCAGAAAACAAAACAAAATGGTTTCAGCCCTAAAAAAGTTAGAACGGATCCGCCACTATAAATTCTAAAATATTTATATTTCTCCCCGCCAGGTTGTGGAAGTTGTTCACACGAAATCGCAAAAAAAGTAGAATCTTATTTTTCTTGGAGGGGGGGGGGGAGGGGGGCGTGATTTAGCTGAGGGCGTTAATCTACAATAATACTGAAGAGATAATAACAGATTACAATGACCGACTGGCTTACAATGTCCTGACTGCAGCAGCACTTTTATCTTCCGCCCAGGCCGCCCAGCCCTCCGGCGCCAGCATTTTGGCTCACGTGACTGAATCGTAGTCGTTTATAAACAGAATATTCTTCGTTATTAACACTTAGCATATATCCCCCACCCCCAGTACATTTTTTTTGTTTATTAATTATTTACCTTACGAAATAGAATGAAGATTGATGGATTTTTGCCCACCGCCGTCGCCAGCATTTTGACTCACGTGACTCAATCGTAGTCACTTATGAACAGAATAGTCTTCCGTATTAACAATTAGCATGTATCCCACCTCCAATACATTTTTTTTTGTTTATTAATTATTTACCTTACGAAATAGAATGAAGATTGATAGATTTTCCGCAAACCGCCGCCCAACCCCTGCATATATATATATATATATATTATCTTATATATTTTATTATCTTTATTATCATTATTATTATTATTATTATTATTATTATTATTATTATTATTATTATTATTGTTGTTATTGCCACCATTATGACTACTTCTATAATTTTTCACTATCATCATTACTATTGTTAAGATCACTGGGATTACCACTCTGATTACTGTTGTCCGTTAAACCACTATTTTTATATGATCAGCATTATTGCAACCATTAACCCATACCATAATATCGGCAAACATTATCTTATCATTATCTAATATTATTATGATAATCACTACCCCCTAGGATTCCTAATATTCCTTAATTATTCTATTTCTTTCCTAAACTATTATTTTTATTATTATTATCATTACCATTATTATTATCATTATTATTATTATTATTATTATTATTATTATTATTACTATTATTATTAATAATTAATAACGCCAGCATTTTCCAGTTATTCTTTTAGTTATATATTTTTAATATTTTTTAATATTTTTTAGTATTTTTTAGTATTTTTTAGTATTTTTATTATACTTCATTTATTATTATTTTCATTATTTCACCTCAATTATTAGGAGTATCTATTATTATTATTATTATTATTATTATTACTACTACTACTACTGTTATTGCCACCATTATGACTACTTCTATAATTTTTCACTATCATCACTACTATTGTTAAGATTTCTGGGATTACCACTCTGATTACTGTTGTCTGTTAAACCACTATTTTTATATGATCAGCATTATTGCAACCATTAACCCATATCATAATATCGGCAAACATTATCTTATCATTATCATTATTTAATATTATTATGATAATCACTACCCCCTAGGATTCCTAATATTCCTTAATTATTCTATTTCTTTCCTAAACTATTATTTTTATAAACTCTAAAATATTATTGACCACTATTATTATTATTATTACCATTATTATTATTATTATTATTATTATTATTATTATTATTATTATTATTACTATTATTATTAATAATTAATAACGCCAGCATTTTCCAGTCATTCTTTTAGTTATATTTTTTAATATTTTTAATATTTTTTGGTATTTTTTAGTATTTTTATTATACTTCATTTATTATTATTTTCATTATTTCACTTCAATTATTAATGGTATCTACTATTATTATTATTATTATTATTATTACTACTACTACTACTACTATTCCTGTTACATTTAACGAATATACTTATTTATTCAAATTAACTCCAGACAAATTATAAAGACAATATAAAGACCCGGAACCGCGACACATTTTATCACCGCCCTAACCAATATAACAATCAGCCCAATTTGCACGCACGCATACTACAGTTCACTTGGAAAAAGACATTTATAAACTCGACGGTTTTTTGACACCTAATTCGTGCATGTCTACTACCCCCCTCCTTCCCTCCCGACCTAAATCAACAGACGCCCTCTCTCTCTCTCCTTATTCTTCTTCTTTTTCTTTTTTCCTCTATGTGTCTCTCCCCTCATCATTATTTGTTCCTCTTTCCACCATATATTCTTATTTTTTTATTTATTTATTTATTTATTTGCCCTGTCTGTTTCAGATTCTAGACCTTAGATTTTTAGATTTTTTAATTTTTAATTTTTAATTTTTAATTTTAATTTTAATTTTTTAACGGCTTTAATTTTTGAAATGTTAAATTTCTTTCCTTCTTCTTCTCTGTCTCTACCCCTCCACTTCATTCTCTCCAAATATGATCTGAGGTTAAGATCGGATTCTAACTCTGCCTGATGAGATCTCAGTTTATAGTAACTGTTGATCGATAACATCGACATGCCAGTGTCGCAGATTTTGTACATGTCTGTGTAAATAAAACTATCATATATATATATATATATATATATATATATATATAATGGTAAAAATCTAGAATACTGGCCGGCCAATGACCGGGTAACCAGGCTGGGCAGTGACAAAGTGTGCCAGCAATAAAATAAAAATTGTCCTGGGCCAAAGAGATGCTATATGGCCACTTAGCAAATAGGTGTCAATTATATATATATATATATATATATATGCGGGGGTTGGCGGCGGTTTGCGGAAAATCTATCAATCTTCATTCTATTTAGTAAGGTAAATAATTAATAAACAAAAAAAATGTATATTAGCAATATATGCTAAAATGTTTTGTTTTTTTTCCTTATATAGTTTTAATGGTTGAGAAACTTCCGAGACTATACATATATATATATATAATTATGCAGGTTATTTCAAACGACGATGTTTACCGCGTTTGTGAAAATTGAATTTGGGTGTGTTTTATCTGAAACATTCGTAAAACAAATATGAAAGGTCTAAACAACATTTTTTAGCTTATTGGCTTGAAAGTGCAGTATTAAAAATTTGTTTAATTGAAAATTGGTTCAATTACTTTCAGAGCACTGATTTTAAAGAATTTAAAACATTTATTTTTTCAGTGGGGATATACTCAGAAGGGAAAATCCATCAATCTTCATTCTATTTCGTAAGGTAAATAATTAATAAATAAAAAAAATGTATTGGGGGGGGGGGGATATATGCTAAGTGTTAATAACGAAGAATATTCTGTTTATAAGTGACTACGATTGAGTCACGTGAGCCAAAATGCTGGTGCTGGGGAGCTGGGCGGCGGTAGGCAGCGGTGGGCAAAAATCCATCAATCTTCATTCTATTTCGTAAGGTAAATAATTAATATATATAAAAAAAATGTATTGGGGGTGGGATACATGCTAATTGTTAATACGGAAGACTATTCTGTTCATAAGTGACCACGATTGAGTCACGTGAGCCAAAATGCTGGCGCCAGGGGCTGGGCGGGAGGTAAAAGTGCCACCCTCCTGACTGTTCAAAATTCGAAAGTGATTTTTAACCCTTTAAACTGTCGATTCGAAAGTAATTTGTAGCTTGAATTAAAGGTAAAATATTATAGTTTATTTGTGAAAAAAACATTAACTGACGCCCCTCTCCTGGGTACTTGTCCAGATATTGAACCTAATTTCCGTGACTGCCCGGCAGCAGCGAGCCGACAGCTAACGGAAGCGTCCGAGACCTGCCGAGTCGAAAACGAGGCTGGCGTCAAGCAGCCGATAGCGATTTGAAGGAGAAACGCTTGCCAATTGGTAGAAAATGAATTTCGAAGTGCTGTTTCGTACAATTGGCTCTCCGGAGCAGTGCATTAAGTTATGCGATGTATGCGATGCGGCGGCGGCCGACTAGCACCGCGAAAAACTGTGACGGAGAAATATGCATGGAGATGCTCCACCCAGGAATGCCGGGCTTGGATTTCGTTGCGATCGGGGACGTTTTTTTCGCGGTCAAAACAAGAAATTTCGTAGACCCGACGACGGGGCATGCACGAATCATGTCGAGAGAATGTGGAAGGAAGCGAAGCAGAGGAACAAGAAAGAATGCGGGACGAGCAGGACCCTAATAGACGGCTATCTGCGGGAATTCATGTGGCGTCAGACTTTCAAAAAAGACCCCTTCGACGCCATATTATCGCAGATAGCCGCACTTTATTCAGTCGTCGGCGACCAACAATCTTCTGCTCCGCCTCCTCCTCCTTCCACATCCTCGACGACTACCCCATCCTCCTCTTCTGCCTGTATTTCGCTAAGCCATCCCCCCCCCAAAAAAACAAGCCCTTACCCCTCCAGGAAAAGAATCTAATGAAAGAAAAAAAATGTCTAATGTAAAAAAAAAACCCTCCAAAAAAAGCTAAAATAATGAAACAAAAACAATGCGTAATTGCAAAAAAAAAGAAAGTTACAAAAAAAAAAAAAAAAATGGTTTAAAAAAGTTAAAAAAAAAAAGTTTTTATTATTTTAGTTACAAAAAAAAAATGGTTACAAAAAGTTAAAAAAAACAAAACAGTTTTTATTATTTTAGCGTTTCTACAAAAGTTTAAAAAAATGGTTCAAAAATAATAATAAAAAAGTGGGTATCTTTCAGAATGATCAGTACAGTCGCGGACGGGGTCCAAAAAACTAACGAGAACGGGGTTATAAAAATAAATATGCAACAAGTGAGTTTAACCTACGTCGAGAAGAGATATTTGTCTACTTACCTATGATATTTGTTTGTATTTTTACGTACTATAAATGGGTTTTATTAGATGTAAAAAAAATTTCTTGTTCATTTTTTACTCGTTTTTTTTTAGACAGTATGGCGTCTTACGAGCAAGCGCCATTTTTTTTTTTTTTGCAAGTTCGCGTGATAAAACTATTGATTTCTACTAAATAGCAGTTGGAACGGTTTAAAAATACAAACAAATATCACAGGTCAGTTTTAAATTAACTTTTATCGACGACAGTTACTTTTATTTGTTGTATATTTGTTTTTTTTAGCGTTTTCAGCGTACTGATCATTCTGAAAGATACCCAAAAAAGTTTATGGGTTTGTTCATTTATTTCATTTTTTTTGTATAAAAATATATGCATTTCTTTTTCCTTACGTATATTCATCGTCTTATATTGTTGTCGTCTGCCGACTCGGCAGGTCTCGGACGCTTCCGTTAGCTGTCGGCTCGCTGCTGCCGGGCAGTCACGGAAATTAGGTTCAATATCTGGACAAGTACCCTCTCCTGTATTAAACAACAACAACAAAAAAGCAATCTGTGTTTATTCATTTTCGTTTGCCAATTACATACGATAAGAAATAATATTTAATTGGAAATTATGAAAAAGCGTGTTGGACGAGAGTTATCTCCCGTCTGTGGAGAAGACGTTAGAGGGCGCTTCTGGCGCGAGAGTTTGTAATCTCGTTCTACTCACGTAGTGGGAAATTTAAAACGAAATTTTTATATCTACCAAATTGACTGACACTCTGTATACTGTTTTTCTTATCAGACAAAGTTTCCACAGCGGTAAGATGTGACACAAGGTCAGAAAGTGGGATTTGAAAGCCAGTGCCCTAGAAAATGAGTACTCTGACCTACAAAAAATGCCTGGGCAGCCCCGTCGGCATTCCCCGGTCGGGGCGCCTCAGGCGATTAGCAATAAACTAACCCCTTCTGAAAGGGTGAGAAGGCTAAGCCCGAGAGTGTGGACCTCCTAGAACTGCACAGGACAAACCATAAGACCGGCGGAATCAAGGACCGAAGACCAAGACGGTACCGGTCTAACGGGTGTAGCATCTATCGGAACAGATACTACACTTTGATCTCAGGCCACAATATATACTATAATCTGTTGAAGGTGAGTATTTCCCCCAAAATTTGATAAATTTTTAAATAAACTTTTTCTTTAAAACAACCCTGAATATATTTTTATGGATGAGGAGATTTAAAAAAATATTTTGGGTATCTTTCAGAATGATCAGTACGCTGAAAACGCTCAAAAAACAAATATACAACAAATAAAAGTAACTGTCGTCGATAAAAGTTAATTTAAAACTGACCTGTGATATTTGTTTGTATTTTTAAACCGTTCCAACTGCTATTTAGAAGAAATCAATAGTTTTATCACGCGAACTTGCAAAAAAAAAAAAAAAAAAAAAAATGGCGCTTGCTCGTAAGACGCCATATTGTCTAAAAAAAACTAGTAAAAAATGAACAAGAAATTTTTTTTACATCTAATAAAACCCCATTCATAGTACGTAAAAATACAAACAAATATCATAGGTAAGTAGACAAATATCTCTTCTCGACGTAGGTTAAACTCACTTGTTGCATATTTATTTTTATAACCCCGTTCTCGTTAGTTTTTTGGACCCCGTCCGCGACTGTACTGATCATTCTGAAAGATACCCAATATTTTTTTTTTTTTAAAGAAGGTGGATCATTATAACATGAAGTGATGACGTGTCAAAATTCGATTGGATGTCCCTAAAGAACGCAGCAACTTTCTGCTTTCATTTATCGGATTTAAGATGATTTATGAAAATAATCTCTTCGATACAACCAAGTTATTTGGATTGAAAAAAATTAAAAAATTGTGGATAGATATTTGGAGAGAAAAAAATGTGATTAATGTTCATTTTTAACCGAAATTACCTTTTTGAATAACTAAGAAATGATTTTTGTTTAAAAATGGAGTTAGCAGACGACATCTGACAGCCATCTTGAAATATTCAAATAAAAACAAATTAAAAAGCCAAACAAATCTGATTTCTTCTGTTGAGGAATTTCTTGTTTTAATAATAATAAAAAATAACTAAAAAAAAATTGGTTAAATCTATTTTTCATTTGTCAGAGTTAAGATGATTTATGAAAAAAATTGTGGATAGTTATTTGGAGAGAGAAAAAAAAATGTGATAAATGTTCATTTTTAACCCAAATTACCTTTTAATTAAGAAATGATTTTTGTTTAAAAATGGAGTTAGCAGACGAGAACTGGTAGTTATCTTGAAATATTCAAATTAATCTGGTAAAAAACAAAACAAAAAAAACTCAACTGAAAAGCCAAACAAATTTTATTTATTTTGTGGGACTTCTGCAGTTTACGAACCGTGCTATTTTTTTTTTAGATAGGATCTACAAGTTAAAGTCAATTTGGTAAATTTATAGAACCACACCCACCCTAAAAATATATATATATATATTAAAATGATACTTTTGGGGGCAAATTACATGTAAGCAGCCTTAAGAAATATCCGCAAAGAAAAAATTAAAATTTCTATTATTTTAGAGGGGAGGGGGGGGGGGCACTTTCCTATAATAATATAAAAAAAAAATACCCTCCCCCATTTTTTTCTGCCAATCTTAATATTTTATGCTTTTAAATTTAAATGTGAAATTAGCGAACACGTGTAGAAAAAAATCGAATACTATGGAAAATACTCATGTTTGGCTAAGTAAAAGTGACAATTACAAGTGCATAGAATAGAACATTTAAAACATTTTTAAAAACCCACATACAAATGCATAGATTAAAAACTCTTAAAATATTTCAAAAACGTGTAGAAAAACAAACTAGGGAAAACTCTTATAAATAAACGTTTTATCCACGTTTTACTTTGGTAAAAAAATATTTTTACCAAAGTCAGTAATTGCCCCCCCCCCTCCCCAATCTTAAATTATAAGTTAAAATTTATTTTTAAAACAGAAAAATAACTACATTGAATAACGAAAAAGGATGTTGCGCCCGAAATAAAAAATGCGGGTATATGTTACGACGCTCAGCAGAGGCGCGAACGGGGTCCAAAAAAAAGAACGAGAAAGGGTTTAAAAACATAAATTTGCAACAAGTGAAGTTGACCTGCGACGAGAATAGATATTTTTCTACTTACCTATGTAATTTGTTTTTATTTTTACGTATTATAAATGGGTTTTTATTAGATGTAAAAAAAAAAAAAAAATTCTTGTTTTTTTTCCCACCGTTTTCACAAAAATAAATATGGTCGCTCCTAGTGCATTCGTTAGTAATCCCCCCCCAATTCGGCCATGTTTTTTCCCAACTTGCGGTGAAAAAACTATTGATTTCTAATAAATAGCACTTCAAACGGGTTTAAAATACAAACAAATAGCACATGCAAGTTTGAAACTAACTTTTACAGCTTACAGTTACTTTTATTTGTTGTAAATTTGTTTTTTTAGCGTTTTTACTCTGCTGAGTCTCGTAAAAGATGCCCAAAAATGCAATAAAAAGCATTTAAAAATATTTATAAACACCAAAAAATCAGATTAAAAGAACGCCCCCCCCCCCATTATATTTAAAATAAAACAAAATTGGATAAGAAAAATAGGTGGTAGGACAAAACCCCACCAAAATAAGTCAAACCCGGACAAAAGCCCACCAACGTAAAAATAAATTAATTATTAAAAGTTAAAAAAAAATATTTTGATATTTATTATTTTTACAATTATCAATAAGTCTTTGTCTGTAATTTTCTTTTCTTGACAACATTTTTTACATTTCATTTTTAAACATTTTCCCGGTACTTTGTAAATACTGCATTCTTTTAAAGATTGCATCATAAAAAAAATGACGCACCCTTTTTACTACTAACCCCAAGTCCGTGTGGTAAAACGAAAAATACATTTTTAAAAAAATTATGTATAGTATTACCCATCTTTCGCGGGAAGGAAAAACAACAATTATGTAAAATTGAAATTGGGGGATCAGTTTTGCATATAATTTTAACATAAAATGAGCCACCATTCCGGACCATTCTCACTTTTTAGGGCAAGTAATTATTTTTCTTTTGCAATGGGATATACATTCTATGCATTGTTTTTTTCGGGCGGGGTGGGTGGTTTCTACTTTTTAAAGCGATTACGTGTGGTTTTACGACTTTGCCGATCGGACTTAGTGGTAAAAAAAGTTAGACTGGCAAGGAAAAGGAGGATCATTTTACGTTAAATTTATATGTGCAACTATTCCCCTAATCTAAATTTAAAGAATAATTGGGTTCTTTTTATTTTCAGTGTTCATACGTCATCGCATAAAAAAGTTAGAATTTTTTTTGGGGGGGGGGGGGGTACTTTTATTTTTCCCTTTACATATTGTTCTCAAGATTTTGATAAACTCATTGTGAGATTTTCATCTATATTTTTCTCTTGTATCATCTTTTCTTATTTATTAACTTGTGCCATTTTTACCAGTGCCATTTTAACTAAATTAGGTGAAAAACAATGCATAGAATTTATCTCTCATTCCCCCAAACAAGTGTTTAATGCCCTAAAAAGTTCGAATGGTCCGGAAATGGGGATCATTTTATGTTAAAATTACATGCAAAACTGATTCCCCAATTTCAATCTAAAATAATTGTTTTTTCTTTCCGCAAAAGATGAGTAATACATAATTTTTTTTTATAATGTATTTTTTGTTTTACCACCGGACTTAGGGTTAGTAGTAAAAAGGGTACGTGTTTTTATGATGTAATCTTTAAAAAAGTACAGTATATATAAAGTACCGGAAATACGTTTAAACATGGAATTTTAAAAATTTTGTCGCGAAAAAAAAAATTGCAGACAAAGAGTTATAGATAATTGTAAAAAAATTAAATATGAAAATATTTTTTAAAATTAATTTATTTTTACGTTGGTGGGCTTTTGTCCGTGTTTGACTTATTTTGGTGGGCTTTTGTCCGGTGGGCTTTTGTCCGCAAACCAAAAAATACCCCCCCCCCCCACTAAGTGGCCAAGAAGTGGGTGCTCAATTTGCGTTAAAATGAAATAGTAAAGTGATTCCCTCTCAAAACTAAAATAATAAAAATATAAATTTTTGTTTTCTTTGCGGATAAAAAGCCTGTTTACATGTATTTTGCAAAACAAAGTAGAATCTTCATTTTTTATGGGGAAACTACGGTGGGTGTGGTTCTACAAAATTACCGTCAAGGTATTTTTTACGGTATCTTTTGTTTATCACATTTTAGGGGAAAGTACAGAATAGTTAACAAAGGTCCCCTTCTCTTGTTAAGAATGGGTTTCTAAGTAATAACGGTATTATTTCAGCACGGTCCGTAAACAGCAGAGGTACCTATTTTGTTTAGGAATTTCGGTGCTCATGGGATTTCTTGCTTTAATAATAATACAAAGAAACAAAAAAAAAAAACTCATGTTAATAAAATAATTGATTAGATCTATTGATTTTAATGACGTCCCTTAGCGTTGAATATCATTTTCGGTTCTTTTCTAGAATGATGTCTCAACTGAGAAATGCTTTGTTTCATTCAAGAGCACAAATGACTTTGGACTTTAAATGCTCAAATTCTAGCCAGAAATTTCTATCCGACAATGTAAAAGCGATTTTTTTAATCTCGGCCTTTTGGCTAAGATCAAAGTGTAGTATCTGTTCCGATGGATACTGCACGCCTGTCCTGTGCAGTTCTAGGAGGTCCACCCTCCCAGGCTTCGCCTCCCCTCTTTGGGGAGGAGTAAGTTTATTGCTTACTGTCTGAGGCGCCCCTACCGGGGAATGCCGACGGGGCTGCCCAGGCAATTTTTAAATAGCCAGAGTGCTCACCTCTCGAGCGCTAGCTTTTAACCCCACTTACTCGACCCAAGCTGTGGTCATATCTTACTTGTGGGAGTAAGATAAAACTGGCCTTGTGCCTAACTCCTAGCGAAGGAGTAAATAAATATCCAGATTAGGACCAACACTAAATCGACTTGGCGTCGGTAGTTTCTGGATGTTTACGTAGATGGCCGGAAAAAGCCGAATGAAAAGGCGGTTGTCTGCGTCCCAAAAATCTAAAACTAGGCTGGATGTACACAACTGCAAGAAAAAAGCAAAAACTACCTAACATTTAAAGCAAGAAAAACATTTATTTTAAAGAAAAATATCACTGAACAAGTGTTAAAACGGGGTTAGAGTTTAAAAGGTGAAATGTTTTTTAAAGAAAAATATCACTGAACAAGTGTTAAAACGGGGTTAGAGTTTAAAAGGTGAAATGTTTTTTAAAGAAAAATATCACTGAACAAGTGTTAAAACGGGGTTAGAGTTTAAAAGGTGAAATGTTTTTTAAAGAAAAATATCACTGAACAAGTGTTAAAACGGGGTTAGAGTTCAAAAGGTGAAATGTTTTTTAAAGAAAAATATCGGTGCTTATGCAGTTTACGAATTGCGTTTTCATCGGCACATTCCGTAAACCGCCGGAAGGTCCCGAACGATAACTTCGTTTCTTTTTTGTGTCGCAAACGCTGGCCAATGTTAGAAACAGGCATCGTATGTTAAAAAATTCAAAACTTTAGATTTTAGGAGGGGGATCAGTTTCTAATGTCAACTCAACGTAGACTGATCCCCCTCTTTTTGACCACCTCAAATATTTAAAATTATTTTGGAAAATTTTCCAAAATATTAACATTTTAGGAAGGGGGATCAGTTTCCAATGTAAATTCAATGGAATTCTCTAGCGAAAAAAAAAGTTGGTCCATAAGAACAAACAACACATGCAACATGGTCAAAACTGATCCCCTCCTAAAATCTCAAATTTCCCCAAAACCGGGAATTCTCTCGCGACATGATAGCTAATTGTAAACAGATGAAGACTTTTAAATATTTGAGATGGTCAAAAAGAGGGGGATCAGTCTACGTTGAATTTACATTGGAAACTGATCCCCCCTCATAAAATGTAAAATATTTGAATTTTTTTCCCAAAAACCCCGAAATTCTCTAGCAGCCTGATAGATAAGTGTACACCGAAAAAAGAAAAACAAATGGCTAGTAAAAAGTTGTTAAAAACGGACTATGGAAAAAGACGAACAAGTACCAAAAATTCAAATTAATGAACAAAACACTCATCGTATGTGGAAAGTTTGATGAATAAATATTTATTTTTATTTAGTGAAGAAAATATGGTGAAACAACTAATATGAACCAGTTTCTTTTAAGATTTTTTTTATTTAGCAAACCATTTTTTTTCTTGACAATTTTTTTAAAACCCTACCGACTAGGTTAGGGTTAGTGAAAATGTTTTTGTTTCTTTCTTTGCAAACAGTTTTTTCTATTTAAATTTTTTTTTTTCTTGCCAATTATTTTTTCTATCCTACCGACTAGGTAAACGTAGGTACTGTTTCTTTTAAGGTTAGGTACTGTTTCTTTTAGGGTTAGGTTTGGGAAAAGTTATTGTTTCTTTTAGGGTTAGGTTTGGGTAAGGTACTGTTTCTTTTAGGGTTAGGTTTGGGTAAGGTACTGTTTCTTTTAGGGTTAGGTTTGGGAAAAGTTATTGTTTCTTTTAGGGTTAGGTTTGGGTAAGGTACTGTTTCTTTTAGGGTTAGGTTTGGGTAAGGTACTGTTTCTTTTAGGGTTAGGTTTGGGTTAAGTACCGTTTCTTTTAGGGTTAGGTTAGGGTTAAGTACCGTTTCTTTTAGGGTTAGGTACCGTTTTTTGGGGGTTAGGTACCGTTTCTTTTTGAGTTAGGTTAGGGTTAGGTACCGTTTCTTTTAGGGTTAGGTACCGTTTCTTTTAAGGTTAGGGCTAGGTACCGTTTCTTTTAGGGTTAAGTACTGTTTCTTTAAGGGTTAGGTACCGTTTCTTTTTGGGTTAGGTACCGTTTCTTTTTGGGTTAGGTACCGTTTCTTTTTGAGTTAGGTACTGTTTCTTTTAAGGTTAGGTTAGGATTAGGTACCATTTCTTTTTGGGTTAGGTTAGGGTTAGGTACTGTTTCTTTTAGGGTTAGGTACCGTTTCTTTAAGGGTTAGGTTAGGGCTAGGTACCGCTTCTTTTTGGGTTAGGTACCGTTTCTTTTTGGGTTAATTACTGTTTCTTTTAGGGTTAGGTACCGTTTCTTTTTGGGTTAGGTTAGGATTAGGTACTGTTTCTTTTAGGGTTAGGTACCGTTTCTTTTAGGGTTAGGTACCGTTTCTTTTTGGGTTAAGTACTGTTTCTTTTAGGGTTAGGTTAAGGTTAGGTACCGTTTTTTGGGGGGTTAGGGTTAGGTACTGTTTCTTTTAGGGTTAGGTACGGTTTCTTTTAGGGTTAGGTACTGTTTCTTTTAAGGTTAGGGTTAGGTACCGTTTTTTGGGGGTTAGGTACCGTTTCTTTTTGGGTTAGGTTAGGGTTAGGTACCGTTTCTTTTAAGGTTAGGGTTAGGTACCGTTTCTTTTAGGGTTAAGTACTGTTTATTTAGGGTTAGGTACTGTTTCTTTTAGGGTTAGGTTAGGGTTAGGTACCGTTTCTTTTAGGGTTAAGTACTGTTTCTTTTAAGGTTAGGTACTGTTTCTTTTAGGGTTAGGTACCGTTTTTTTTAGGGTTAGGTACTGTTTCTTTTAGGGTTAGGTTAGGGTTAGGTACTGTTTCTTTTAAGGTTAGGGTTAGGTACCGTTTCTTTTAAGGTTAAGTACTGTTTCGTTTAGGGTTAGGTACTGTTTCTTTTAAGGTTAAGTACTGTTTCTTTTTGGGTTAGGTTAGGTACCGTTTCTTTTTGGGTTAGGTACCGTTTCTTTTAGGGTTAGGTACCGTTTCTTTTAGGGTTAGGTACCGTTTCTTTTAGAAAATTTCCTGTGGACAGACGATGGAAAAGTAGAAGAAGAAAAGTTAGATGACGTGGAAGGAAGCTGCTCGATAGGGTACACTTCAGCAATATAATCTAATATGGAGACGAAGGGATTGTTTCTGAATTTCTGTCTCCACATAAATTCACGCAGGTAGCTGTCGATTTAATCTCTGCAATATTTTCATCGCGTTTTCCAATTGCCGGCTGCTACAATTTTTGTCGGCTAAGCGTTTTGGCACCTCCAGCGGTTTACGTAACCTGCTGGAATGTGCCAATGAAAACGCGTTTCGTAAACTGCATAAGTACCAAAATATCACTGAATCTGATTGGATAAGTAGTTCGGCATTCTCCGGACGTCTACGTAAACATCTGGAAAATACCGACACCAAGTTGATTTTAGGGTATAGTTCCAGATGACGCACCTAATTTCTGTGACTTCGTGTCGACAACAATCGAGCATGTTGCGGAAGCGCCCGAGAGTTGGCGAGACGAAAACGCCAGGCATTAATGGAAGGCTTGCAGGCGATAATATAAGACAAATAAATTCAAAGAAAAAATACATAGATAAAAAGATAAGAACCGAACAAACTGTAGGGTGGGTGAACCATTTTCAATCAAATGTGTAGAAAGAAATTTTTTTTTTTGGGGGGGGGGGGGATTTTGTCAATGTTTTCTTTTTCATTTGTTTCGCTGTTTTTCTTTTTGCTAACATAAAACAGAAAGAAAGAAAATGGGTTAGGTTTAGGGGTTAGGGCTCCCGTTCTTAGTGATAGCCAAGCCCTGCATTCAAACTGGAAGACTGGCAGACGCTAATATAAGATGAATAAATTCAAAGAAAAAATACATAGATTAAAATCATTTTTTTTTTTTATTGTGAAAATAATGTTTTTTTTGGGGAGGGGGTGGTAAAATTTTGTCAATGTTTTTATAAGAAAGAAAAAATGATATAATTTCGTCAGCTTTCGGGCGCTTCCACGACATGCTCGATCGTTGTCGACGCGAAGTCACGGAAATTAGGCGTGTCATATGGAACATTACCGATTTTAGTTTGGGTCCTAATCTGGATAAGTACCTTTTTTTTTCATTATTATAATCAAGCTTTGAAAGTGGTTTTGAAGCCTTTAAACTTAATTTGAAAAAGTAAAACGAGTATTATGTTTAAGTTGTTCTTCTAAACCAAAGAAAAATAGGTGCTTGTACAGATCGGGTCCCATGGCGGACAATGTTGGCTCTGTAAAATCCGCTAATGACTTACGATAACAGCCAAAAGACAATTGTAGCGGCGAAGTTTACCCTTCGGTGCCCAAAATGAAAGTGCTCAAAATCGTTTCCACGTGAAGTAATAAAAACAAATAACAATAGTATTTTGAACCAGAGGGTTTTCTGAATTTATCGAAATTGCCTTTTTGGATCCACCTCGACCCCCTATAAGGCTAGACTTTTCTTTCAATAAACAGTCTTAGCCAAAATCCACAACAGATCTTAACATCGACATTTTGCTAGCTTCCCTCGCCCCTTTGTCGGGCGTTGGGAAAGCCAATAATGCATTTCTCAACTCATGCACTCTGCCACTACACACACACAACACATTAACTCTTTCACCCTGTCGTCTGCTGATCGAAAACAAATGTATAAACTTATTTTAATACTCCTAATATTTCTCACTGAACTTTCTACAATGAAAACAAATGAACGTCGACTGTTATTAATCACTTTTGGCAACGAACAAAATTTCCTTTCGAAAGAGGAAATAATTCGAATTTTTTTTTCTTACGGGAAACCGGAACACAGATGGAGAAGCAAAAGAATTTGTAAGAAGATGCATAAAAAAAACAGTATTTTTGTAATAAAATACATCAAGAAATGGTATTAAAATGGAAATAAATTAGATTTATTTAAGTAACTTTAACATCGCTTAAAATACAAAAATATAAAGTACATATTTAAAAAAAAGTTTTACGCTGGGTACAATTCAACTATCTGGGAGAGAAAAAAAATAAAGTACATATTTGAAAAAAATCTACTAACTTTGCCTTATCTTTAGTTAAATATAGAATGTCTTGAAGATTTAACGCATTGAGATTCATTTTTGGAAAATTAAATGAATTAAGACAGTTTGAATTATCTCCCCTCCCGGAAATAATTCAAGTTATCTCCCCTTTCGATTCACTCTCCTAGAAATAAGGAAATAAATTTTGTTCGTTGCCATATTGCACAAGCACATCATTTTTAATCAAATTTAATTTGTGTAATTGAGTGAAGAAGTTTTGATTACGATTTTTCAGACCCGTGGATTATTCACACACCTTAAATCATCGAGTCAGGATTCCTCGATATCTCAGCTAGTGAATCCCCCTTGTTCTTCAAAGACACTCAAAATATGAACAAACATTCTGTTTTCCTATCTAATGTAAACTTCCATTTTTAAACATAAAAATTATCTCTTTTGTGAACTTATGCTTTTGAACTCGTTTTTGTTTATCATATAACATTTCTCTTGCTCTTTCACACTCGAGTATTATCCAAAACTATTTTCCTTAAGATGTTTCTCTAAAACTAGCTCCCCCCCCCCCGAAGATCAACCCAAAAAACTGGAACCCTAAAAAGGGTTCTCTAAACAATAACACAAAATTAAAATAAAGTCCAAGAAACTAAAACGAAATTGTTTCATTTTTTTAAATTTTAAATTTTTGATAAATTTTGTACATGTAACCTATGAAATAAGGTCTTAGTATAGGGCCTATGCTAGCCCCCCCCTCTCTAACACTACTACATAAAAAAAAAATAGGTTTTAGTTTTTTTTTTAACCAACCTCCAACAAAAAAAACTAAGATTTCACTAAAAGCAAAAATCAGTTAAAACGCTATCTGGTCGTTTTATGTTAAATTTATATGATAAACTCATTCCTGACTCGTAATTTTTTTTTTTTTTACATTTACCGCCAAGATTTTCAATGTTTACATATACTATTTTGTTAGCAAATGAGACAAAACGATGTGGATTCGTTTAGACCAAGGTAGTTGACTGTCAGTGTTAGTCTCATTTACCCACATTTCCCACGAGATGTGAGATTCCAAGGGAGGCAACTCCCATTCGTACAGAATGTCTAGTAACATAACATCTCCCTTTTTTAAATAGTCTTTTTTTCTTCTTTAGTGTCCATGCTATATGATCTCTCTCTCTTATTATTTTATTTATTTATTATTTTAGAGATCTAGATTATTGCCCCATTTTGCCCTTGGTTTGTAGAACATAAGAGTGTGGCATTGAGGCTGTTCCAACAACGGCGCTTTTTGATTTGAAAGGTTGAAACATCTGACCCATACTGATATACCATTTTTGAGTGGTGGTAGCATTTTTGTTTTATGTGATAAACAGGGTGTTAGTCGTTATTGGACTTTTTGGTTCTCTTCCCTCTGTTGTAAGCATTCAAGATCAGGCCATTTGGGGTCTAGTAGACTTCAGTGAGTTGAGACGTTCATCTTCAAACGTCGGCCCATTAGTAGTTCACTAGGGCTGGACCCGCAGTCAATTGCTGTTGCTCTGTAGATGAGCAAAGAAAGATATGGGTTTTTTGCTTTCTTTAAGAATGTTTTCATTGTTTTTACACAGACTTCTGCTTCTCAGTTACTTTGGGAGTAGCGCGGGCTGTTGGTGACGTGCTGAAATTTCCAGCTATTTGCAAATTTAGCAAAGTCTTTTGAGGTATATTGGCTTTCTGGGTCTATTCTTAGGATGACCGGTACTCCGTGTCTGGCAAAGATAGCCTTCAGGCTCCCTATTACAGCTCTGGAGGTTATTGATATAAGCATGGCCACCTCTGCGTATCTAGAGAAGTAGTCAACAACTACAACATAGCTGTGGCCTTTCAATTCAAACAGTTCAGAGGTTAGAGTGTGCTATAGTTCTTCACATATGCAGATCAGACCCAACTATAAAAGTCTACAATTGTGAAGAGAAGGTTTTTTTGTTTTTTACTCTGGCAGAGTAAAAAAACGTAGCTTGCTGAGGTTCTTGCTGCCTAGCAGTGGCGCTAGTGGCTTGTGATCTGTTTTCAATGTGAAGTGTAATCCAACTAGGTAGTCAGAAGCGTTCACGTGCACATGTTGTCACCAGAGTCTTTTTTTCTATTTGGGCATAAGAGTTTTGGTCTTGGACATGGTTCTTGAAGCGTAAGCGACAGAATGCATTTTTATGTCGTCCTGTCCTTGTAATAACTGTTACCTAACCGTGTGAGAAAATAATTTTTAAAAAGTTTTAACGGCAATCCAGCTTTCAACCGAGTTTCAGTACCACCACTTTCTCTCTACCCTTCTCTCTGCACAATGAACATCGCTTCCTGCTTCCCAGCTGTCTTCTTCATTTATATCAGCTGATCTCCACATATGCAAATCAGATTCCACTATAAAAGTTTGCACTTATGAAGAGAAGCCCTTTTTTACTCTGCAGACATGACAGGTGAAGCACCTCATTCTTTTTCCTGCTGATGAGTGTTCCTCTTTATTGTCACAATAACACTGCTCCCAACCCATAGAATGAAACATCGGCAGAAACTACAGTTTCATTTGAAGAACTATACAAGCATAGCACAGGTGCTGAACACAGTGCTTTCTTGATGGAGCTAAATGTTTCCTGTTGTGACTGTCCCAAACAAATGCGTTTTTCCATCGTAACAAGTCCCTGACTGACTTAGTCATGACCGCCAGGTTTGGAATGAATTTTGCCATTTGATTCACCATCCCTAGGAATCGGCAGGTTTCTTTTATGTCTGTTGGTGTTGGAAAGTTGAAGACACCAGCGACTCTTTCTGGATCTGGCCGCAGACCATCAGCACTGAGTATGTTCCCAAGAAATTTCAGGAATTTTAGATTAATGGAATCAGAGCAACGGTTTGCGTGCTTGCTCAAATGAGTGGCAGTGCCACGCTGTCTGTGCACAATAATAGCTGAAATCCTCTAAGTCGGAACCGAGATTAGTGCCGTCAGAGTATTACGAAAGACATCTCTTTCCATTCCGATGGAGCCTGCCATCGCTGGTGGTGGTAGCGGTGGATTGCAGACTGCCGTCAGGTAGCTGTTAACATTTCAGCTTATGTGTGCAAACAAACCAGCTGATGTGCATGACTGGCGAGATGTTGCTTTCACCATCCTGTTTCGAACCCCCTGTGGAGCGTGAGATGAGAGATCACTTGACTTCAGGCTCGTGGTGTCTTACTTAATAGAGCAACCATTACACTGCGATCTTACCAAGGGACGACCGCATCGCAAGAAGAAAAAATAGCCTTTTTCTCTTCTCTGTTTTTCATTCCTTGTTTTCTGTTGAGAAATTTTGTCTGGCTGGAGTGAGCTTCACTCTTTGCCGTTAAGACGGCCACTGCTATCTGTTGCCTTCAGAATGTGATGACAATGTGCGGGCTGTTATGTCCAGAAAAGGTTAGTTAACAATTAACAAACAACTTTAACTAAAAATTTAAATAACCTGCTGTTCTCTTATAGATATAATTATCCGAGAGAATACTTGTCCTTTTTGTCTGCAACACCACAAAAATTCTGTTAGTCTGAAGTGGAAACTGGCATCTTTCATCCCCAACAGTTTGCTCAATTTTCTTTTGGCATGTGACCACATGTGACCACAGACCTTCATTTAAAAATGAAACAGTTGCTTTTCTTCATTTGATTCAATCGTCAATCTGTTTATCATAATTACTCTTTACGAATCAAAAACAAATTTTAATGTTAATTATTTTATACGTTTAAAAAGAGAGGGGAGTAATAAATCAAAAATTTATAAACATTTAATAAATTATTAAACAAACCTTCAATCGTTTGCGTGTGAGTGCTTTCGTCATCCACATTGACAAAGTTTCGCTTATAATTGACACTGGCATGTTCATATCTGTTATAATCAAAATGTTCCAGACCTTTGTGTGTGCAGCCCATTTATCAGATATTATTCGCGTTCTAGGCAAAATCCAGGAGCGAATTATCGGGAACAATGTTTCGCTCTACTGTGGTTAATCACTCTTTGCACAACTTCAAAAACCTAAGATCGTCCCTAAACCAACCTCTGTTATACTTTCTCTTGTAAAAGAAAGATTCATCCATTTCAACTGTTTTAGCGCTATTGCTTGCATCGAAACCCAAAGCATTATCGGATTGTTTACGATGTCTTCTTCACAAACCATGCTACTATGGTGTGCGCGGCAACACTGATTTCCTTTTGAATTGTGTGTTATTTCATATCAATGCGTCAACAAAACAATAGCATTATTTATTAGCTGTTTTATTTGCAGACGGATTTTGTTAAAAAAAAAAAAAAAAAAGAAAAAATCCTTTGCGTATGCTACATTGACATTGACGGCATTTCAACTGGAATCCATCTATAAGTTGTTTTTTTTCTTTTGTCAAAACGTTGGATATTTTTCATGCTAGAATTACCTATCACACCTAGTGAAGCTGCGAAGTGGACCTTGTTTTCCTTTACCTTTGTAACCAGTGAAGTAAAAAATCCAGTTGAAATCCTTAATTTCAACTGTAGTGAATATATGCTCCAATATATAATCCTTAGTGATCCAACGACGTCCTAAATTTGACATATCGTCTTGATGTAAGATTAAAAAATGATAAAGGATTTATTTTTAACTCCAATAGCTAATTAAAAAATTATTTACTTAATTAAAAAACAAAGTTGAAGCTTTAAAAAAAGATTTTTTTTTATGTAGCCGATAAAGAAGTTGTTGTTGTCTTCCTAATTTAATTTAATAAAAAAGGTTTTCTTAATTTAATAAAAAAAAAAAAAATGTCGTTTTTCAAAATTGAAATTACCTTTTGGGTCAGGTTTGGTGAATAAGTAAAATAGAGTTATCTTCCATACATTTTGGTCATTTTGTGCAAAATTGCCCCAAATCCTTTGATATCCATTAACTGTTCATCTGTGTATAACACCAATCCAGTAGCCCTTTTAAAGGAGTTGGATTTTCTCCACATTAAAAGCCGACCTTGTGTCTAACTCTACCTTCATGGGGAGGCAAATAAATGAGAACATTATGCTGAACTCTCTCGTATTAAAAATGGCACGTATAGCTGGCTCCTTGATTCACAGTGATGCGACTTGTGGTATTTGATTTGCTGTATTTCTCTTAGCCATTTTGCGTTTCTATTTTCAGTATAGTAAAATCCCCCCTCTTGATTTTTTTTACCAATCTTTAGAAAAAAACGTTTCTATTTTCAGTATAGTAAAATCCCCCCTCTTGATTTTTTTTACCAATCTTTAGAAAAAAACGTTTCTATTTTCAGTATAGTAAAATCCCCCCTCTTGATTTTTTTTACCAATCTTTAGAAAAAAACGTTTCTATTTTCAGTATAGTAAAATCCCCCCTCCCCTCTTGATTTTTTTTACCAATCTAGAAAAAAACGTTTCTATTTTCAGTATAGTAAAATCCCCCCTCTTGATTTTTTTTACCAATCTTTAGAAAAAAACGTTTCTATTTTCAGTATAGTAAAATCCCCCCTCCCCTCTTGATTTTTTTTACCAATCTTTAGAAAAAAACGTTTCTATTTTCAGTATAGTAAAATCCCCCCTCTTGATTTTTTTTACCAATCTTTAGAAAAAAACGTTTCTATTTTCAGTATAGTAAAATCCCCCCTCTTGATTTTTTTTACCAATCTTTAGAAAAAAACGTTTCTATTTTCAGTATAGTAAAATCCCCCCTCTTGATTTTTTTTACCAATCTTTAGAAAAAAACGTTTCTATTTTCAGTATAGTAAAATCCCCCCTCTTGATTTTTTTTACCAATCTTTAGAAAAAAACGTTTCTATTTTCAGTATAGTAAAATCCCCCCTCCCCTCTTGATTTTTTTTACCAATCTAGAAAAAAACGTTTCTATTTTCAGTATAGTAAAATCCCCCCTCTTGATTTTTTTTACCAATCTTTAGAAAAAAACGTTTCTATTTTCAGTATAGTAAAATCCCCCCTCCCCTCTTGATTTTTTTTACCAATCTTTAGAAAAAAACGTTTCTATTTTCAGTATAGTAAAATCCCCCCTCTTGATTTTTTTTACCAATCTTTAGAAAAAAACGTTTCTATTTTCAGTATAGTAAAATCCCCCCTCTTGATTTTTTTTACCAATCTTTAGAAAAAAACGTTTCTATTTTCAGTATAGTAAAATCCCCCCTCTTGATTTTTTTTACCAATCTTTAGAAAAAAACGTTTCTATTTTCAGTATAGTAAAATCCCCCCTCTTGATTTTTTTTACCAATCTTTAGAAAAAAACGTTTCTATTTTCAGTATAGTAAAATCCCCCCTCCCCTCTTGATTTTTTTTACCAATCTAGAAAAAAACGTTTCTATTTTCAGTATAGTAAAATCCCCCCTCCCCTCTTGATTTTTTTTACCAATCTAGAAAAAAACGTTTCTATTTTCAGTATAGTAAAATCCCCCCTCCCCTCTTGATTTTTTTTACCAATCTAGAAAAAAACGTTTCTATTTTCAGTATAGTAAAATCCCCCCTCCCCTCTTGATTTTTTTTACCAATCTAGAAAAAAACGTTTCTATTTTCAGTATAGTAAAATCCCCCCTCCCCCCCTCTTGATTTTTTTTACCAATCTTTAGAAAAAAACGTTTCTATTTTCAGTATAGTAAAATCCCCCCTCCCCCCCTCTTGATTTTTTTTACCAATCTTTAGAAAAAAACGTTTCTATTTTCAGTATAGTAAAATCCCCCCTCCCCCCCTCTTGATTTTTTTTACCAATCTAGAAAAAAACGTTTCTATTTTCAGTATAGTAAAATCCCCCCTCCCCCCCTCTTGATTTTTTTTACCAATCTAGAAAAAAACGTTTCTATTTTCAGTATAGTAAAATCCCCCCTCCCCCCCTCTTGATTTTTTTTACCAATCTAGAAAAAAACGTTTCTATTTTCAGTATAGTAAAATCCCCCCTCCCCTCTTGATTTTTTTTACCAATCTAGAAAAAAACGTTTCTATTTTCAGTATAGTAAAATCCCCCCTCCCCTCTTGATTTTTTTTACCAATCTAGAAAAAAACGTTTCTATTTTCAGTATAGTAAAATCCCCCCTCCCCTCTTGATTTTTTTTACCAATCTAGAAAAAAACGTTTCTATTTTCAGTATAGTAAAATCCCCCCTCCCCTCTTGATTTTTTTTACCAATCTAGAAAAAAACGTTTCTATTTTCAGTATAGTAAAATCCCCCCTCCCCCCCTCTTGATTTTTTTTACCAATCTTTAGAAAAAAACGTTTCTATTTTCAGTATAGTAAAATCCCCCCTCCCCCCCTCTTGATTTTTTTTACCAATCTTTAGAAAAAAACGTTTCTATTTTCAGTATAGTAAAATCCCCCCTCCCCCCCTCTTGATTTTTTTTACCAATCTAGAAAAAAACGTTTCTATTTTCAGTATAGTAAAATCCCCCCTCCCCCCCTCTTGATTTTTTTTACCAATCTAGAAAAAAACGTTTCTATTTTCAGTATAGTAAAATCCCCCCTCCCCCCCTCTTGATTTTTTTTACCAATCTAGAAAAAAACGTTTCTATTTTCAGTATAGTAAAATCCCCCCTCCCCTCTTGATTTTTTTTACCAATCTAGAAAAAAACGTTTCTATTTTCAGTATAGTAAAATCCCCCCTCCCCTCTTGATTTTTTTTACCAATCTAGAAAAAAACGTTTCTATTTTCAGTATAGTAAAATCCCCCCTCCCCTCTTGATTTTTTTTACCAATCTAGAAAAAAACGTTTCTATTTTCAGTATAGTAAAATCCCCCCTCCCCCCCTCTTGATTTTTTTTACCAATCTTTAGAAAAAAACGTTTCTATTTTCAGTATAGTAAAATCCCCCCTCCCCCCCTCTTGATTTTTTTTACCAATCTTTAGAAAAAAACGTTTCTATTTTCAGTATAGTAAAATCCCCCCTCCCCCCCTCTTGATTTTTTTTACCAATCTAGAAAAAAACGTTTCTATTTTCAGTATAGTAAAATCCCCCCTCCCCCCCTCTTGATTTTTTTTACCAATCTAGAAAAAAACGTTTCTATTTTCAGTATAGTAAAATCCCCCCTCCCCCCCTCTTGATTTTTTTTACCAATCTTTAGAAAAAAACGTTTCTATTTTCAGTATAGTAAAATCCCCCCTCCCCCCCTCTTGATTTTTTTTACCAATCTTTAGAAAAAAACGTTTCTATTTTCAGTATAGTAAAATCCCCCCTCCCCTCTTGATTTTTTTTACCAATCTAGAAAAAAACGTTTCTATTTTCAGTATAGTAAAATCCCCCCTCCCCCCCTCTTGATTTTTTTTACCAATCTTTAGAAAAAAACGTTTCTATTTTCAGTATAGTAAAATCCCCCCTCCCCCCCTCTTGATTTTTTTTACCAATCTTTAGAAAAAAACGTTTCTATTTTCAGTATAGTAAAATCCCCCCTCCCCCCCTCTTGATTTTTTTTACCAATCTAGAAAAAAACGTTTCTATTTTCAGTATAGTAAAATCCCCCCTCCCCCCCTCTTGATTTTTTTTACCAATCTAGAAAAAAACGTTTCTATTTTCAGTATAGTAAAATCCCCCCTCCCCCCCTCTTGATTTTTTTTACCAATCTTTAGAAAAAAACGTTTCTATTTTCAGTATAGTAAAATCCCCCCTCCCCTCTTGATTTTTTTTACCAATCTAGAAAAAAACGTTTCTATTTTCAGTATAGTAAAATCCCCCCTCCCCCCCTCTTGATTTTTTTTACCAATCTTTAGAAAAAAACGTTTCTATTTTCAGTATAGTAAAATCCCCCCTCCCCTCTTGATTTTTTTTACCAATCTAGAAAAAAACGTTTCTATTTTCAGTATAGTAAAATCCCCCCTCCCCCCCTCTTGATTTTTTTTACCAATCTAGAAAAAAACGTTTCTATTTTCAGTATAGTAAAATCCCCCCTCCCCCCCTCTTGATTTTTTTTACCAATCTTTAGAAAAAAACGTTTCTATTTTCAGTATAGTAAAATCCCCCCTCCCCCCCTCTTGATTTTTTTTACCAATCTAGAAAAAAACGTTTCTATTTTCAGTATAGTAAAATCCCCCCTCCCCCCCTCTTGATTTTTTTTACCAATCTTTAGAAAAAAACGTTTCTATTTTCAGTATAGTAAAATCCCCCCTCCCCCCCTCTTGATTTTTTTTACCAATCTAGAAAAAAACGTTTCTATTTTCAGTATAGTAAAATCCCCCCTCCCCCCCTCTTGATTTTTTTTACCAATCTAGAAAAAAACGTTTCTATTTTCAGTATAGTAAAATCCCCCCTCCCCCCCTCTTGATTTTTTTTACCAATCTTTAGAAAAAAACGTTTCTATTTTCAGTATAGTAAAATCCCCCCTCCCCTCTTGATTTTTTTTACCAATCTAGAAAAAAACGTTTCTATTTTCAGTATAGTAAAATCCCCCCTCCCCCCCTCTTGATTTTTTTTACCAATCTTTAGAAAAAAACGTTTCTATTTTCAGTATAGTAAAATCCCCCCTCCCCTCTTGATTTTTTTTACCAATCTAGAAAAAAACGTTTCTATTTTCAGTATAGTAAAATCCCCCCTCCCCTCTTGATTTTTTTTACCAATCTAGAAAAAAACGTTTCTATTTTCAGTATAGTAAAATCCCCCCTCCCCTCTTGATTTTTTTTACCAATCTAGAAAAAAACGTTTCTATTTTCAGTATAGTAAAATCCCCCCTCCCCTCTTGATTTTTTTTACCAATCTAGAAAAAAACGTTTCTATTTTCAGTATAGTAAAATCCCCCCTCCCCTCTTGATTTTTTTTACCAATCTAGAAAAAAACGTTTCTATTTTCAGTATAGTAAAATCCCCCCTCCCCTCTTGATTTTTTTTACCAATCTAGAAAAAAACGTTTCTATTTTCAGTATAGTAAAATCCCCCCTCCCCCCCTCTTGATTTTTTTTACCAATCTTTAGAAAAAAACGTTTCTATTTTCAGTATAGTAAAATCCCCCCTCCCCTCTTGATTTTTTTTACCAATCTAGAAAAAAACGTTTCTATTTTCAGTATAGTAAAATCCCCCCTCCCCTCTTGATTTTTTTTACCAATCTAGAAAAAAACGTTTCTATTTTCAGTATAGTAAAATCCCCCCTCCCCTCTTGATTTTTTTTACCAATCTAGAAAAAAACGTTTCTATTTTCAGTATAGTAAAATCCCCCCTCCCCTCTTGATTTTTTTTACCAATCTAGAAAAAAACGTTTCTATTTTCAGTATAGTAAAATCCCCCCTCCCCTCTTGATTTTTTTTACCAATCTAGAAAAAAACGTTTCTATTTTCAGTATAGTAAAATCCCCCCTCCCCTCTTGATTTTTTTTACCAATCTAGAAAAAAACGTTTCTATTTTCAGTATAGTAAAATCCCCCCTCCCCTCTTGATTTTTTTTACCAATCTAGAAAAAAACGTTTCTATTTTCAGTATAGTAAAATCCCCCCTCCCCTCTTGATTTTTTTTACCAATCTAGAAAAAAACGTTTCTATTTTCAGTATAGTAAAATCCCCCCTCCCCTCTTGATTTTTTTTACCAATCTAGAAAAAAACGTTTCTATTTTCAGTATAGTAAAATCCCCCCTCCCCTCTTGATTTTTTTTACCAATCTAGAAAAAAACGTTTCTATTTTCAGTATAGTAAAATCCCCCCTCCCCTCTTGATTTTTTTTACCAATCTTTAGAAAAAAAACGTTTCTATTTTCAGTATAGTAAATTAAGATGTAATGATACTTTAACTTATGTCTAGAATCCTTATTCCAAATTTGATCAAAATCCATTTGATTCTAGAAAATGCCTAAATTTAATGCTTAAGCTTAAGGGATCTTAAGAAGAAATTTAAATTCAGGGAATCTTGCTTAATTGTTGTCCATATTCAATGCAAATCTGAAATATTTGAATTTTCAACTGAGACTGCACCTATATTATGTGCCCTTTAAAACCCTTTAAAATACTCCCAAGAAACTGAAATTTGGGGAATATTTATTAATTGATGTCTAACACATTGTTAAAATTTCACAAAAATAAGAGTTATGTGAATTTTCATCCCCTTTGCATAAAACTAAATTAAAATAGATATAGCCCACATTACCCACCGTTATGCCTAGCAGCTACGTTCTAAAATTCATAATGATCAGTTAATGAGTTTAATAATGAATCCTATACATAGAAGAATTTAAACATATACACATGCCTAACTTCATTTAAATATTTTACTGTGGAAATTTCTTGTAGCGTGGCTCCTGGCCTTGGTAGGGTTATTTATTTAGATGACGGTCGCATCGTTATAAATTTACCAAGAACCAAACTGACAATTAACCTGATGTTATAAAATGGTTATAAATGGTGAACGAGGATTAAAAGTATGCATATTATAAATGGAAATGGATGAATGGTTGACAGATAGAAGGTCACCAGTTAGCAAGTGCTAACTAAATACACCAACAGGGTGTTCTGAATGAAATACTGGATGAAAAATAGAATTAAATAACAAAAGTTTTTAAATCTATAATTTTATAACAATATAAAAGTTATTTTCAGTCAAAAATTGTTCTTTTACAAAAGTTAATGTAACTCGTGCTTTGGTAGAGAAAGTCCAGTGAGTAAGACACGCGGCTTAGAGATGTGGAAGTCGATATGTTTGTAGTGTGATTAAAAAGGCAGTGTGGAATTGTGTATGTATGGGCCTACCTTTTCTTCTGTCAGTGTGTGTATATGTGATGAACCTGTGTGAATGAGTATATTAGTCATTTGCTTCCGCAGCCGTTATCAGCATGTGTGTGAGTCCACAAAACATTGTGCAGGTGTTTGTTCTTTTTGGCTGTAGTTGAGTATTTTTTTTTTTTGACCTTAGCCGGACTGGATCTGCATTCTTGTTAGTGTGGGAATATGTGCGTGGGATTAGTAACGTTGTGTTGGCTGCTGAAAGTCTACGAGTAGTTTATCTTCAGGTGAAGAAAAAGCCGGTGCTCTGAAATGCAGTGGATAGAGGAAGTAGCGGAGGATAGTATGCCCAGAAGTCTGTACGAGGAAAAAGGTTCGCGAGTTCATGTGGTGTTGAATAAATGTCCCGTGAGTAGGGAAGAGAGAAAAGTTCACATTATGAAAAAGTCCGTATGTATGTATGTATGTATGTATAAAAGTCTGGCCATGTCCATGCGTGTATGTGTGTGTGTGTTTGTTACATTGTTAAGTCCGCATGTGTGCGGCTGTCGCCGTATTGGATTTGTTGAACCCAGGACCAGACGGCCTGAGGAGGGAGGGGGGGCGTGCGAGCGACACAAGAGAGAAGTTTGAAGGTTGAAAGAAACGCCATGAACGAGTCGGATAGCTGTGCCGTTTCGTGGTCGTAACGAGGAAGAATCGTAGTCAGTGCTGCCTTTTATATATTTTTTTTAATTTATCGCATGAGAGCTTGTTTCTGATTGGGCAAACCAGAAACAAGATTAACTGTTGACGCCAATCAGAGCCCAGCTTAGACATCGAAGGTAGATTCAAAATATTGTGAATGGCAGCTTGTTGTTGTTGCCGTTTGTAGTAATGCTGCTAAACATTCTTCCAATGTTGACCAGCTTCTTTGTTTTATTTTGATTTCAGTTTTTGCATTTGTCGCGAATTCTGTCATTTTAAACGAGCAGGAATTATTTTGGTGAAAATAAATAGTTTGCAACCGTATGTGAAATACTTGATTTGAACGTTAAGTAGCTAAACAAACGGAGAAAGTAGGAGAGTGTCTATTTAAGCCAGTAGCTCTGAAACGATCAGAATTTTGTTCCATGAGAAATTTGTTCCCGAACAAAATTTGATTTTATTTGTAAACACAAGTCACTTCTGCTATCATTTTTAAAAATTATTACGACGAATAAACTCAAGGGAGACTACTCCAAAGAGCAAAATTCAAAAGTTATCTCCCTTTATGCAAAATTTAATTTAAATTTTGCATAAAGGGAGATAACTTTTGAATTTTGCTCTTTGGAGTAGTCTCCCTTGAGTTTATTCGCCGTAATAATTTTTAAAACGGATAATAATTTAATTTTTTTCGATAACTTTTCCATGCGTTGATTATATTTGAAGGCACGCCACACTTGTTCCGATATAGCAAGTAAAGCAACCATTACTTTTAGCATTCACAATCTATTTTTGTTGACTCTGGTGTTAATGCAGGGGTTATCACTATGTTTCCCTCTGGAAATAAGCATAACATGAAAAGAGAATTGAGGACGCTGAAAACTAACGCAATTTATTAGACGAATGAATTGAACATATCTTTTAATAATAATTAAAAAAAATTTTTTTTTTTAAAGTATTCTGACTTGGATTAGTGATAACATTTTTTAATCGCAATTTGAGATGTACTAACGAGGTAAAAAAAAATATTCATAAAGACTTAATTTAATATAGATTCATTTTGTTTTATTTTTTAAAAAATTCATTTTGGTTGTAGGAAATTCAATAATGGGGGAAATAAATCTCACCCCAATTCTTAAGTCACAGATTCAGAGAAAGGTGATGGAACTAAATTAAAAACTTTATAATATATATATATATATATATATATATATATATATATATATATATATATGAAAAAAAAACACGTTCCTTTTAAAAGAACGGATAAATCGGTGCTTCTTGCTTAAAAGTCCGAAAAAAAGATTTCTTTGTCTTTTACTGTTTAAGAGGTAAATAAGGGGCAGTAACTCTTATCAACTGTTGTTATTACATGTAACGTAATTTACAGAAAATTAATTAGTAATAAATGAACAACAAAGTATACAGCAATGGAAAATTTAAGAATTTATTGTGTTTATACTTGGGTTTTATACTGAATAAAATTCAGCAATTTGTTTGCAAATTTGGGCAATTTCTGCCGCCACATGAATTCTGCGAGATAGGAATCCACCATTTGCGTGTGGGTGCCACATTCAATTTTATTTATTTCTTTTTTGCTTCACACCACATACGTTCAACGTGGTTGGTGGTGGCCCCGGTTTGTGGATCAACAAAATTGTACTTGTGATTCACACGCAAATGATGGAATCCCTCGGCACCAAGGCGATCGTATGCTCGTAAAATCTGGCTCAAAATTACAATTAAGAGTTACTGCCCCTTATTTACCTCTTAAACAGTAAAAGACAAATAAATCTTTTTTTCGGACTTTTAAGCAAGAAGCACCGATAAATCTTTATTAATAATTTTACTTTGTTTTTACTATCTTAACATTGTAATTTTAAAATTACAAATCGAATAATCGTATAAAATGACGTCTTTTTATATTAAAAAATAAATAATAATTTAGGACGCTCAAAACCGTGTAATTCTAAAACTACAAATAGAAAATTCGTTTCTTTCAAACAGAATTTAGGACGCTGAAAACGTACACAACCGAAGATGGGTTGAAAAAAACAAAAAAGTGGAAATAATTGTCGAGTTTGTTTCAATAGTAATTATTTCTAATTAATTCTATTTTTTTAATACAACTGAAAGATACTTAACTTGCTCTGAGATTATTATTTTTTTGTTAAATAAACGATGATCGTCGCAATTATTTTAATTGACTGTTATATAGGGACCTCCAAAGCTAACCATAGAATTTACCCCCCCCCTTCCATATGTAACACGATGTAACTTTAATATAAGTTAATATTATCAACATAACTTTTCTTTTTATCTCCTTGTTGTCTACAGAAAAAGAAAAATTTAATTCTATTATTTATTTTTGACGTGCTAATACTGCATTTTTTTATATTTAGATAAATATAGCATAAAATGACCACTCTTTCCATGATCACATAGCGTATGACAAAACAGGTAATTATTTCATTGTGTATTTCAAAACTGGCTGTCATTTTTAATCTTTTTTTTTTTCCTCGGGTATTCATTTTTAGATACATTTGTAACAGATAAATTAATTTGGAATCTAAAACATTTTTTTTTTATAGTAAAAAAAAACACCAAAAATTTCGTATATCGATCACATGTCAATCAAATGCCACCAATTTAGTTTTTTTTTTTAAGCTGATAAGAAAGTGTGATTTTTATGAAGTAAATTCAAAGTTACTCCAAAAAGGTGATTTTTTTTTAACGCAACTTTATAGAAATGCCATTACACGCACGCACATTACGTTATAGAAATGCCATTACACGCGCGCACACTACGTTATAGAAATGCCATTACACGCACGCACATTACGTTATAGAAATGCCATTACACGCGCGCACACTACGTTATAGAAATGCCATTACACGCGCGCACACTACGTTATTGAAATGCCATTACACGCGCGCACACTACGTTATTGAAATGCCATTACACGCGCGCACACTACGTTATTGAAATGCCATTACACGCGCGCACACTACGTTATTGAAATGCCATTACACGCGCGCACACTACGTTATTGAAATGCCATTACACGCGCGCACACTACGTTATTGAAATGCCATTACACGCGCGCACACTACGTTATTGAAATGCCATTACACGCGCGCACACTACGTTATTGAAATGCCATTACACGCGCGCACACTACGTTATTGAAATGCCATTACACGCGCGCACACTACGTTATTGAAATGCCATTACACGCGCGCACACTACGTTATTGAAATGCCATTACGCGCGCACACTACGTTATTGAAATGCCATTACACGCGCGCACACTACGTTATTGAAATGCCATTACACGCGCGCACACTACGTTATTGAAATGCCATTACACGCGCGCACACTACGTTATTGAAATGCCATTACACGCGCGCACACTACGTTATTGAAATGCCATTACACGCGCGCACACTACGTTATTGAAATGCCATTACACGCGCGCACACTACGTTATTGAAATGCCATTACACGCGCGCACACTACGTTATTGAAATGCCATTACACGCGCGCACACTACGTTATTGAAATGCCATTACACGCGCGCACACTACGTTATTGAAATGCCATTACACGCGCGCACACTACGTTATTGAAATGCCATTACACGCGCGCACACTACGTTATTGAAATGCCATTACACGCGCGCACACTACGTTATTGAAATGCCATTACACGCGCGCACACTACGTTATTGAAATGCCATTACACGCGCGCACACTACGTTATTGAAATGCCATTACACGCGCGCACACTACGTTATTGAAATGCCATTACACGCGCGCACACTACGTTATTGAAATGCCATTACACGCGCGCACACTACGTTATTGAAATGCCATTACACGCGCGCACACTACGTTATTGAAATGCCATTACACGCGCGCACACTACGTTATTGAAATGCCATTACACGCGCGCACACTACGTTATTGAAATGCCATTACACGCGCGCACACTACGTTATTGAAATGCCATTACACGCGCGCACACTACGTTATTGAAATGCCATTACACGCGCGCACACTACGTTATTGAAATGCCATTACACGCACGCACACTGCGTTATAGAAATGCCATTACACATACGTTACTTCAGTATTAAACATAGGTTACTTTATAGAAATATTATTATACTAATGTGAGTTCATCAACGTTTATCTCATAAATCTGAATGAATCAATTCAAAAGTATTTTTCACTTCTGAACTATATTCAAATCAAAACACCTCGGGCTTATCTACCTCAATTATATGAAATATTTTTAAATAGCAAATAGTGAAATGCAAACACAGCTATGGTTATGCTTACTGTGCATACTTATTTTATAAAGTTTCTAATAAATAAATATTCCGTATTATTGATTTGTTATTTTTATTTCTTTTTTTCTTATATATATGCAATAATTTTGTTATTATTATTAATAATTATAGCAATTTAATGAAAAACAAACCGTTATAAATGAAAACTTCTCGTTAGATTATTTTAAAATTCAAATGACAACTCCCGGTGAAGTTTACAGATTCCTACGCATAAATTAGATTCATTTGGAATAATTTCTTCTAAAAAATAAACTCTGCATTGAATGCAATGACTAACAGTTTTTCTTTAAATAATTAAATATATACGTTTATTCTTAAAACTAAATTTTCAGTTTATAAATGTTTGTTTTATTATGTGATGATGATTATAATAACCATTACATTTGCCATGAAAAAGGAAAAAAAAAAGAAAAGAAAAGCCCCTCTCACCCGTCTAAATTACAAAAAAAATATTTAAAAAAGAAATCCATGTTTTTGTTTCTGTCTTTAATAACAAAGGCAAAAAACAAAGTAACCGTTTCAAATTACTCGGGAATAAATTGGTTTAATTTACATTCCGCATTTTCGTTAATTCATTTCATTATGCAACCAGTTTTTAATGGGGAAATATGTTTTCATAAATTTCTTGTCACTGTCAAAATCTTTCCGCAGATCCACAAAAACTTTACATAAGATATCCGAGTGTTCAATCAAGATTTTTCCTCTACCTCTAAAACGTCGAGTTAGTAAAGAAGTGAAGAACATTAACAAGTGAATGTGTGTATATTCACTTTGAGATATATAAATACACATTCTTTAATTCGTTATTTTTAATTCACTAGAATTTCCTTACAAATGAGTTATTTTTATTTTCTTTGCAACCAATACCATAAACTTCCCCCTAATTAATGTCATTTATTTGTTTAGTTAGGCAGTGTACTCTGTAATACAAGTATTGGTGTAGTTGACTCATTATAACTAACCTACAATATATAAGTTAGTAACAACTAATTAATGGAATATATCCATATTTCTTTTTGAAGGTTTTTTTTATAGGAATTATAAAAATTTTCTGAAGGAATCTTAAAGAATAAAAATTGGAAAATAAATAATTAATTTTCATTATTCAGCCATCAACATATTTGAGGCGAGCTTGTACCAAATGGGGGTCTAATGTAACTATACGTAATTAAGTGGTAAGTTGAAATACTCTTGCAACCAGTATTCAATCTGCCATTCATATATTTGTACTCTACCCTTTTTTAGTAACTTAATTACGCAAGTGATGTTATATTTGATAATTGTATTATTTAGTTAATCTAAATTTTCATTTTTATTTGTAATGTGGCCACTCAATTAATTATCAAATGTCTGAGATCTCTCTTCCACTGCGTTGTAAAGATATACCTGATCAGACTTATCTGCCCCTGTTTGAAAATCTTTAGTTCGTTTTTCTTACCAAAATGGAAGTGGGATTTTGATTTTGCAACATTCATATTGTTTTTCTCTAGTTTTATCTGATTTTCGAACTTTAAAGTCTTGATATTATGCATTATACTTTGGACAATATTTGTTGCTTCGATAATCAGATTTGATTATTTCGTGACTGAATTTTACCTTCTGTTTGATTTTGTTTCTCATGATCTCATGATAGAAAAAATGTCAAATGTGACATTTTTTCTATGGTTTTTCATATGAATTTTATTGGATTACCCCGGATTTGTCGTCTCTTTATTTTTTTGATCAAAAGGGAAGTCATTTATAGCAACCTGATTTATCTGTGTTTGCTTCCAACTTTTCAAGAAACATGTGTAAAAGTTATTTTATTCCGAAATTTTCATTAAATCCGAATGATATAACTTTGATTTGATTTGATACTTGATGAATAGACACATTGAACATTTTTAACAATTAAATTTTAAATATTAAGTCTTATCTTTGCTTTGGGAAATTGTTTCCTATTCAAATCTATTTTCAACTTTATCAATTTACATTTATATCATTACCTGTTATATATATATATATATATATATATATATATATATAATATAAATTCCTTTAAATTCACACAAAAAGTAGATAAATAAGTAAAATGAAGAGAATAATTTTGATGTTAACGGTTGTTTGTTTTTTGTTTAATTTGATGGGAGAAAATTCAGTGAAAAGGCCTTTTGAAAACATTAAATTTATTATCAAGAGAAAATGTTATGTTTTGAAAAATGGGCAGAAACAATTGTATGAACAAGAATGTTTTTTTTTAAACATTTGGAATATTTATTAAATCATTTTATCATATATACGTTATGTATGTCTATATATTTGTATATGCACGATTCACTCCTAAACTAATTAACTGATCATTATGAATTTTGGAACACAGCTGCTATGCATAAGGGGTTGTAATGTGGGCTATATTTAGTTTAATTTCATGCAAAGAGGAGGGTGGAAACCTTTTGTGAAAATTCAAATACCTGTGAAATTTTAATAGGTATTAGACATCAATTAATAAATATTCCCGAAATTTCAGTTTCTTTGAAGTATTTTAGAAGGTTTTTAGGGGGCATAATATTAGGTACAACCCCAATTTGAAAATTAAAATATATCAGATTTGCATTTGATTCAGTCATTAGACACCAATTAAGCAAGATTTCATGAATTTCAATTTCTTCTTAAACTTAAGTTTTCATTTTTAGACATTTTATAGAACAAAATCATGTAATGAATTTTGATCAAAATTGGAATAAGTATTCTAAACTTAAAGTTTTGCATCATTTTTTTAATTTTATTTTTGCAGTCAATCCATATTTACCAAAAGGAGTTGCAAAAAAAAAAAATGCACTTTTATGATGGTTAAAAAGTTGAATCTTTTAAAGAATTTTCTTAAAAAAAAAAAAAAAAAAAAAATCGATTAAAAAGAAAGTGTAGAAAATGCAAATTCTTTTCAACTCTACAAGTTGAAACCATTTTTTGGGGAAGAAAAATGAAATATTGTAAATTGGGTTTTAAAATTAGGGTTATAAGTCAATTGTTCATACTCAGGTTGTTTAATGAAAACAGATTTCTGTATGTTTTTTTTAGCAAGGAGAGAACTTAAAACTAAAAATAACGGTTTACAAATCACTAGTGAGACCCATGTCCCGACATAGACGGAAAAATTGAAGAGCCCAAGAAACTTCGGAACCCTGTATAAGTATTTTTAGTCAATGTTGTTTCAGAGTAAATTAAGAATTTATTTTTTTACTGTTGGGCCAGTCACCACTTATCAAGGCCAAGAATCGTTCAAGGATAAAGGTTAATGAAAATGGAAAGATTGTTAAGGAACAATCAATAGTTAGGGTTACTAATGGGTTGCTTTATAACAAGTATTTGTTGACATTCAGGGTGTTACGGAGTCCTCCAAAAAGGAGCGCGCTCCAGGAGCACACTCCTTTTTGCTTGAGCGAAGGAGAGGAGGGCTCATTTTATATTCAGCGGTTGTGGAGCGGGAGCAACTCCATTTGGGACTAAAGAGCGGTGCTTTTATCGCTCCGCGCTCCTCGCTCCAAAATTATTTGATTTTTTTTCTTTTAAACATTAGTATTTTTATTCAGCAATAAAAAGGAAAAGAAAAGAGTCTCAGAGTTTACTCTGAGTTATTTTTAAAAATTATATCTGGTAAATGTATATGAGATAGGGAGAGAGAGAGGGGGAGAGACAGGGAGAAAGACAGGGAGAAAGAAGGAGAACATTTGAAGTTCTCAGATTTGTACATTTATGTGGTAAATTCTTTTTATGAGACAGTTTTCTTAAGGCAGAAGACAGACAATTTGTCACTATAATGTCTTTAAATGCGCCAGTGAGTCTAGAGATGTCTTTGAAGTTATTTTTTTATAGATTTGAATTTTTTTGTATTTATGACAAGGATGTGATTGAATAAATAAGCCAATTTTTCTTTTAATTCGTGTTTTTAAATAAAGAATTTTAGGTTCAATTATACTATAGGGGCCTTTGGATTTTCTCGCCCATTTCGTTCGGTATTCACGCAAATGTTCGATAAAATCGAGTTTTTGGGTGAAATGGTACATTTTGTCCTGACAAAAAATTATATTTTTTTGCATATATCAAATTTAACTTTTGTCACATTTTTATCCGTCGTCTTTTCGGCGACATTTTTTGTTATTCTTAAATTCACGACTAGTATGTTTTAACCTTTTCATGTTTGGTTTTAAATTCGTTAAATTCTGTTAAAACTTGCTTTTGTAAATAGAATGTTCAAAGTTTTTTTTGTGTGTAATAAAATGTTAAAGCAGTAAAAAATATATTTAGTCCAAGGAAAAATATATTTAGTCCAAGGAAAAAAAACAATAAAACAAACATGGCCACCAGCGATTAAAACCTGGAATTAAAGTTAGATTCTCAACACTTTAAAAAGTAAATCAGAAATTTATTTCAGAACCAAAAATACAATTAAGACCAGCAATCAGTTTGATCCTAAATTTGGGCGAATACCAAGCGAAATGAGCGAAAGAAAAAAGCTGTCCTTATACTACCATTAAACCAATGTTTAGACTTAATTAAATTTTAATTTAAAAAAGCAAATAATTAGACTTTCTGACTAATTTGTTGTTTTTTTAGAACTGAAAGTAGATTAGATATCTTTCTTTATCTTAAAAAATCTATTATCGAATATTAAAATTGTAACAGTTTGCTTTTGTTAGAGATTTATAATATAGACGTTTCACCTTTTTTTTTTCAAATTTTTAAGTTTAACAAATGTTGTTGCCCGACCTAGGAAAACTTGCTCCAGTAATTTTTTTTT
Source organism: Sepiola atlantica (assembly GCA_963556195.1). Lineage (NCBI taxonomy): Eukaryota > Metazoa > Mollusca > Cephalopoda > Sepiida > Sepiolidae > Sepiola > Sepiola atlantica. The sequence continues at coordinate 71,565,626 of OY744535.1, forward strand.
GGTGGGGGGGAAGGAAAATTTTACCCAATGTTTTTCAACTCCCAAGGTCTAGGCCAGATATTTTGTATGAAATTTTAAGACATTAAATGGATCTCTGAATTGGTTATTGACAATTTATTGATATTTTGGGGGCAATTTATGAAAAAAAATTTTTATTCAATCTTTAAAAAATAAACTTCATTGGGTGTTTTTGCTCCAAATTGTACTATAGAAAAAAATGGATGAATCGATTTGTTTAAAAATACTTGCGCGTTTCTCTGTGGTAAATAATAATATACATTATACAATATAGTTACGTTCGTAAAACAAACAAATATTAAACAACAACACGACGAGTAATGTTGCCCTGGTTGTCTCTCCTCTTCCAGAGAAATGTTTTCTTTAAAAAGAAAATAATCACTAATAATGTTTAAAAGTAAAACTTTATTTACTTAAAACAAATCTAAATTCTCTTCCAAAATAAATAGAAAAAAATATCGAGTCAAATTTTCCTTTCCTGAAAAAATAGGTTGTTAATGTAATGAAAATTAAAATTGTTTTAAAATACTTCAGGGATTTTTCTATTTCTATTTTATACTTCAGGAAACGAAAATTTATGTATAATCCTATGCTTCATCTGACATGTTCTATAACTTTCAAAATATTAGCGAGATTTTGTCAAATATCATCTTACGGTCTTACACTTAAAGTGAAATCCCACCCCATATCGATGAGATCCTTTGACGCCCACCCCTATCCTTCGACCATTCATTGGCAGAATAGAACGTTTATGAAAGAAGGTACATTTTCATTATGGAGCGCTGAAAAAGAGCCGCTCCTTTTTTATAGGAGTTGGAGTAGGAGCGGCTCCTGTTTGAAAATGCGGAGCGTGAGAGTAGCCAGCTCCAATTTTGGGCGTTGGAGCAGGAGCGGGAGCAGCTCCAAAAGTAGTGGAGCGCGAAAAGCCCTGTTGACATTTGATTTGAAGATCTGCAAGGAAGCAGTAATGTGTTCCACAGATAGAGCTTATTTGAAAGGCCTTCCTATGTATGGAAACTGCACCTGACACTAGGCACATGGAGAAAGAAAGGAAACGCTTCTCCGTTGTGGTAGAAGACGAGTTCTTTCTGAGTAGGTCTTAGATTAGGCATTAGAGCTCAGTCGAGTCCATTCCATGAAATAACAATCGGGAAGAGGTCATCCCCTTTAGATTTCAAAGTCGATTTTGTGCTTTGTCAAGGCAGAAAAGAGTGCTCTGAACAGTACCTCCCCAGATGTGATAGCAGTACCTCCCCATCTTAAGATGTAGCGAACTGTTAGCTAGAGGTTTGCATCTGAAGTCAGGTGCTTTCTGGAACGGTAGAATGATCCGACCTTAGCAACTGTCTATTCCATTTATTTTATAACTAGACGTACGGGCGACCCAATCACAGTAGGCTCAGAATGCAAAACTTTGGAAATAGAAACACATTGTTACACAGCTTTTAAATCTTCAATTTAAAATCGGCAAATGTGATTCAAAATGCTATTTCACAAGGTAAAATAAACAAATAAAAATTATAGCAGCTTATAAACCCGTTTTATCTGTTTATTGGGATAGCTAGGACTTGATCAATCTCTAGCACAATTTTCAAATAAATTGGTAATTGTATCTGACTTTCAATGCACACCCCCTAATTTGGTCATCTATGACCATAAATAGGTTTTAAAGGTTAAATCGGGGCTAGAACAAAGTGTGAGCCAGACTAACAAGCAAAAATAAAGAGAACATGACATTAATTTACAATTTAAACAAGAAAAATATATTCCACAAGACTGAAAAGCATTTTTTTGCAGCAGATTAAACATCCTAGAATTGGAATGAATAGCGTGATCAGTTGTTCCACATTCAGCACAGAACTTCTGGTTAAATACAAACAATTGACATAAATAAGAGTCAGTGTTCAAGTAACCTTCTCATCAGTTAGTTGATTTGTTCGGCGTGGTTTTCTAAATAAAAACTAAATAATTTTGAATATCTGTTATTTGCTTCCAAGCATTCTTCAGACAAGTTACCTAGACCACAGGCATTATTTAGTCCGATCAGCTCGGCAGAACGGTGAAGGGTTCATGTAAAATGGGGTCGAGTTTTGCCCAAGAAAAGTTTTGCATTCTATTCAGGCTAGTTATCAAACAGAAATATTTGAACTCGTCTTCGTCTCATCTACCAGATGTGACGAAGACAATGGACAGAACTGTTGAACTCTATTGATGGAGCAGACAAACATTTTCTCTACGCCCAAGAAACTTTTTTTTTACTAGACACCGGAACAACACTCACAAGGGACTCTGGATTAGTGCACACCGCCTTCTTCTCCAACGTCTTCTTCTTCCACGTCTTCTTCCGTTGACTATGTTTTTCCCTCTGCCCGTCTTGCCTCCAGCGACCCGCTTTTATTTCAAACCGGACTCTCGTGTGCGCGAGAGAACACGAGATTTCACGTGATCACCTGGTAATATTAAGCCACCGACGCCATCTTGCCATTTTTTGTGCTATCCAACCCTGCAAAGCGCGCACCGAGACCGTTTTCCAGGTAATCCCATGTTTTCGCAATTTCTTACACAGTCTGGCATTAACTTTTCCAGAAAATCGATCATTTCTTCTAAGAAAAAGCACTTTCTCTGAAATCAATCGGTAGAACTTACACCCACTGTGTTACACCTATCAAGATATAACCTTATTTTTCATAGATTGTGTTCAAAAATGTCCTTAGATCAACAAATTGGTTCAACCGATGGACCAGATCTTTCTACCCAAGACTGGTAATCAATGTGACATCGATATGAGACCTTTAAAAAACAAGTTATGTTTATTTAAGAGTGGGTCATGGTGATACTCTTCTGGTCTGAATTTGATGTAGCTCTCTTGGTAAGCCCTTGTCTTGTTTGAAAATCTCTACTTTTCGTTGGAACCTCACCATTCTCATTAACCAAATCCTCATACAACTTCTTGGTATCCTCTGCATTTCTGTCTGTTTGAAAACCTTGCAATACCCGTTCTCTATTGGTCCAATCATCTGCTTGAGTGACACAAAGGATGTAATCTGCTCCACCGAAACCAGAAACATACTTTTTAAATTTGAGATCTTTCATGTATTGTTATTTTGTCATCAACAGCAGTTTCCAAATTAAACATATACACCTTCAGTTGCCAGTTCTGTCTTGGTCGTCCCCACAACAGACACAACCAAGTTGAGTAAATTAGGATCAGACAAGAATTTGGAGTGTGATTTTGCCATAAGCAAGCAGTTATCTCATCTTCAAACCATTTGATCAGCTTCAACGGAGTTAGGACATACTGGAACATATTCTCTTTGGCATCTATCATACTCTTTGACTTCCACTGCACCCCCCCCCCCCTTTTTTTTTTACTAACGCATCAAAGCCCACTTGAGGACAATGATTAATAGTTTTTGTCAAACGGATGGTTAGACAAACACTGAGGACTGGAGACCATGGTTGGATCTGAGGTGAATTTGATTACTTAATGGGATGGTTCAACAAGAATTTTTTAACATTGGACTTGAAAACGGCCATGCTTTGGTTAACTGTGGAGGCAGCTCTTGGAAAGAAACTCTGCTCATGGAAGTTTTGTTTGGTTTTAGGTACACAGAAGGAGAAAGGAAAATTATTCACCGTGGTTGTAGCTAGACGTGTTTTTGCTGTTAATATTTTACTGGGGAGAACTAGAGATTGGAGCTCAGTCGAGCACCTATCATGAAAATAATGATAGAGTAGAGAAAGACTAGCAATGTAAGAAAGGGGCTGGATGGAAAAGAGGATATCTCCCACTAGATTCTGATATCGATTTTGTATTTTGTCAAGGTAGGAGAGAGTGCTCCGAGTGGCACTCCCCAGATGTGGCAACAGTATTCCATCTTAGGCCGTATCTGGCTCTTATACATCAGGAGTGAGATATCTTCTGGAGCGGTAGAATTAATCAACCATTTTTCAAGCGCCCTTGGCAACAGATCTGATGTAAGTCGTCCACTTCAGATCTGGGATGAACGTCAGGGGGCTTCCTCAAGGGGATCTCCATCCATTTCAACTGGGGCAAAGTGTGAATCTGAGCATTGGTGGTGAAAGGAGAGAAACTTAATTTTAGATGTATGAAAAGTAACCAGCAACTTTCTTCCCCATTGCATAACGTGATCCAGGTCGGAAGAGAGAGAATTAGAAAGATCTTGATCATTAATGCTCTTCAAAGTGCTCCCATAGATGGTTGTGCCATCTGTAGAGATATAAACGAATGATCTTATAATGTAACTTGGCGGTTTGGCTCAGAATGGATCCTTGAGGCACACCAGCGTTGATATAATGTGCTTCAGACTTCAGACTATCAACAACTACTTTTATAAACCTATCAGAGAGAAAAGATTTGATGTTTGAGAAGACACTTCCAGATATTCCACAACTAACAAGCTTGTGTAGCAGAACTTTGTGCCAAACATTATCAAAGGCCTTTGATATATCAAGAGCTATTCCTCTAGAAATTAACCCCGGTCAATGGATTCGCTGATCCCGTGTCATATTACAGTCAGCACGTCAGCTGTTCATCTCGCAGGATGAAATCCATATAGCTTGTCACCGAGTAGACTGTTCTTACTGAGGTGACTGACAACTTCTTAATTTATCACAGATTCAAACAACTTATGCATAATGCATAGGAGACTGATTGCGCTGTACTGAGATGCACAAACCAATCTCCATTTTTTTTTTAAATACTGGCCAAACGGATGAAGTTTTCCAAGGTGATGGGAAGCTTCTCTCCTTTAAGCAACGCTTGAATAGCTTTGCAAGAATAGGAGTTAGTTCCGGTTGCAGCTTCTTAATCATTATGATTGGAATGTTGTCAGGACCAGTTGCCTTGCTGACATCATCAAGGTTCTTGATAAGTTTAATAACATCCCGGACAGATATATGGATGTTGCTGAAAATGTTTATAGTCATAGGGAGAAATACAGGAGATAAATGTCCCTGATCGCAAAGGGTGGAATTTGATGCAAAGTCTTTTTGCAAAAATCTTGGCTTTATCAGATGCTGAGGAAATTACTTCTGGTCCATTGATGATGGTTGGAATAGAGGTCTTACATCTGTTCAGAACCCTATTTATCATTCACCAAAACATGTGAGAATCTAGCATCTGCTTGGCCATTCTAGACTTAACGGATTAGGCATAGAACTCGTTTGTGATTTCTATAAAACCTTTGAAGTGTCAGTCTCAAATGCAGTTTTTGTTTCAGAGCAGCATTTCATTGAAACCAACTGAAATAGTGATTTCTGTTAGCAATGGCTGCACCAGCAAATTCAGGGCTGTACCAAGGCTGACCATTTGGTTTCTCTTGGAATTTCTTGGAGAATACAAACTTTTCAATACTAGTAATTAACCAATCAGTTATATCGGATGCAATACATGACACATTCTTTTTGAAAATGGAATGTAGAGGAATTTCCGATATAAAGGATCCGAGGCTGTCCCAGTCAGCCCTCGAGGATCCATATATGCTGTAATGTAAAGATACATCAGAGATCTTACTGAACTTTGTTTTGATCTTAGTTGAGACAACAGAGTGATCGGAAAATCTCAGCGGAGACAGAACAATGGATGAGCCGTGTTCAGGACAAATCGTCAGGAAAATATCAAGGAGGCTTACGAAACGTCCGTCAGCATCAGACATGCGAGTAGGTTTGTCGACTGTAAGATCATAGGCAAGGGCAAAATCATGACAAAACTTCCCTTTACTTCTATATTAATTATTATTATCATTTTATATATAAATAAATTAGATTATAGTGCTAAAAAAAAGTCAGTCTTTCTCTAAATGCTCACAGAGACATTAAGAAATATTAGAGAATGGTTGAATCAGAGTGATAATGGAGGGGGGGGCAAGTGAATTACATAGAGAGGTAAAAGAGAGATGGCTGATTTTTTTTTCAGTTAATTATAAATTACAGTTGATTAGGACAATTAAAACAGAATTTTTTTTCCAAATATAACTCAATCCCAGACCTAAGGTATATTTTAGCATGTATTTTGTGTTATTAAAGTAGACAGGAAAAATTCTTAGTCTTATAAAATATTTCTGTAAGATATTTAATTCCTATTTTTTTTTTTTTGCGTAATTAAAAAAAAAAAAAAAAAAAAAGGAAAAGAATAAACAATATAAATTAGTTATTTAAGTGAAACACATTTTCAAAACAATGGAAAAAAATCTGAATTTTCGTATTCTGATATAGCATTGCTTTCTGATCGGAAAAATACTGTCCAATAAAAGCAATGGCTTGATAAATGTTATTCAGACTCTGCTCCATTGGAAACAACACTTAAGAAATGGTATGTTGACTATAAATGCAGTCGTACAGACACAAATGATGCTGAATGCTCAGGTCGTCCAAATTCGGCAGTTGTCCCGGAAAACATAAAAAAAAACGACTACAAACTTGTTTTGGTTGATCGTAAATTGAAATTGCATGAGATGGCAGAGGAGTTGAAGATATCAGGAGGCGAAGGTGTTAACGGTTTTGCATGTCAATGAGAAAGCCGTGTTCAAAATGGGTGCTGCATTTGCTTACAGTCGATAAAAAACAACGTATTGATGATTCAGAGCGTTGTTTGCAACTTTTCCCACGCAACATAAGAGTTTTTGTGTTAATGTGACAATGGATGAAACATGTCAGCTGAGTGGATAGCAACAGCTGAAAGCCGTCCGAAGATGCCATCAGCAGGAACAATTTTGGGATGCGTACAGTATTTTGTTAGATTACGTTGAGAAAGGAAGAACCATCAATAGCGAATGTTATATAGCATTATTGGTGCGTTTAAAGAAATCGTCGAGAAAAAAAAACGGCCATAAATGAAGAAAAAAGAAGGGGTCTTTCACCAAGACAATACACCGTGTCATAAGGTGATGGCTACAGGAGAATACTTCAATGACATGTTTGTTTCACAAATCCAATGAAGACATGTCTTTACAAATCGCTCTACAAAAAAGCCATTGAATTTTTCGACAAGTGTTGGAATCACTGTATTACCCTAGAAGTAGACTATGTTGATGAATAAAGTTGAATCTTGTTTAAAAGTTGTTGTTTTATTAGTTAGGCCCGGTACTTATTGAGTGACACGTTATGTCTTACTAAATATTCGCTACCTGTGAAATTTGGGCGGGGAATGGGGCCAGAGTGAAAATTCCTCTGCATTTCTTTATTCATGATAAAAAATGAATAAGCATTGAGCAGGAGTAGCTAGTTAAAGCAAAGAAATAGATTTAAAATAATTGTTTTTTTTAAAGCAAGGCCTCAAAATTGGCTGAAATCATCAGCGACTGATAAAATTAAAGACGTATCATATTGTTTACATGCGAGAGAAATATTAAAAATATGGAGTTTTGCCAGATGTTTTATTAGTTTTAACAGAGTTTACACACAATTTCAAAAGAGCACCCAAAAATCCTAAAAGTGATATTGCGACAATATTATGGAACAAAATAGGGTTGCTTCGAAAATAGACGCTAGTTTTTCCTAAGAAGGCTTTCAGCTTATTTTGCATCAAGGGAAAAACAAAGTTGATAAGAGAAAGAAAGAGTTGTTTTCTTTTCTCGATATTTTGGGAGATTGAAAATCCCCAAAGGAAGCAATGACATTCATCATGGGCCACCTGGCTTTCGTATGTCACAAGGACAATAGGATTTTGTTTGCCGATAATGGCGAATTGTCACAATATTGTCGGATTGAAAAGATTAAAATGAGAATGGTCTTGTTTTCTTAAGTTATGAAAAAGCAAAAAGAATTGAAAAGTTTTTGACACAAGTGAAAATTGATAAGGAGGAAATGTTGGTTTCTTTGCCTCAGAGAATTTAGGTTATGGGAAAAGCCAGTTGTTCACTGTGTCACAAACAGGGTAGAGCTGTTAACATTCTCAGTTGAATGAATATTGAAATGTTAAGATAACATGTGATCATGAAATCAAACCTTGGTGAGTAATGACAATCACAAATTTTTTACTAGGATCCCATACATTGTCGTGTGATGAATGACACTTCCCTGCCTTGTCGTTAATGTAATTAATGGAAATACATTTTTTTCTATGGATGTAAGTTTCGAGGGAGGAGGAATCTACCCCTCCCCCCACTGTTACCTCAGTGGGAGATAGAAACAGATGAGGAAGGAGTGCGGCGAGGTAGAATCTGTTGACCACTCAGCATCTAGGAGGCAGATCCCCCACAGGTGTAAATTACCAATATGGTAAGAAATAATGAGAATATATATTTTTTAAAATTATTTAATTAAATTCTATAAAAGGGGGAGGGCTAAGTCATGCTCGTCTAATTCTCAATATAGGGAAAGCGTAACAAGCCTCGAGACAGTAAGAAGAGAGCCCTGACAGATGCACTGAGACTCACCAATCAAATCCATGTCGTTGAGAGAAGGACCCCAGACTTAGGGTTGATATTGCTCAGAACTTGTTAAGATTTGCTGATTCGAAAAATAGAAGTAGAAGATAAAAGTGTGAAAGTTCACTGCTTGTAACTGAACGACTTTTCTACCCACAATTATTCTTATACAAAAACCAACTGACAGATTGGTTCTTTCATTGTTCTGCTTTGAAATGACCCGTACCTCCTCAGTGGTACCAAGTTGCTGACCAGCGCCAGACAGTTGCCCTCTGATCTTTTAATCCCAACGTAGGAAAACAGTGATTGTCAGACAAGGACCCTTTGACATGTTCGGCCTTCATCAGTACAATAACTTTTCCCTGAGCAGTGCCAGGACACCAACTGAATTCAGGAACGGCCAAATTGATGATGTCACTTAGTCGAGGGCAGTGACGTACAATATTTTTTAAGCTTTCAAGAGAAGAAGATAGTAAACTTTTCAAAAGATTTTTTTTCGGAGTTTTATGTGTGTGCAAAAATTCATCTCAATCCAAGCATAGAGCCAGAAGGAGGGACGGCAGACAAATTAGAATTGGTGACAGACATTGTTTATAAAAGAAAACATGGAGAAGGGGATGACCAATGCACACATTATATGTGTGTGCGTGTGTATATGTATGTGTATGTGTGATTGTGTTTGTGTGTATATGTATGTGTATGTGTGATTGTGTTTGTGTGTATATATGTGTATATGTGTGATTGTGTTTGTGTGTATATATGTGTGTGTGTGTGTGTGTGTGTGTGTGTGTGTGTGTGTGTGTGTGTGTGTGAAAATTAAATACTTGAAAAAAAAGTAAACTAAATACCAGGAGGTGCTGAAGTCCTGGATGGACGAGATAGCCGCCGTACACCCCTACATCTTTCAGCAGGATTCTGCTTCTACACAACAGGCCAACAATGTTCCTCACTACTGTCTGTTGGACTTGTAGACAGCCTACTGCAACTCCCTTGACTATTTCTTCTAGGGCATGATTGAGGCCAAGACCAGCAAGCATGCCCACAACATGGCCCAACATCGTGGAGGCGTTCGCTGCTATAGACAAGGACATGGTTGCCAAAATGGTGGACTCATTTTGCGCTCGCCTTTATAGATGGTCGTCTCTGGCGTTTACATTGAAAAATAATATGCAACTTGTTTATTGCCTATTCTGTTTTCGTTTTGTCAAGTGTCAGATTTTGCTGCAACACGCTGTATATATATATATATATATATATACACATACATTAGCTGCACCTACTCAGCATTGCCAGTGCGTCTTTAATTTATTTTGCTCATTGATGAACATATTACGTTAAGGATTCTATATTAAAAAAAAATCAAAGAAAAATCTTTTTTGTAAAGTGTGATTGTCTAATAATTAAAAATAAAACAACTCCACCGCCGCCGCCGGCAATAGTGCAATAGCATCCGTTTTGTATTTATGTTAAATCTTCTGTTTTTGATCAATGATTTGTCACTTTCCTCGGAGGTAATAAAAACAATCAAAATAGTATGATTCAACTTCAGTTACATATGTTTTGCAAACAATATTTTTATAGGGCACATTAGTTTTCACCGGTTCAGTTTTCGTCATTTTTTTATAAAATATTTAGAATGCCCTATTTGCATATTTTATGTATTTTTTTAAATTTTAATTTTTCAAACAAAATGTGTTCGATTGTTTGCATGTGATGTAAATGCAGTTTTTTTTGGTTAAATGGCTTTTAATTATTCGCATATTGCCCTAATGTGGTTTAATGTAATGAAGTTTGTTTCATTGTTTGAATGAATATTTTTTAAATCTTATGAATGAGTTAGTCTAGTTTTTATATATTTAAAGAAGAAAGACAGCTTAACATGAAGAAAGTACATGTGATGAATGAGACAAAAAGTTAATCACTGCCGCCAAAATAATCTCATTAAAACAATGTAATTATTATTTTTTGGGTTTGTTATACGATATATCAAAAAAAATCTACATTGTAATAATCTTCCTAGCCTTGGTAAGTATTTATTGGAGGTAACTAAACCTAAATATATTTTTAGTGTAAAGACGGTGGAAGGAAAATAAAATTTGTCAGATTCAGAACTACTGATGACGAAAGTCAAGAATCCAACTGGCTTCTCTTTATATATTAGATACAGGGTGTGGACACTATTTGTTCGTAAGATTAGTATTCATGAAAAAATAATTTTTTTACATTTGAGTCAGTTTGTCTGCATGACTTGTTCTGTTGATTTTACTTGATGAATCCGCCTTCGGCTCTGATAACAGTATCGAAGCCACCTCAAAACCAGCCACACGTCTTTGTCACCGTCTCCTGATTTAGGCCCCAAAGGCTATAGTGATCCTGGCTTTCATCGGGTCCACCCAAAGTAGTCGAAGAGGAGGTTGCAGCCAGGCAAGCTGAGAAGCCAGATGACGTGCGGTTGACAAAGTTGACAGCCAGACTAGGTCTTCCGCTGGTATGGTAGAATGCTGGATCTTGCTGCCACATGTATGGTGTACCGGCATCTACATTGCTGATCCAGACTTTCACTAGCTTGCTTTGGACAGGGCAACAAGCCACCTGTTCTAGGAGTTGATCTTCAAGTATTGAAATGTTTTTCTCGTCGAAAAAGCACGTCAATATGTCTGACGTTATTGGATGTTTCAACTTGTTGCTTAGGTTCTTTATGCGCTTCGGTCGCTTTTCTTGCATCCCCTTTCACAGAAATTGTCCTTCCCTCATCTTGTATGAAATTGAGTAGAATGAGCTTTTCATCTACACCTTCTCCCTTGGAATGGCACACATGGACTTGCTAGGTTTATTGTCGATGATCTGAATTTTAACGATTTTCCGACCTTTGAAGCTAAGGAAATCTGAAATCTTATTTGCCGTTCCAAATTGGATTTCAAGGTGAACTCTGATTCTGTTCACACAAATAAAATACGAAGGGTCAAAAGACAAGATTTACAACAAAAGTACCAAAAAAATATGCATAAATCCTGTGAAGAAAAGCAGCTTCAACCAGATATAAAAAAAAAAGCATAAAATGTTAAAAAAAAACACAACAAAGTGAAAAGACAACAAGAACTATCGATTTTGAATATAAATACTTTCTTTTTATATGATTCATTCCCCCCCACCCCTCCCCGATTAGTGAAAAAAATTCTAGGAGCCATTGCAGCTCCACCCCCTTGCCCGCTGCTCTGATGTGCTGCAATGGTGGGGGAAGGTAACATGTCCTTCTGGAAAGACCAGCAGTCCTCTGATGTCTCAAGAGAGAGAATAGAGGAACAGTCCCCATATTATCCCATCCTGGCCTTCATTTTTTCACCCCGGGGGATCACTTTATAATTTGTCTTTTATCCACATCAGTCACAACTGAATGTTGGCCAACAACAAAATTCAACAGAACACAGTAATATATGGACACACGTGCCTTCGTTCTTCTTCACCTTTTTAACGTTAGACTCTGCGGGAGATCACATACAAAAAACACTTTGTACAAATCTCTTAGTTAAGGCCTCCTGGAGGGAAAGAGTTTTTTTGTTTTTTCTTTCTTTCATCAACAGATTTTTTTTTTCTTTTGGGTAACAGAAAGAAAAAAAGGGGGATGGGATTTCTTACAAAATAATCAAGAACAGAAAAACATAAGGTAGAAAATTAATGAATTTGTAAGTCTTAAGTGTTTGTCTGTAGTTTTATATAAAAAAAACTAAACCTTTTTTTTTTTTTTTGACAAATCTGGTGTAAAAGAGAATTCACTCGGTTCCCCATTTTATTTTTTTTCTTATCTCTCGCTTTACGTCCGATGGCTATAACAACACGCTTATGGGTCATTGCCGCTGCTCCGCTCACAGGTTGTGAATGCCTTCCTCTGTCGAAAGACTTACCAGATTGCTTTCTAACTTGGCAGGACAACAAAAAAATTTTTTTTTTATATTAATTCTCAGTGATTTAAAAAGAAAAATGTAAATGTTGCTATGTGGCTTCCATTTATGGCCAGTCTCAACAGAATTTGGCCAGAAGTTTGAAGTCATTTAGAAAAAAAATGTCTGCATCAGCAGGCTATCACATTGCAATGAGGGTTCAACAGGAGGGAGGGAAGAGAGAGGGGGAGAGAGAAGGGAGAGGGGGAGAGGGAAGAGAGAGGGGGGAGAGGGAAGAGAGAGGGGGGAGAGGGAAGAGAGAGGGGGGAGAGGGAAGAGAGAGGGGGGAGAGGGAAGAGAGAGGGGGAGAGGGAAGAGAGAGGGGGAGAGGGAAGAGAGAGGGGGAGAGGGAAGAGAGAGGGGGAGAGGGAAGAGAGAGGGGGAGAGGGAAGAGAGAGGGGGAGAGGGAAGAGAGAGGGGGAGAGAGAAGAGAGAGGTGGAGAGGGAAGAGAGAGAAGGGCCGAGTTTTTGTTACTGTTCTTACTATTTGCATTCTTTGATATTCACAGAGCAAGCGATAGGTGAATGCCATCTATTATTATGTAATGAGAGCAGTTGAAGCAGTTCTTCTCTTATGTCATCCAAGCTGGGTCTATACTTGCACTCACACGCGTCTAAGCATGAACCTTTACACAACGACTGATAGATACACATACACAAATCTTTTCAGAATACATTTGAGATAGAGATAGAGAGGGTAAGTAACCATTCAATCCAGCCATTTGTACCTAAACTGAAGCTGGTTATACATAGAATCAGATTAGACTTCATGCTGTCTCTCAAAATTGTACCTCCACCCGCTTTTTAAGAAGAATAAAGTCAGTTAATTTGTTGGACACAAGAGGTCGCTTGTGTCAGAGATGAGTAACGAGTCAAATGTTGATAAGAGTGGAAAAGAAAAAGATGCCTCGTGAAATATTAAGGAGCTTGTTGCAGCTCTGTGACCAAAAAAGATACCCCCATTTCTCCCCCAACGGAAAAAGAACCGCCAGTTTCCAACTATGCCCCCCCCCATTCAGTTTTGTTTTCCTAAAATTTATAAAATGTTTAACAGGTGCTTCTTTGATTTCAGTGGCTAACACGCACACATACACACGCATACACACACGCATACACACAGCAGCTATTCAAAAATGACAACATGATCCAACCGACAATTCTATATTTTTTGAGACAAATGACGGCACTACTCGGCAATTGATACTGAGCACTCAACAGATTCTAATATCCAACGGGAAAACAAAGGAGACGAACTGGAGCTTTTGGGAAGAAACAGAAAGTTTCCCTCTTTTTTTTTTTTTTGCCAATGGACATTTGCCAGCCTTGCTGCAGCCATCGTTAATTTGGGCTTTCCTAGCTGAGTGACCACTGTTTCTACTTCATCTCTGGTTTTAAACAAATCAATTGATGAGTGCAGATATCTTAACAGTCTCACTTGAAAAAGGGGAGAGGATAGAGAGAAACTGAGCAGAGTGCCAATCTTATTTCGTAGAGTGTTTGAAGAAGAGTATCAGGCATCACTCAGGAATCAAGAGGGGGGGGGGAGGGCCCTTCTCCCTTCCAGCTTTAAAAGACAAAGTTGTGTATCTACACAAATGGGGAGTATGTCAAAACAGTTAAACCTACAACAAATCCATTATTTGTCTCAGAGCTTAAAATGGTGATGGAAAGCTGGGGAGGATGCGATAACGAGCCTTTTCTCCCCCCTCCCCATTTCATGGAGCTCTTGGTATGTGAAATAAATGTTCAGCATTTTTGTTGACAGTATCTTTGCCTTTCTATGGAAAAGTATATACATACATACACACCCGCATACAGACAATATAACACGCACATACTACTCAAACAGAAATTCCAGCAAAGATATCTGCTATATATTTTTGTGCATTTCATTAGAAAACAAAAAAACAATGCACCAATAATTTTCCCATGATACGCAAAAGGCTCCAGGTTAAATGTCCACAAAATAAATAAAACCTTCTGCAAAGCTTTGAACTATGTGTCCAAAGTCAAACTGTCGTGAAATAATCATGCTGGTCAGTTGGTCACAACAGTCGTCCAACGTGTGGTGAAGAGCTGGAGTTTGTGGAAACACCGCAAAGCAATGAGGAAGAGATGGTGTGTTGATTGTAATGGCTAATATTATGAAAATAGTTTCTGATTTCTGTCGTTACATTCAAAGATGACTGCCGAATAGTCCAAGATGAAGCCCCACACGGAAATCTGTTTGTGAGGGATAGGGAACGACTCTTAAACCCAGATTCTGGAAACAGACCAGTCACCTTTCACAGAGCAGGAATTTCCAGACATGAACCATGACTACTTTCTGCCCGTCTCCATGGCCGACGACGACACACATGGCCACACCCGACGATGCTTTCAAAAAAGTACACAATTCAGTCTTCAAGTTGATACCTGTATAAACAGGGTATTTCTATATATCTATATATAGATATTTTTATATATATATATTAAAAAAAAAAAAAAAAAAAAAAATTCACTGCAAGATAATCTCCCTGCGAAGAATCCAGCCGATTCCTTTCCTAATTTCTTTCCCAAAAAACAAAAACAGGTTTCAAGTTCAGCAACGAGATTGGCATATTCCGTTGAAAGAAACAAAGAAGGAATGGCTCAAAATGTGTGGCTAACTTGCAGAGTTACAACCATTCTGCTTCGTAGAAAACTAGAAAAAATGTCTGCCTCTTACGTTTGGATGCAGGAGCAGAGGGAAGGGGGAGTACTCAACATGAGAAGAACTTGATAGTCCGTCAACTCAATTGGTTTTTTTCCTAGTAGCAACAAATAGACTATCACTGACCTTCCACCACTCGGGATGATTTAAGTTTTTTGGTTTTATTCTTTTGTATTCTTCAATCAGTCTCAGCAGCACCGATTGAAGAACTGGGTTGAAAATATGGATGATGGAACCAAAAAAAAAAAAAATAAACACTGATTTGATTTTGTCATTTTGGGTTTAGTCGTTGTAGCAGCTGTGGTGACAGGTGACAGTCTTTTGCGTTACACCAGGTGACCTTTCATTTCAAGGTTGGCTTGTGTCAGTTGTTGAAGGCTCCCCCTCGGAGTGGGGCAGCGAGATCGAGGAGGACTCTCATAGCAGGGGTTAGGGACGATGTTGGGAGAAATTGATAAACTTGGACCTACAAGAAAAAAACGAGCAGAAAGTTAGTTCAGATGAATTTGATATTTGTCCACATTTTTTTTTTTAAGCGGACAAATTGAAAGTTAAGTTGGAAAATCTACTTTTGAAATAAAGGCAGAGTCAGAAGTAACCGGGCCGTCAAAACATCTTTTCTTCAAATAATTAAATTTGATATTCAGGTAATATCTATATTTTTATTATTTAAACTAAAAATGTTTTGACGGACCGGTTACTTCTGACTAAACCCTATACAATTTGTATGCGGTAAGTCATCCCATAAGTTCTGTCCGAATTTAAATTCTCCCAAATTCTATATTAATGGGATTTCCAAATGGAAATAAATATATAGATACAAATGATATTCCTTGTCATACATACAAATGTCATTTATTTATTTCCATTAAACATTCCAACTTACTATATATTTCAGAGAATTAAAATCCGGACAGAACTTATGGAATGGCCGGCTATATTTTCAACACTAAACAGTCAAAGAAAAAATGTGCTACTTTTAAAATAAGTACCAAACCTAAAGTGTCCCTTTTTCAAAGATCTTTTGTAAATGATTCCAATAAAAAAACATTTAATAAAATTAAGCAATAAACTTTTTTTTTCAAAATGTGAAGAGACCGATCCAACAAGACAATAATTAGCCATCAAAATTCAACAGTTTATGTTGAAAGGGAAAGAAGAAAGTGCCAATAAATGTGTAGAACCATTTCTTCTGCAATATTCTATTCATGGGGGAGGATTATAAAGTGAGGCAAGAGAATCAGCAAAACATGCAGAATTAAAAAAGGCAAATATTTGATAGGATTGCAATCAGCAGGCGACATCATGCGACATTGGATGTCTTTCTTGGGTCAGCTGAATTTCATTATCATCAAGATCATGCACAGATCATCGACATTAACTATTTTAGTCATCATAGTAGTTAAAAATACAACATTGGCTAAAAAACAACGCAATGCACTTTATGAGAGAGAGAGGGAGAGAGATAGAGATAGAGAGGGAGAGAGAGACAGAGGGAGAGAGAGAGAGAGAGACAGAGAGAGAGAGAGAGATAGAGAGAGAGAGAGATAGATAGAGAGAGAGATAGATAGAGGGAGAGAGAGAGATAGAGGGAGAGAGAGAGATAGAGGGAGAGAGAGAGATAGAGGGAGAGAGAGAGATAGAGGGAGAGAGAGAGATAGAGGGAGAGAGAGAGATAGAGGGAGAGAGAGATAGAGGGAGAGAGAGAGAGAGGGAGAGAGATAGAGGGAGAGATAGAGAGAGGGAGAGATAGAGAGAGAGAGAGAGAGGGAGAGATAGAGAGAGGGAGAGAGAGGGAGAGATAGAGAGAGGGAGAGATAGAGAGAGGGAGAGATAGAGAGAGGGAGAGATAGAGAGAGGGAGAGATAGAGAGAGGGAGAGATAGAGAGAGGGAGAGATAGAGAGAGGGAGAGATAGAGAGAGGGAGAGATAGAGAGATAGAGAGAGGGAGAGATAGAGAGAGGGAGAGATAGAGAGAGGGAGAGAGATAGGGAGAGGGAGAGAGATAGGGAGAGAGATAGGGAGAGGGAGAGGGAGAGAGAGATAGGGAGAGAGAGATAGGGAGAGGGAGAGAGAGATAGGGAGAGAGAGATAGGGAGAGAGAGATAGGGAGAGAGAGAGATAGGGAGAGAGAGAGATAGGGAGAGAGAGATAGGGAGAGAGAGATAGGGAGAGAGAGATAGGGAGAGAGAGATAGAGATAGATAGAGGGAGAGAGAGATAGATAGAGGGAGAGATAGATAGAGGGAGAGATAGATAGAGGGAGAGATAGATAGAGGGAGAGATAGATAGAGGGAGAGATAGATAGAGGGAGAGATATGGAGAGATGGAGAGATAGGGAGAGATGGAGAGATCGGTAGATAGATAGAGAGACCTTTGCTGTAGGTTTAACAAACTGAATAACTTGCTGATAAAATATTCATATTAGTAAGTTAGATCAGATTCGCCTTTTAATAAGTTAGATCAGATTCGCCTTTTAATAAGTTAGATCAGATTCGCCTTTTAATAAGTTAGATCAGATTCGCCTTTTAATAAGTTAGATCAGATTCGCCTTTTAATAAGTTAGATCAGATTCGCCTTTTAATAAGTTAGATCAGATTCGCCTTTTAATAAGTTAGATCAGATTCGCCTTTAATAAGTTAGATCAGATTCGCCTTTAATAAGTTAGATCAGATTCGCCTTTAATAAGTTAGATCAGATTCGCTATTTTTTTATTTTAAAAGAAATAATTTTTTAGAAATATAGCCCCCTCATACACACGCACCTTCCGACTATAGTGACAGAATAGCAAGAGAATAGCAATGCTGTTGCTTAATGAATAATCTGATTGTTCAACTTAAACAAAAAAAGAATCTGAGTAAGAAGAGAAACGCCAATTACAATTAAAAGTATTGTCTGTAGCAGAGTCGCAGCTGAAGAAGCGCCTCCCTTAACCAAGTTAATACGTAGAAATTGTGTGTAAAGTAACAATGAAAACACTGACCTACTTTGGTCAACCATATAAGCAGCCTCAACTTGACTCCACAAATGAAACATACAAAAAGCAATACAGCATAAAAATCAGTAAGGGGTCATAAATCACAACAATTCAGCATCAAGAATAATGCAATACAGGAATTGGCGTCAGAATTGTAAGAGTTCTTTTGAAACGAGAAATAACCAAAATGGTAAGCATCAGAAACATCAGTAATAAATAAACGATTGTAAAACTAATCGATTTCTCATTCTAAGTTTAGCTTAATCATTTGGAAGTACTCAGCAAGATGATATATAAAGCGAACATTTTTTTGTCTAAAAATTAAAGAATTGTCAAACTTTTTTCTCACTGGTTAATGACATCTTCCAAGTAAAAAAAGCAGGTTACATTTTCTTGAGGAAAATATGAAGAAAAAGTTGAAAAAAAACGAACTACTAAAAAAAAAAAAAAATAAATAAAAATACTTAAAAAAAAAAAAATCTTGCTAGTCGTAGGTGCAGGAATCGGAACAAAAAAAAAAAGGAAGAAAGAAAGAAAGCATTAGTAAAATAAACAAAAAAAACTTTAGTCAAATGCTGAAATCGTGAAGACTTGCCATGCAGAGTTTGAGAATTCACTGACGGCGGGACCATTCTATGTTGAGAAGGATCCGCAGGGTAGGAGATTGTAGAAATGGCTGGAAAATGGACAAGAAACAAAAAAGTCATGCAGGAAAAGAAGAGTCATTGCTGAAATGGGACAGGACATAAATTGATGGACAAAAATACTTAAAACAGATGTCAAGTAAGAAAAACAAAAACAATTGGCATGCTAAAAAAAAGAATTTAAATTAAGTTATTTTTTTTTTTTTAGAGCGTCATGCAAAGTAAGCGAAACAAGCTAAGAAAGTCCCATTAAACAAGGGATGTCGTACCTAACCTAAAAAGCAACAGAAGCAAGGCAGAAGAGAGCAAAGGGGTCAAAGCATCCCGATTCTTAAAAGTTGGTAATTAGTTGTAATTTAGCAAAGGTCAAGCAGCAGCAGCAGCAGCATTAAGATTGCATCAAGTTAATCCAAGTCAAATTCAAGTCTCCTAATTTCTCTTACCAAAGTGAAACTGTAGTAATCGCATCACCTCTACATTACATGGACGTTTTTTGATAAAAAACTAAGTTTGGTGTTGGAAACAGAGTTCAACTCTCCATAAAAATGGGGGGGGGGGGGGGGGGGGGAAGAAAATCATGAAATGCTTACTATGTCGGTTTTGTCATTAAAAAGTCAAAAAGTTCACATTTTGGACTTGAGTTGTTCTGGAGATGTTCTAATAATAAAGAATCAAAACAACTGGTCGATTTGGTTGGGGATTATCATGAAGTATTATTATTGTCCGTTTTGTCATTAAGCCGAATTGTAATAGGCGAACGAAACGGTTGTATGCAACATGTCAAAATAGAGATCAGCAAAGAGCAGAGCACCAACATTTAGTTCCATTAACGGAGATGATGAACACAAGACAACACGAAGAAGAAGAAGAAGAGTCCAGGAGATGCTGAATCACCTGTGTAATTCCAGAGATTATTTAGATAGGGATGTCAAACAGATGACTGAGTCTGTGTGTTGTTCCATTGGTAGGTGACTGAAGAAGGCAATCGGCAGCAAATGGAGAAAAACAGAAGAGAATAATACAATTTGAGAAGAGAGAAAGAGTAAACTATTTAGTAATGGTTAAAAGGCAAAGCTGAAACGGTAAAATATAAATGATTTTAGCAGAAATAAAAGATAGGGTGGGCAATGAAAGTGAACATTTTTATTATTTTTAGAAAATGAAAATAACCTGATTGAAAGAAAATTCACAAAATAAAACATTAAATTAAAAAAAAATATTTTCAGGCCATTCAAATTACTTCGATTCAACGACAAAATGTCTTATAGCCATAATCGAAAACTGTGACCATCTTTACAGAGATAATACTCTGAAAGTGCAAATGAGAAAAATAAATTTTTTTTAAAGGCAACTCTCGGTAAAAAGTGATACTCAAATTTTTTTTTTGATGTCTCCAAATATTACCCGCCTTAAATCATTTTTTTTTTTAATCATTCACAACTTCAAAGTTTCATCTCTTTAGAAAGGTGGTCACAAAGTTTCGACTATAGACATAAGACGCATTTAATCGTGGGGGGGGGGGTAGAGTAATTTAAGTGGCATAAAATCTGTTTGTCTTAAAATAAAATAAATACTTTCTATTAACATTCATTTATTAGTAAATAATGAAAATTCCATTAAGATAGGATACTTCTCAGACTTTTGGAGGGTTTATTTTTCAATCAGAGGTAAAGTTCACTTTTTGGTTTGATAAACAATTTCACTTTCACTGTCTGTCCCTATAAATGAAGAGGTTAAAATTAGTAGCGACTTTGGTTAGTTTTGATACATGCCAAAGTACATTATACCCCCCTCCCTGAAAAAAAAAACAGAACAGAACACACACACACACAGTGATAGACTGTATAATTTGTTACCAATACAATCAATACAAGTTGAAATAAAACTCAAGAATTTAATGAAAAAGAAATTATAAAACAGGACATGGAATATTAAATCCCACTTTTAGACAGAATTCGTTATTAGAGATTTTTATCATACCATTTTTACAAAAAATAGATCAGTGATTTGTAATCACTTGCTTTAAGAGAAAATTAAGACAAAACTCAGCAATAAATTATAAATCACAATAAAACCTAAAGATTTTTTTTTTTTTAAATCTGCTTAGAGAGAAGAAATTCATAGTTTGGTTAAGATGTCGACTTTCGATCAATGTAAAGCAAAAAAAAACTATCACATAATACAAAATTATTAACAAAGTAGAAGCATATTACGTTTCAGAATTTTTTTAGATTTTTACCCCTTAAAACACATTTACTCCCAATAGACACTGGGAAAACCATTTAATAGGTTACAGTTTTTGATATTCACCATTTTTTTAAAAGTATTTCCATTGGCTACCGTTTAACTTTGATTCCGACATGTTCAATATGGTCACCACAAGACGCACAAGAAATTCTTTTAAATTTATTTCCTTACATTAAAGCTTCTTTCTCTATAAACAGAAAATCTAAATTATTTTTACTTAAATCATGCTGTAGTGAAATAAAAAAATGACATTAAAAAGACCAAAATCAATTTTTTATCCTAAGCTGGCAGAAAACAAAATGAAATTTAACTTTTAAAAATTTATTTCCTTCATAATCAACCGTCCCATTTATATGAAGCGATTTCCCTCTAAGCAGACAAATTCTCATTGAATAGGAATAAAGTATATTTTGAGAAATGGACATTTTTTTTAGAAACGTTTAGCAGAAAAGATCAAACATTTGATTCATTTATTGCTTATGTGCTGAGCAAGAAACACAAATCATTCAAGTGGCAAAAAGGAACGTGACAATGTGGAAAAAGGTAAAGATCATTCAAAATAATATTTTAAAATGTCCAGACTTGAAGTGGACCTGATAATTTAAAAAAAAAATTTTTTTTTTGAATAGTAATATTAGCGGTACTTTATGGAAATTCCATCATGGCTTTTTTCATCTTTTTGAATAATTTATTCTTAATTATACTATTTCTCTTGAACTAATAAATACATGTAAAGTTTAATAAGAAAACTATGTGTTTCTTCCTCCGTAAAAATAATTGTCGTTGTCAGATAAATATTCTTTAAATAAAACGAATTTCTCTTTTGAAAGTTGTAACAATTTACATCTTTTAGAAACAATAAAAATAATTGTCAGCTAAATGTTTTTTAACTAAATAAAACGAATGCCACTTTTAAAAATTAAAAATTATAACAATTAGATGTTTATTAAAATTACATTAAAATAAAAAGGCAAAGAGTAGGTTCTTAAAACTTGTTAAGTTGATGGGATAAAAGAATTCGATTTTGGAACAATTCATTTAAAAATGGGTAATTTTCAACTCTTTTTTTTTGTTTGCATTTCACCTGAAAATCAGATAATCTCATTTAAATTTAAAATGGGTGAGGAACGATATTAAATGTACGTCCAAACGTAAATACCATACAGATACATTAGAGATGCTATTAAAATTGTAAGGCGAATGATATCTTAGGAAATAACATTTTTGAAAAGTTTTAAAATGCGTCGCTTATCAGACCGACTTCAAACTGGCGTCTCATCATGGCAGACAATGTGATCAATGCAGTCAAACTGAAAACAAGAGCAACTAGTAATACACACGCACAAAAATTTAAAAAATGGTTAATGGGAGAGAAAGCGTTACATGCGAGTCGATTTTTAACGGGTGCAGAAACAGAATATTGCAGTACAAAAAATGTGAGAAGAAACACAGGATGTAAATGACAACAAATTGAACAGAAAAAGAAACTGAAACTAAATCAGCTAAGAATAAAAAAAAAAGAAGACAATTGGTTAGAAGAGCAAAGTAGGAAAAATGAAAAACAACTGGTCGTATTGTAACAACGACGAGAGCGGCGGGAGAGAGAATCTCCAACAAGATTTGGAATACTCAAAACGAGATGGAGGTTTATATTGGAATTCTGTAAACCAGTTGCTGTTTGGACTCACTACGAACGAATATCCTTTGCCAAATTGAAATGGTTGTTGCAATGATAACCAGTCTTAGAAAAGAAACAAAAGAGATAGAACATAAAAAAAAGCACAAAAAAAAAGGAAATCTACAAATTGTTGCTGCTTCAAGTGCTGTCATTATATCCGTGATTCAAAATCAGGGATTTGTTTTTATTAGTCACGAGGAGGAGTAGGGGACTTTAGATATGCCATTTTTATGGTTATTTTTTTTAGGGTGAAGGTATTGTGGTGTATATAGAGAGAGACAGCAGCATCGGTAGCAACAATGCAGTAAGAGGCCGACATGACTCTGGGACTGCCATTCTGGCAAAGATTCATAAATTTACTCTAATCGAAATATCTTTGAATTTTATTCTAAAACTTTTGACACATTGGAATCCAAAATGGCCGATTCGCTAAAGTTACGAAAACAATTTAGTACTGTTAGAAGAGAAAAGATTTTAAGAATCTCAAACGAAAATTATTTGATTAATAATATCTCAAATCTTAAGTCATTACTTAGAGATTAAATTAAGTTCACTATTTAAAGAATTAGCATTGTTTTCAAATAACAAAACACGAATATTAGACTACAATTCAATAAAAAACGGTTTTTAACAAATTTTCTTATAGAAAAAGGTTTTAATTCGACCAAAATATTTGTTTAAAAATTTTGGAGATGAGGATTGATAATTCGTATTATTCAGACTACTATTCTCATCTTGTTATTTTCATAAAAGTTCAGCCGATGTAACCGTTGAACTTATTTAGGTGTATCTTTTTGAACTTATTTAGGTGTATCTTTTTGAACTTATTTAGGTGTATCTTTTTGAACTTATTTAGGTGTATCTTTTTGAACTTATTTAGGTGTATCTTTTTGAACTTATTTAGGTGTATCTTTTTGAACTTATTTAGGTGTATCTTTTTGAACTTATTTAGGTGTATCTTTTTGAACTTATTTAGGTGTATCTTTTTGAACTTATTTAGGTGTATCTTTTTGAACTTATTTAGGTGTATCTTTTTGAACTTATTTAGGTGTATCTTTTTGAACTTATTTAGGTGTATCTTTTTGAACTTGGGAATCTTGAAACAAAGATTCCCAAGTTTGACGAGAACGTTCCCACGTGCGAAAAGATGCACCTGAAGGAGGTCGGAGGTTACATCAGCTGAAACATTGTGGATATAAAAACCAAGATGAGAATCGTAGTCCAGAAAATACAGATACAAAATATTTATAATAATTAGCTAAGAAATATTTTATAAACTTCAATGGAGTTAGAATGTATGAAAATCTACCCCAAAGCATATAACCGTAACGAATAGGCATGTGGGTGTGTAAAGGATGGATGCATCTAGCAGTACTGGCTCCCCTCAAATTTGTGAGGGGATTGTGATGGTGGTAGGGGAGTAACAACAAGCAGTTAGCTGTTCTAGACTTACCCTGATTCACGAGCTAGCCAGGAAATAAACAGAAATAGAGTTCAGCGGATAATTAATTTTTCGGCTTAAAAAAAATATAAAATAGATTTGTATTTTTTTTACTGAAGACAAATTGTAAGTCTAAAAGAAATAATCAGAAGTGATTGTGCAACTGATGCAGCAGACAAGTGACAATAGCAGAGGAAGAAAAAAAAAGGTGAAATATGATAAACTGATCAAAGAATGCGAGTGTATCGCCTTCGGACAAACAAACGTACAGACAAACTAAAACTAGTGGACACTAGCTACAACACAATCACGTTTTCAAAATTCACTAGCAAAACTAAACGCGTCTACAAATGACTTCTGGTCATTTTTTTGAAAGGACTGCCTGCAGATGAAGAGATTTGATCTCGCAAAACAGAATCCAAAATATCATTTTTTTTTTTTATAAAATGTTTCTTCTGTTTCCCCAACATGTCATTTTCAGAAAAAAATGGTTGGGAGTCTGCTCAGAACAGTTTTAACTACCCAGTGAAAGTGTACACAACTTCTTTCACAGCCTAGACAATATTAAAAGTGGAAAGGTGCTTTGGGATAGCTTTCCAGTGACACTTCTAACAACAGGATTTCCCCCCTAACTAAAGTTACTGAGTAGCACACCAAGGTGGCCAGGGTATAGTTACACACCTGATGAAGGTGCGAAATGAGGCAAGTCCTGAGAGCCATACAGACGTGCAGGCAGTGGAGGGGCGTGGTTTTCTAACAAGGCAGCAGCAGCAACAGCGGAGTCAGTTGCCCCCCGACTCGATGTGCGCACAGGTGGAGGGGGTGGTGTCTTACCGGCTCGGCTGCACGGACGGTTGGCCGGCCGCTCTATGTAGTCAGCTACCATTCCATTCTGAAAATAAGGGCACAAACTTGACATGAAACAAAAGAAAAGAAAAATGTTTAGAGATAGACAAATGTGCAGGCTTAACCACAGCTCTCTAAGGGCTTCGATGACGACGACCATTAGTAGTAGGGAAGGACACCTTCATAACCAAAAAAGAAAAAGCAAAACAAAAAATAAAAAATAAAAATGGATACAGTTACAAAGAGTGAAAGGTTTTTGTCCAATCAAAAACGGGCAATTAATTTTTTAAAATACTACACTTGACACAATTTCTTATAGAAGCCGTTACAGTAAAATTTCACGTCTCACTATAAAGGCGGCCATGAGAAATTACGTTGCAAAATGCCTCAACTGGTACGGCCACATCGCCTGCCGTCACTTCTCTGAAATGCTCCAAAATGTGTTCCACACCGATGCCAACAGTATAAGGTCGCTTAAGATTAGTTTGTTTTATGGCATATCAAACCTTTTGAGTTAATGCAGACTCCATTTATCTTGGTAAAAGGATTTTATGCTTGAGGTTTGTAATATTTTCAAAATTTACCAAATTCAGTCTTGTATTTGCAGATAAATTTCTTTTGCGTGTTGATTCACAGAATAAACAGAATAAACAGTCTGCAATTGATCACTTTTTAATATAAAAATAAAAATTTTTTTTTTTTAATCCATCGAGGAATTTGGTTTATTGGACTTTTAGATTTTCAAAAAAGACATGATTTTCACTCTGATGTCATTAAGTAATTCCTTCAAGTACCAACAAATATAAAAAGCAAGCTTTGTCGCATGGGAGCAAAATCAACACATTCTAACAAAGTGTTTCACTGTATTGGACATGACAAGCCGCATACCAAATGAAAGAATGAATGTGTAGTTGTTGTGTGGCCAATACAGAGTCGAGAGAGAGAGGACGACCTCCTGCCTTTGTGACTTCCTATAGCTCTGTCTGCATTATCCTAGATCGTCAGGTTGTCAACAATTTATTGGAGGTGTTATTGCTGCAACTAAACTGCCATATCTTGACGTCTGTGTATGTAACATTAAATTTGCTGTTGATAGACTCTTTTTGAGGCCATTTAAGCGGGTAGCACAAGCGAAATGACAACAGACAGGAAACGTTTAAAGTCATTCACAAAACGTCTAACCTCAGTATAAGACTAAGACAAAAAATGAAAATAATTCTACAATGATTAGATTCAAATAATCAAAACAAAACATTTTGGGGGTGGCCGTACAGTTAGAGAAATCTGAACTTGTATATAGACTTCTCTAATCATTTGGATTGTTAGCTATGGTCATGGTTATACTAAGTGGTTATGGTGACACTCGTGATAGGTGGTGGTGGTGGCAGGCAGAGGTTTGAATCCTGAAAAAGCCTCATTCTTCTCTTTATGATTTTTTATGGTTATTCCCAGCCTTGTGGACTAAACCATTTGTTTAAAGGTATTACCCACACAAATAGAGTGTCACCAAATACACAAAAAAAACCTCAAAGAAAAACAATGTGATACATCATATCTTCTTAAATATACAATTTGTGTAGCTGAACTATTGTGGATAAATCATATTTTTTCTCTTTATTGATGAGTTACCACTTATCAAGGCTAAAAGCCACTGGAGGATAAAGGTTAACGACTTGTGAGGAAGGTAGTTGACAATTATTTTTTTTATTGACATTAGATTTAAAGAGAATCATCTTCTAACCCTCAGGGAAGCAATCTTTTGGCAATGTGTTCCACAGATGAGAATTTCTTTTGGTGTATTGTGGGGAAACTAATATACACCTATTTGTAGACAACTTGTTAAATTGTATCGATTTTGTCTTCGATTTGAGTTGCATTCTCTTACGAGATAGGATGTCGTGCATATCAATGTTTGAATACTTTATGGATTCATCGTGTCCATTCCTTACTAAACCGATCCCATGTATACGAGTTCCGATCCCATGTATACGAGTTCCGATCCCACAGTCATCACATCCTGTAGATGTACATGAGTACATTAAAAATACAAAAACAAAATAGAAAAAGCAAGCTTGTAAATTATATAACACAATAAACACAATTTATTCAAAATAAAAAAGGCAAACATTTTTGAGAGCTGATCCTGCTACCTCAACTGTTCTAAATCTACTACCCAAACCACTTGCATCCATTCTTTCAATGAGACCAAACCTACAAAGTCTCCTGTTCTGCACACATCTCCCTATACTGTCCAGATTTAATCTTTCTCTGGTCATAAGAACTAAGCTTTTCTTTAAGACTCACATCACACATCCATTGTATCATTCTCATAACATTTTTCTCCATGCAACACATGTCCTCAACCCCCACTGGCCAGGTTTCATTTCCATACATCATCACACTTCATACACAAACCGGATGGACTCCTCTCCCTTGGTTGATAACTGGTAATGCCCTGCTGGTTAGTAAGGTAAAAGTTCCCTAACCCTAACTCCAGCCACTCTTAACTCTTGCTATTACACCTGCTCCACCCTGTGCTCCAATGTTATCACCAACGTAACAAAACTTTTGAACAACCTCAATAGCTTTGCCATCCATATATACTTTCTCCACATTTGAGTTCTCATCCATCTCCGTTGTCTTACATTTCTGGCTCAAAATTAATTCCACTGAACTTTTTGTAATATTCTAAACAGATTATACAAACAAAAAACAAACAAACAAAAACAAAAAAACTTGTTGAAATGTGAAAATATTTCTAAAAATGAAAGCAGTGAGTAAAACAAAGTGATTTAAGTGGTGCTCAGATGATGAAATACTCAACGACTTACTCTCATCCGATTGTTCTGTTCCTGACGTGACCAACTTGATGGATCTTCGTATAATGTTCCTGCTGATGTCTTTCCTTGAAGGACACCATAATGATTCGTTTCATAACCTTCCGTCTTCTTTTTGGGGGCCATATACAAGTCTAAGAAAGAGAAGCAGTTTCACGAGAATAAAGCCACAGTAAAATAAAAACAACAAATTGAGCAAATCCCATTCAAAGAAAGGAAGCGATTAATTTACCTTCGTGGATTGGAGATCGTGAGCCCGATTCATCTAAGTAAGTAATTTGTCGATTTGGAGAATCCATATAAGCTCTTTTTGGTTCAACTTGAGGAGAGTCTTGTTTGCACGGGGTATAGGGCCGACCCGAATAGTCATGAGGCGGCAAAAATACCCGTTTTATATCTTCATCCTAAAAAAGAGAACAGATGAAATAAAAAGATTAAACTGAAACAAAAATAGAGATAATTTTGTTTCCTCAAAAAGATAAGTCTTTCTTTGATAAACTCGGCAGATTTGATTGAAAAAAGAAAAAAAAAGTTATTTTTAAATATTTCAAAAAACTTATGCCAAAAGGTGGAATGGTATTTAACCGTCTTAACTTTACACGATGGTGGAATCTACGTTGAAAAAAAAAAAATTGACAATGGTAAACTAAAATGTTCAATGGTAAAAACCAAAAGATGAAAAGGAACCAATTCTTAACTCATCAAAGGCCAAGTACATTTTATAGTTAATAAAAATTAGTTAAAATGTTTTTATTAGTTATTAGACATACATGAATTAGGACTATCTTAATTTTAGCCCTTGTGAGCCTCGACCCTATTTTTGGTACTGGTTCATATACGTCCTATTGGGTTAAAATAAAGTAAAATGCACTAGCCGTAGGGGGCACTCATGTTCCGATTTATTAAAACGCATACCATATAAAAAAATTACATCGATACGCGTTCTTTATTAATATAACTATGATCTATAAGGTCGAGTGATATTTTTAAACAAAACATGCTTACCTGCTCAAAGAAATCATCTTATCAACATTAACAAAGGAATCGAGGTTGAACTGACTTCTTGCTGCACTCAAAATGTGCCTAATCTTTCGATATGCATCTTGCAATAATTTGTCTTTGTTAAAACATCTGCCTAGCAATGTCACGTGACAGGTTAAATATAACCCAACAAGTCTTGATAAGATACGTCCAATCTATTAGTCTAACAATGAAAATGCTATTTCAAACGCAAGTGTGGCTGTAGTAGCAGAGTGGACCTGGCAATACTGTTACCTAAGGGGGTGTTTCCATACTCCCAAATTGGGGCCCTCATGCAGTTTTGTGTCATACCAAAGACGGAATCAACAATCGAAGAGAGAAAAAGGAAGATTTTTTTTTTTAAGTCATCCCCAAAATACTTACCTCATAGTTTTTACTACATTCATCTGAGAATTCATCGAGACTTTTGTCATAAGTGTCATAACTGCGAGCATCTTCCGAGGGTGACATTGGATAAAGATGGCTCTCCTTCGTTGATCCAAACAGTTCAAAAGTATTTGTATGACTTGTTGTGTCACTACCATCTGGAAATTGTGAAAAAAAAAAAAGCCAATCAAATGAGGAAAGGACAACAAGAAATCGATTTCATATTAACAGATCAAACATCAAAATTTGAACAAAGACATCTTAAATGATCACAATTTATACAACGAGAATGGGGATGCGATTCTAAAATAAATTAGTGTTTCATATGACAGAGGCACATTAAAAAATTCATCTCTTCTAGTCTATGAGAAAACACAAATGAACAATAATACTTGACTTTTTAAACTTTAATTAAAGCCAGAATTTACTTTCTAATTGAAAGTTTAAAAGCTTCAAAATTACTTTTCAATTTGGAAACATTAAAACAAAAAAAAAATGCTAGCCATATTATGTTGTTGCGGTAATTATTTGGGAATCTTTTTTACTTACGTTTCTTTTATTTAAAAAAAAAAATTCTTTATTTCTTAAAAAAATAAAAGAATTTTGACAGTTAAATTTAATTTTATGATATTGATTAGTCATCAAATTATTAACTGAACCGAATTTTTATAAAACCATATTTTGTTATGGTAATGTTTTAATCTATAAAATTATTGGATGTAAATAGCTCCTAAAACTATCTTTTAATACATAATGATTTTAAAGCCAAAAATTATTCTTTTACAGTTTAAATGCTTCCAAATTCTTTTCAAATTTCGAAGGGCCACCAAACAATTCATTTTTAAAAAATTTAATGCATTCTGGTGGATTTAATTTTATAATTAAATCATTTTTTTTAAAATAGGATTTTAAAAAAGTCTTTTAGTACTTTATGCTACTGCATTTTTGATTTCAATAAATAATCGATTGATAGTAAAAAAAAAAAGAAAGTCACACAGAGGTGAGAAACACGGACACACGTGAAGTGGTCACACAATTGTTATTAACATAGATTAATAGATGAAAATGTCCAACTTGTTTATTATTTCGCGATTGTTTGGAATTCCATCATATCAAAGAACCAGCAAAAAACAAAATGTGTCACAAATGATCGTGAGAGAAAAAAGGTTTGTCAAAATAGAGTCAAGTCAAAGATGAATGCGATTTCATTTTTTCATCAAAAAATTAACAAACTTTATAATAACTCCATTAATAAGAGTACAGGTGCAACACAGATCTTCACGCATTCTTGGTGCAAGTCTTGTCGGATTAACGGGTTTGCCGGCCCATCTGATTTCTCTATAATAATAATAATAATTTATAAACTACCCCCCCCCCCCTAAGTTTACACGAGCAGTTCAACTTTGAGTGTTTGCGGGCTGTCACTTGAATTTGTCTGTGAAGCCATAACTAGAGTTACATTTAAGCAAAATAAGATAATCTCAAAATAAAGAGACTACCACCAGCAGGTGCATTTTAAACAAACAATCCGTGTTGCACCTGTATAATAATTCAATAGATTTTTATCAAGCGAGGCATTTAAAAAAATTATTCTTTAAAATCATTCACAAAAGAAAGTATATTTAAAAAAAGAAAGAAAAAAAAAAGACAATAAAACAAAACACTATTGAACTACGAGTACAACAGGCACAGCATAAAACGTGATGACATCAAAAACTTGAAATAAAAAAAGGTGGGTGAGGTGATTGGTTAACCATGATTTTCCAACTGACAACCGAACAAGACATGCATCATTAAATGGCAAAGGATAGAATATTTAAAACAAAGGATCGAAACAAAACTAGAAAACAAAACTTGGTTGCGTTTTTACCTACAAAGAAAAGATTAAAATTGGGAATTCATTTTGGAAAAAGGCATTTGATACTCAGACATTTTTAGTTCAAAATTAGTCATTTCATCCTTTTTTTTATGGAGAATCAACCCTTTTTAGGGAGTTATTTAATGCAAAAAATACTTATTGTAAACAATTGAAAGCAAATTGGGGGTTGGACATTTTCAGCTCATACCAGTGTTGAGACAATTAAGTGGAATCAGAATTTTTGGGGTTATCGGAAAAATTTGTGCCTATTTTCCGATGTCAAAAACGATTCTTTTAATTTTTTGTTTTTGTTTAAAACTCCATTGCTAGCACTGATGATAAAATGATAAATATTTATTGATTTTAAACTACCAGTAAAACTAAAATCTGTAGATCAACCCCCACAAATGTATTTTTACGTTTGCGAAAATATATGCACATATTACAGTAATCAGAAAATTACAAAAACAACATCCCCCCCCAAAACAACTCCATAGCTAAATATTTAGAGATTTAAAAAGAATCGAAATCGGGAAAAATATTGGAATCGTCCCATGACTAGTCCATAACCCCCCCCCCCCCCCAACACACACAATATTAGTGCATAAATGGCCACAAAAGACCAAGTTTGATTTGAACTCTGTAAATTTCTGAAAGTTTGTGACCGAATCAGAGTCTCTGAGATTTTTCTGCCTAGGGCTACCAAAACTTCAATTGCCCGTTTCCAAAATATATAAAAAAATAAAAAATAAAAAAGACAAAAAATATCAACTGAGGTGCTTAAAGCAGCTGTGCTTTCAGCCACAACAACACGTTCGGTTGGTTGAAAGAAACATTTTTATATAAGAAGAATTAACGATTACTCGGTTGCTATCGTAACCTCAAAGACTGAAATTATTTTGGGTGATTCATAAAAATTAACTTTTTTTTTAAAACTCTTAAATTTATGAATAACTAGCTGTTTATACCTGGCGTTACCCGAGATGCAGTGAAGTCATTTTATTTCTTATTTGTTTACACATATGTAAAACTTGTACAGAAAAATAATAACATTCCAGTTTTAAGGGACACAACTCATTTTATATTCTTCAATCAAAAAAAGGAGTTATTCCTTTTGCTAATTTTGATTTTTGTCATAATTGAAAAATATTTCCATATTAACTGTAGCTAAGTACGTTATTATATTGCCAATAACATGGTACAACAATAACAAATGAAAATTGGCAGAAGAGTAAATACTGATTAGGTATTTGCTATTTCTTTCTTTTGTAGTCGTGAACATTTTTTTTTTTTTTACCTCTCATAGATGTTAAATTATTATTTATTTTTTAAATAAGATTGAAAAGAAAAAAGTCATCTTAGTATTTTATGCTATTGCATTTTTGATTGATAAAAAAATCAGTTAATGCAAGTCACGTAATCACGAGAAACACAGACACACGAGAAGTGGTTATCCAATGTTATTAATATAGAGATTATCCAATAAAATTATTTTTTTGTCAACATAGCTTTAAAAGGTACATGAAAAAAGTATTTTGTTGAAAAAAGTATTTTGTTGAAAAAAAAAAAAAAAAAAAAAAAAAAAAAGAATAAATAAAAGATGGATGAAAATTGATGCTTAACGGTAATTTGTCCAAATCAAAGTATTTTTTATTTATTTCTGATTTTGTTTCTTTCAACCAATATTGCAGCTGATGTGGAAAGAGACAGACAGACAGACAGCCATAGTTACCTCGTTGTCTAGGTATCATCTCATTTGTCCCACTATGATTGGAGCTCTGCAGTGCTATTGATTCAAGATATCCTACAATGGTACAGCACAACAACTGCACTAGTAACGCACGCCACGTTCATTGCACGCACACAAAATTCTCATTCCCCAGATTTATGTTTTCCACGAACATTTGTTTTTCACAACAAGAAATATTTTAGAATAAAATTAAAAAAAGAAAAAAAAACAATTTGTATTATTTGGACTCCTATTCATAAGATATCAGCCGATGTAACCTCTGACCTCCTTCAGGTGCATCTCTTGAAATTTGGAAATCTTCTAGTCTAACCTGAATTTCCAACTGAACCATCCTGTCAATACACGGGGGTAGATTATTCTCATTCCATCAGCCATGATCGTGTAGAAATGGTAATTTGTTATTCTTAGTTAACACCGCCCGGAGTGAGGATTGAACCATCAACATGTAGAATATTATCTAGAACTGATTGTTAACCAACGCTGTTGACCATTAGACCATAGGTCCATGTGGACAATTCTAGTATGAATTTTGAGAGTATATATATATATATTAGGCGTACCGATGACATGTTGAATCACAATGGTATTCAATTCTAGACTAGGTCACTTAAGCCATTATTGTCCAACATATCTGTTGCTTCTTTGAGACGTATTACTCTCCACCGTTCTTCTGCCTATAATTGTTGCTTCATCCAATCACAGTAGATGGTCAGCTTTTTTCACCCCATGTGGTCATCTACAGCCGATGTTTCCATATCTCCACGTATTACAACTTTCCATTATCCTTCCAGCCTTACTTTTAATGGGTGTTGCGTCTCACCGTTTTATATTTTTTCTACATTTACATGAAATGGAACACATAGTTCATAATCATGATGTTTTCTGTAGTCGTCCAAATAATCCAAATTAAAAATACGAAACTCAAACAAGAAATTGTCATCTTTTTCATACCGCCATTCACGCTTACAAATACCCAAAAGTTATATGGAGAAAAGAAATATGACATGCAATATTTGAGTTAATGATTAGTTGTACAATCTCAAGGATTTTGTTAATTGCAATAAAAAGAGTTGGATGACAACATAAGTCAAGTTATTTACGGATTAAAGCAGGAAAATAGAATTTATATAAAAAAGCAAAGTTACAATTTTTAAGGAGTTTTATAAAATATTTTTTTAGGTAAACGTTATTGTTGGCGACATTATTTTAAAAGAAATACAGTTGGGGAATTGGTCAAAAATAATTTATGTTGGTTGAGCTACTCATTTGTTCTTGGCCTTTTGGCTAAGATCAAAGTGTAGTATCTGTTCCGATGGATACTGCACCCCATCGACTGGTATTGTCTTGGCCTTCGGGGCTTGATTTACACCGGTCTATGGGTCTGTCCTGTGCAGTTCTAGGAGGTCCACCCTCCCAGGCTTCGCCTCCCCTCTTTGAGGAGGAGTAAGTTTATTGCTTACTGCCTGAGGTGCCCCTACCGGGGAATGCCGACGAGGCTGCCCAGGCAATTTTTAAACCCCACTTTCCCGACCCGACCTTGGGTCACATCTTACTTGTGGGAGTAAGATAAAAACTGGCCTTGTGCCTAACTCCTGGAGAGGAGTAAATCAATACTCATTTGTGACCTTAAAAGAATTTTAATATTTAAAAGTTCTAAGCGATTTAATTTATTTTGAATAAAATGATCTTGTTATGTACTTCCTGTGAATAATCAAGATGACTGGGTGCAAATTATTTTACCATTATTTACGGTAAATTAAATTGCTTAAAACTTCTTTTAAACATTAAAATGCTTTTAACGCAAATAGGTCACAAATGAGTAGTTAAAGCAAAATAAGTTGTTTTTGACTAATTTCCCAACTGTATTTCTTTTTAAATAATTTATGTCGCCAATAGTAACTTTTACAGTTATTTAATTTGTAAGAAATATATGTAAGATTATATAAAACATCAAAAGAATCATTTACTTTATTAGCAAAAAAAAAAAAGTATCCAAGGGAAATAATTCATAAAATAAATATCACAGTTATTTCCCCTGAAAAGCTATAACGTAAATATACAGAGTGCGTAATGTATTTGAGGACATACGTTATTTTGACTATAGCAGGAATATTATTTGACTTTATATTTTCTAAACTTCAGAATCATCAATGGCAGCCCCTATAATTACACAACAAATGAAGAGGCACATTGTTTTCATTAATATAAAAACTGTATGTAGCAATTTAGAAAAAGAACCATTTTTAAAAGTCGCTTGATCTTTTGCTTACAAAGAGTTTGCTTTAGATGGAAAGGCATTATCAAATCGTAAGAGACGATTCTTAAATACACCGATAACATTAGAACACCTGAATTTATTCAGCAGGTATAGCACACCGTTGGTGGTAATCCTAGAAGATCCATGAGATTGATTGCAAAAGAACAGTTTGTCAGAAAGAACAACTGAAATGTTATTCACAAAGACATCAGACATAAATCTTATGTGATGAGTAGAGGTCATTTTATGTCAGAAAAGTTGAAGGAAAAATTGCGTCGTCCAAACTAATAAACTCTTAAAGAAATTTTAAAAATTGAACAGAGAAATATTTAATTTTCGTTGTCATATGATCCATAACATTTGACTTCGTAGTTTCCCCAGATCTCAATCTTTTGGACTACTATGTATGGAGCATCGTTGAGCAAAAAGGTTAATGAGTACACTTATAACAGGAAATAATCCTTAAAAGTCTCTACAGTTAGAGTAATGTCCAATATGAACAATGGCCACCTGATGCTACACACCTCACATAAAAGCTGTTAATATAATTATAATATATTTATTCTTAACTTGAAGAAAGTTTTTCAGTAGAAAGACATTGTTATCTGTTTGTAAGAGTCATTTTTGTGTATGCATAAATCCGCCCTCAAATATGTTAGGCACCATAGACATCAGAAACTGTCATGAAGATTCACAATAATAATAATAATAATAATAATAATAGACAAAGCAAATAACATGAAATTCACAAAGTTGTCATCGTATTAGTAGAAATAAGTGTATAGTGACCAACATGCCGGAAGCTGGAAAGGAACCCACGTTGCCTCGTCTTAACAAGAAGCATCACTGAGCTTTCATTTAACTAGCGGTAGAAAATTTATTTTGAATAAAAGACGACAATAGACACCATTCTCGTTTGCTATTTCTGAATATAACATTGTTGTAGCCCTCAGAGAAGCAATCTTGTGGCAACGTTGTGTTCCACATATCAAAGTTCTGTATGTGATATTTTTCTTCTGTGTAGGTGGCGTATGATGTTGAGATCATCAAGTCAGGACAAAAGCTATATGAGAATGGGGTCTTGTCTTCATTCAAACAAAAATGAATTCATGCTAATAAAAAAAAAAGTTCAATGAGAGACGAGGCAGCACGTCCGTTTCCAATCGGCGTGTTGATCACTACAAATGCAGTTCATTTAAGACAGAATTTAATTAAGTGCCGTTACAGAAAAATAGTTTGGGATTCTTTGAGAAACTCTTGCATACAAAAGAGAATTTCAAAGATTTGTTAGCATTAAAGTTGCAGAGGCTTTCAAAATAATTAGTATTCATGTTAATAATAATGATGATGATGATGATGGTAGCATTAAATTTGCAGAGCAAAGGTTTTCAAAATATTTAGTATTCATGTTAATAATAATGATGATGATGATGATGGCATTAAATTTGCAGAGCAAAGGCTTTCAAAATAATTAGTATTCAAAAAAGGAATTCAATGTCTGAATGCACTTACTTTCCAACCGTTTCCTTTTCCTTCGAATGAAGAACATGATGAGGCCAATGTTGAGGGCCAAGAGAAAGATACCCACAATACAGACGACAAGAATGATTATGACTGGCATGTCATCAGAGCCCTGCAGAGCTGATGGATCAGCATCCCCAGGAGGAGCCACACCTGAGTAGAAATACAATATGTCATTAGAATAATAAAACAATCTCTATATATACATATTTATATTATTTACTTAGACACAAGCTCAGATGTGGGGTTTGATGAAAGTGTTTCTGTGAAACAAACTGGATTCGAACCTGCACACCCAGGTCCTCAGTCTGCTTCGTTAACCACCCCATCGTGGCATCCCCTTAACTCAGTTTTATGATCGAACTTTCACCCTTTCACTGTATGTTGTTTGACCCTCCCCTCCAGTCTTATTCTATGTTGTTTATCACTCTCGCTTTCGTAAAGGGAATATCACAACAACCAGTAATAGTATTAAATTCTTAGTTAGAGAGAGAAAGAGAAAAAGATATATAGCAATCGAAAGAAAATTATATAAATGCCTATATAAATGCCTCAATGAGGTCAAAGACTCAATTTATTAATGTCACTTTACTGGCAATGACTACCACCCAATCATGCTGAGCACACCCTAAGCCCCTCCTGAATATTTTTGAGTGTAAAGAAATTATAAAAGAGTTAATATAGTGTTATAGGCCGAGTGTGAAAGGAAATCTTTTAATTCTAGGCAAGATAAAACACCTCGAAATTCTAAATACATACTTGATGTTCTTGCTTTAAATTCTTTTTTCTGATATTCACTTTCTCCAAGCGCATTGAAGGCCAACATTGTGAGCATGTATTCAGTTCCCAGTTGGAGACCTGTTGGTAAACAACGGAGAAAAATTACATCCAAGTAGAATACTTATTGTCAAGGATTCATCTCTAACAATAAAATTGTGTGAACATTTTTCATGTATGCGTTTCTTGCCTCTACGTGACCTACATAGTTCTTTTTATTTATTATTTATCAAAATAAAAACTACAATAGCGTAAAACACTACAATTTTTTTAAATATTTAAAAAATAATTTAAGAAAAAATTAAATCCACCAAAATGCATTTCTGGTTGTTTGTAAACAAGTCAGTTATTTTAATCTTGTTAATAGTAAAAAAAAAAACAAAAAAAAAACAAAAAAAAAAACATGAATTACTTCATGACTCTTCAAAATTTGAAGAGAATTTGGAAGCATTTAAACTGTTGAATAGAATGTGATTTGTGGCTTTAAATTTCTTAGCAAATCCTCATGCATTAAAAGATTTAAAGTTTTGGAAATTATTTACATCCAATAATTTTATAGAGATTAAAATAACAATACTGTAACAATTATAATTTTATAACAATTTGGTTTAATTAATGAATTTAATTGTCAAAATCCTATTAAAAACAGAAATTTGTTACAAAAAGCAAAAACAAATGGCATATTTTACAAAGCAAAACAAAAATCACTCCCAGGCAATGCTGAGTAGGCACATCTAGTTGTATATTATTAATGGAATATGCGTTGCTTTTTTATCGTGGAGAAACTTTAGGATTCAGAGCTTTGCTAAAAGTGTAAAAAGGGTTGGGGTTGATTTTCACCTTGTTTGAATATCAAATCTGTCGATGCTAAGAAGTCGGGTATTGGTCAATGGCGAGTATGGACGACAAAGACTAGATTTCTAAATTGCACCAATTACTGAGCTTTTTGTGTTTAAAGGTTTAAAGTTTCAAATGGTCTCACCTGTGAGTACGTAGACATTAATACCTGTGCCAATGTCTACATATTTATAGTTTGGTGCACCTGTGGGTCTGTATCGAATTCGAAAAGCTTGTGTCATACCCCCATCAAAACCGGGTTGCCAAGTGAGCGTTATACTATCGTGCGTGGCGTTGACAAACTTTATGTCGTATGGAGGATCAGGTCGACCTAAAAAATAGAAAAACAATTAAAAACATTTTAAGCTGAAATTTTGTTCACATTTGAATAATAATTTAACTGAACGCTAGCGACGGCTAGATATTATACTTTGATACTTTTCTTCAGGAAAAAGGCTACTCAGCCTGTAAATCCTGCTCCATGCCTGGTCTTATAGTTTCAGTAGACGCATGCACGGGTCGAACAGTGTATTGCTTACTGGACTAGTACTTGTCTAGTTTGCTTTTAAAGTCAATTGTGTCTTTTGCATTTACAACTGGGAAGCTCATTCCAGTTGTTCACTACTCAAAGTCCAAACGAATGTTTCCTAGTGTTGAGTTTGCTGTGCTTCTTGGACAGTTTGAGGAGGAGGAGGAGGATGTAGGTGTCCATTTTTGTGTATGTGATTTTGGAGATAGAAATGCTCAGGTTGGTGTTAGAGGGTGTGGTAAAACCACTGTAAGAGATGTCCCCTTCAGCCTTCATTAAGGCAGACATCTAGAAGAAATACTGATATAAATCCTGCGACAACTGCTCATTTCAATGATGTACACTTGGTCTTCTGTTTGGGTTGTGGTGGCTATCGCTTACAGAATGGGATTCGTTCTCTACAAAGTTTCATCCTCAACACAAAAAAAAATAGTGGGATCTCGTGAT
Organism: Sepiola atlantica; assembly: GCA_963556195.1. NCBI lineage: Eukaryota > Metazoa > Mollusca > Cephalopoda > Sepiida > Sepiolidae > Sepiola > Sepiola atlantica. Next base: position 71,604,716 of record OY744535.1, read on the forward strand.
AATTCCACGGTTGCCTTTTTCATCTGTAGAATTTATGGTTGATATTATTTTAAGAGAAATAATACACATACGTATTATAATACGCATGTGTGTGTATTATAATACGTATGTGTGTGTATTATAATACGTATGTGTATTATAATACGTATGTGTGTGTATTATAATACGTATGTGTCAGGTTTTGTAGCAGTTACACAAGATCTATATTTATTTATATGTACGCGCAATATCTTGCGTTATATTGAGTTGTAATTCGGTTGGTGTATTGATACACAGGCGATTAGCACACCACTGACATGTGCACTGGAAGCTTGCTGATTTCCGCGCGAAATACAACAGTTAGAGCCAAGACTCGGAGGTAAAAGGACTGCCACTTTCTCATCAGGGTGACGAAGGGCGAAAATAAATTCAAGACGTGAAACTATATTACATCTCTACCAAAAGGCCTGTTGAGCTCACAAATCTCTTTCATACCAAAATCAGACCGCCAGAGTGTCTGCCATTTTTGAGGATGGCTTGTTCTCTGTTGATCCGAGTTATGGTTCTGTGCAGTTCTAGGAGGTCCACATACCCAGGCTTTACCTTCTCACCTATTTGAGAAGGGGGTTAGTTTATTGCTACCGGAGAATGCCGACGGGGCTGCTTAGGCAATTTTTGTTCAGCCAGAGTGCTCTTCCTCTAGGGTGCTGGCTTTTCAAATCTCACTTTCACTGACCTTGTGTCTAATCTTCCCGGCGTGTGAAGGAGTTAATAAAAACTATGTTCTAGTGTTCCTTCGAATAAAAGTTGATAGCTATTTAGTTGTGGAGATGTGGTCTAATTTATGGAAGCTGGTGACCCTTTTTCTTGTTCAATATTCTATTTCAGTCAGATGCGGCCAGATATATACAACTAACTCTACCATGTTACGTTCTTCATCCTGACTTTCTTCCAAACTGAAGTTTAATAATATTAAAAAAAAATTGTATCTTTATAAAAATAATTATCAACTAAATATTCTTTCAATAATTAAAATGAACATGTCCCTTCTTTAATTATTGAAAATTCTAAGAATTTAAATCATTTAATAAAAAATATTTTTTAATGTAAAAATAATTGCCAGCTAAATATATTTTAAATAAAATGAACACCATTTTTTAAATTTGTTTATTTAAAATTTAAATTTTAATTAGAAGTGTATTAAAATTTAAATTTTAATTAGAAGTGTATTAAAATTTAAATTTTAATTAGAAGTGTATTAAAATTAAATTTTAATTAGAAGTGTATTAAAATTAAATTCTAATTAGAAGTGTATTAAAATTAAATTCTAATTAAAAGTATGCAAACTGTAGGTTTTAAAAATCTAAGTCAAAGAGACGACAGGATTCGATTATGGAACAATTCATTTTAAAATGAGTAAAGTTGGAATTTTTCACCTTAGCAACACCAGTTAATTTTCAATTACTTTTTTGCATTGCATCTTTGTTGATTGGACGATCTTATTTTTTACAAATAATCTGGAAGAGGATAACGTACATACAAACTTGAACATATGTATTTTTATAAAGATGACTGTTCAACATTTTCCATACAAATTCTTGTTAATTATTATGTTTAATTGTTAATAAATCCACTCAGTCATGGCTGACAGAATGAGAACAATCTACCCTCGTAGATTAACTAAAGGATTCAGTTTGAAATTCTGTATATGATCCCAAGTTTAACAAAGATTCTCAACTTCGAAAAGATGTGCCTGAAGAAAATCAGAAGTTACATTGGCCGAAACGTTGTGAAAATAATAACTAAGTTGACCATAGTAATCTAAATTATCAATCCTCATCTCAAAAATCTGAAACAATCGTTCAGCTTTTAAACAAATTTTTTTGAACAAAGAATTTGACGTTCAGTCGATGATGTAAATAAATGCTTTAACTGCACAGATCTTATGAGCTTTGATTAATTTTTATTGTAAGTTTTTTTACATGACGCTTTGTTTAATTTTTTATTATTTTATCATAAGTTTTTGCTTTTTAATCTTTTATTATTTTTATCATAAGTTTTTGCTTTTTAATCTTTTATTATTTTTATCATAAGTTTTTTTTACATGACACTTTATTTAAATTTTTATTATGTTTTTTTTACATGACGCTTTGTTTAATACAAAGAGTTCAGTATTTTTCATTATTTTTATAATTCATTTTTTTTTTACATCAAAAATCATTAAATTAACTGCTTTTAGAAACCATCTTGTATCTTATGTCAGTACCAATAAGCTAAAATTGCCCCCACCCCAATGGAAAAGAAAAGATGAAAAAAAAAAACTGACTTGTGACATCTAGCAAGATGCTAAATGCTGCTGTTCCCTTCTCATTGGATGCCTTGCAAACGTATCTACCGTAATCCTCTTTGGTAACATTGGTCACTTCTAAACTGCTGACATAATTCACATTTTCCTGTTTGGTTGTTTTCACCTTGTATTTGGCGGTGTTCAACAATTCCGTACTTCCCTGTGTGGGAAAGATGAAGAGAAAGTTAAAACATTTAAGGCAAACGAGATTTTAAAAGTTGGGGAAAAAAAAAAAAAAAAAAAATTAGGATCAATTAATAAAACTTGATTTAAATATAAAAAAAACATTTGATCTATATCATACCTATAGTAGATATTTTATTTATACATTTTAAAACTAAAACATACAAAAACAATGTGGAAGTATTTATGCGACATAAAAATTAAAAAAGACAAAAGGCAAAACAATGACTACAGTAAAAACTCCCGAGCAACACCGGTTAGATACAGATAGTTGTTCGTATAATAATTGCCTACTGCTTTTTAAGTTTCTTTGGCAAAGTTACCCCCCCCCCCTCTCAACTCCATCCTGCTAACATCTGGCAAAATAAATTATTAGCCAGCCTGCTATAATAAGCCAAAGTTAAAAGACAATATTCCACCGATGCAGCTACCCTATAAGACAAACGAAGAAATTGGTATCAGGCTAGATTTGCTGAAGTCTATTTTTTTTTCGCCGTTAATTCTTGTTTTTCTCTTGTCTATATTGATTATACACCAGGTTGTTTTATAAACTTTGCCCAACGTTGCCCGGGAGTTCATGTACTTTGCAATAGAATAGAAAGATTATCTATAAAAAGAGAGCAACAGTAAATTGATAATTTGTGTGGAAAGAATTAAGATTATCGCCTATGATGGCTTCCTCTCTGGTCATCTAGAACCGAAAAAGATGGCAGCTGTTGGTTAAACGCAAGAAAAATGGTTAGCAGCAGCAGCAGCCGTGGCCGCAGGTGTACCAAAGATGGCCTCCGAGTACAAATGCAGAGGAGATAGGAAAAAGCCATTAAAAGTCAGCCATAAGCAGCTGAACTGACTTCCTGTCACAAGCAAAACACAGATTGAATGCAACACAAGAAAGCGGTCGCGGTTAACTGACATGAAGAAACAACAACAAAATATATCAGATTCTATCTTTTCACGATTCATTGGTTTTCTTGATTTCACAAAAGCAAAACTGCAATGCTATTAGGTCATCCCATATGAGTTATTCCCCTTGCTGATTTCAAGTTTTCCATCATAATTGAAAAATGGTTCCATATTACTAGTTGTCCGGGCAGGACTACATAATTAAAAAAAAAAAAAAAAAAAAAATAGATAAACGGTAGAAAAGTGTGCTATTATATTGCCAATAACATGGTACAACAATAACAAATAAAAGTTAGTCAGAATCAAAATTTGATGTGTCAGCTTAAATACGGTTTAGATCCAATTATAGTAAAGCCGATTTAATGACCGTTTGTTTCTCTAAGGCTTTTCGCTATATTATTTAAATCACAAAATACATACTAAAATATTCCTCAGTTTTGGGATTGAGTTATGTTTGAACAAACTTCCATTTTAATTGTTCTAATTAGCTGCAATTTGCAATTAATTCACTAAGTGATCTTCACTCTCACTGTATGTTTTCTGCTCTTATTTTATGCAGTATTTATCACTCTCACTTCTGTTACTATCTTTCTGTTTATTAAGTCTAAGGTAATAAAGAAAGGAAATAAAAGATCGGAATAGTCCATTATAAACAAAAGGGAACATCATGAGAGATAGTAACATTAGTTATTTAACCTGTAATCATAGAAAGAGATATCGTGAGCAGAAGAGATTAATTTTGTTTTTTGTCTATTTTTTTAAATATTTAACATATTACAATATTAAGCGGATGGTTTAGCTTTACTTTATTTTTTTTCTGTAATCTACGTAATAATTTATGGCAATTAGGACCATGGGCGACGCCAAGTTGCACTGCTAGTTTACAAGAATTCCTGTATTACTCTGGATTCAACTTTGCAATATTTCTTTAGCATTTAACATCAACTTTTTTTTGAACGAACATGTTATGACGGGGTTATCAAGAAACTATTTAGAACTTACTTTAGACCACGTAAAAGTGACAATAGGTGCTCCATCAGCACGGCAGAGCAGAATCGCCGTTCCTCCTTTATCGCTTGCAGCTTTGGCATATTTGGGAGCTTTGTCAATTTGTGGAGGATCTGGAATAGAGTTTAAGACAAGAGACATTTAAATAGACAGCATCAAGATAATTAAAAGATTAAAATAGAATAAAACCAGAATATTAAAATACTAGCTGCCACATACCCGGTGTTGCCCGGGAGTCATTTTACTTTTCATTAATAATTTACATGACAGAAATAGGATTTCTCCCTCTGCAAAAAAACTTATTTAAGTTATGAATAAAAGTAAAAAATATTTTGCAAAATATAACAAAACCAGAATATTAAAATACGAGAAAATATAATTAGAAAGGAAAAGATTTATTGATAATGTTAACCGTGCGAAATAATAGCCACTCCCCTCCTCATTCTACATGGAAGAAAACTCCTAAAATTATTGAAACGGGGTAAAGACACTAAAGAAGACATTGAAACTTATCAGGACACATAATTTTAAACAATGACAGATTGTTTTCAGTCAAAAAATGGAATCAAAGGTCAGCTAACATGGTTGTTGTGGTTAAGAAGTAACTAGATAATTGTGGTGGTGATAGGCATGTCAAAATATGAAATGGACAGACTTATGTTCTTGCTGTGTTGACACGACTGTCACAAGAGGAGAACAAAGAGGAGAACAAGGAGGAGAAAAGAAGTAGACTAACACACCTCCTGAAAGAGATTCAGAGAGAGAGAGATTCAGAGAGAGAGAGATTCAGAGAGAGAGAGATTCAGAGAGAGAGAGAGAGAGAGAGAGAGAGAGAGAGAGAGAGAGAGAGAGAGAGAGAGAGAGAGAGAGAGAGAGAGAGAGAGAGAGAGAGAGAGAGACTTGCAACCATCTTTGCCTGCCACATTTTCAAAAACTGATATAAAATTTAACAACCAGAAAGTCGACGTATGGGAAAATCATCTCTCAATCTGACCAAAAGAAAACACAGCTCTTTTTGAAGATAGAGGAAGAATCTCGTAAAAAAATAAACGAAGAGATTGGCTAAATAACCAGCCAATCAACACGTAGCTCATTTTAAAAACTGCGCTGTGGCCCATTCACTTCAAGTTTAATGTAATAATATCTTTTCTCTTTTAATATTGCAAAATATACACCACCCAGACTCTTGAACCTTTGAGGCAATTCTTCACTGCCAGGGGTAAAAAATTTTTTTTTTAAAAATCAGTGAACCACTTACATTTTACGATGAGCTGAGCAACTCTAGTCACTACTTTTCCGAAACCATTGTATGCAGAGCAAGTAAATGTTCCTGTATCAGTTCGAGATAACTCGTAAACGGTCAAATAAGAAGTTCCGTTGTCGTACATCTGTCTGGTCTTTGACATATCGTAATTATCCCGACTCCATCGTACCATGTTGTCAATCTTGGGGTTTGCCTTAGCATTGCAAACAAAATAGGCCATGCCACCTTCATCTTTCATTATTGGTGTTGTTACGCTTGTAATACTGGCTGGATCTACAAAACAAATTAAAAAAAAATAAAACAGAATAAAAATAATTTTATAATATATATATATATATACTTTAAATATTAAAGTGTTTTTGTACCTACGGATATCGTTTTGGGTTTTCTACCCTGATATATATATATATATATATATATATATATATATATATGAAGGTAGATACTATATAGAAATAAAGGTAAAAAATGCAGAAATATGAATAAGTCCACTAGTAAAAGTGTTAGATAAAACCAAGGCCGAGCCGTAGTATAACACGACAATAAAAGGGACAACACCTTTTACGATGAGAGAGTTATGCTCTTTGCTGTACAGTGATAACCATAGTTATGTCCCTTACTATGTGGAACTCTCCAGCGAGCAAAGAAAGTAGATAGCATAGTCAAATTGACAACACGACCACCATGAACAGATGTGCCTCTTGCAAGTATAATCTCATTTCCTATTAGTATAAATGTGCACTTTTATACACCTGTGGCATGGTGGAGGTAAGGTAAGATATTGCTTAATGGCACATAAACCCTAAGGGTCATTTCATGCCATGAATGTAGAAGAAAATATCCTTTATTTGAGTCTGAAGTCAGTGGGTCATTTATAGTCATTAGTTAAGAGCTTTGGTGTTTTGAATTGTTGTCATTTTGGTGAAGGTTTTTATGCTTCAAGTTCTTTATATCTTCAAATGTTTAATCATGGTTTTTTGGTTTGGTTGTTTTTGTTTCATGGCATATCGACCCTTTTCAGGTCATTTAATGCTGAATCCAGTCATTTTGATGAAGGTTTTTATGCTTCAAGTTCTTTATATGTTTAAGTATTTATTCATGGTGTTTGGTTGAGTGAAAGGGGGGAGAGGGAAGAAGAGGGGAGAGGGAAGAAAAGGGGAGGAAGGGAAATTGTTTTTTTGTTTGGGATTTTGCAAAACATGATTAAGTTTTGCAAATAAAAAAAACAACGAAACATCAATGTTTGGTGCATTTTGAGTCAGGAAGTCAATAATATCAGACAGCTTGATTTGGTAGCGTCAGTAGGTTCTATTTGACCCATAGATGGGGCCCTTACAGGTACTACCACTTCGGACCAGAGTGGACCTGGGAGCAATGGCAACTAAGGGCAACTCCACATTCCCCACAGCTCCCAAATGGAAGCCTCAACACTGGATGTCTTTTAAGGTCATACCCAGGACCGGCATGGTGGAAGATAACCAAATACAAGTTGGCCCTATGCCTTGACTCGTCTCTTGTCCGATGAAGAGTTGTGAGGATCGTCTAGTAGTAATTGGATTCTTCCAGTCTTACATTTTGGATTAGGATCACACGTGCTTGTCTATTTGAAAATAAACAATTTCAAAGAAACAACGACACCTTTTTGTATGGTACTCATCGTTTATTATATGGACAGAACCGGGGTTGTTTTAAGTACTCCAGGGAGAAGAGAGTCGTCACCTCTTCCCCCTGCAGCCTAGAACGCATTCGCCCCAGTCAAGATCCAAAAGGAAAGAGCGAGAGCTAGCACAGGAAACGGAGGTAACCTCACCACCCTTCCAGTTCTGACGTTACCTTCCACAACTTTGCTGGGGAAAGGGCAGATAACTCGCTCTCCCATCAATTGCAGTAGACGACACAGCATCTTTAATAAAAATAATAAACCATCATATCCGGTTTTAAATATAAAACAAGTTAAAAACGAAAAGAGAAAAGAAAAGAAACTGATACTTACATTGAATCTCAAGGGTAAAATTGAAATATGCAGTCCCTTCTGCATTGACTGCTTTCATTTGATATTCGCCACTGTATTTTTGCTCTGCCTTTGTAATGTTGAGAACACCATTATCATCAAGATGAAAGTGATTGTATGCATTCGGTAGATCAAGCTCTTGACCATCTCGCCATAATTTGTATGTGACTTTGGGAGGATTGGCACGAGTAGTGAAATTTACTAATTTCCAATTCCCTTCAAGAATACTAATTTTGCGTGGTGTTAGAGTGCTGAACGTCGGCTTGACTGCGAGAGAAGAAAAACAAATGGATTTAGCTTTGAATAGAGAAAAGAAAATCCTACTTTTTTTTTTATAAAAAACAAATTGTCTATTCACAACGAAACCGATATAAAACAGAAATTAGCAATTGCTGATAAAAAATATTCTGAAATAATTTATAAACATAAAATTATGCATGAAATTAAGCATGAAATTAAGCAAAATGATAGATTTGAAGATTGTTGTATTTTGGAAGAACGGTTTCCCAGTGAAAAAGTAGCGAAACAACAGAATTAAGATTGACATTTTTTAAAAAATTTATTATGTTGACATGTTTTATATCATTTTCTTTTAATTTTCATTGGAGAACAGGAGATTTTGTTGATTTGGTAACATTGAAAGGATGGATTAGATTGCTTCGGTTGGTAGATGTAGAACAGTTGAGGGAGCAGAGTCAGTTGGCAGGGGTAGGCCAAGGAAAACATGGGAGAAATTGATAAGGATAGATCTGAGAGCAAGAGGGATAAATAAACACCTGTCCAGAGATAGGTTAGTATTGAAGTCACTTTCTTAAAGATGTCGAACATATGTCAGCATGTAAAACAGATGTTAAACCAGATATGGTGATGCTGTGCAAATTCCGACATGTAGATGTGTGCATTTTTTTGCAGCTGTAAAGTTTTGGTGTTGACATAAATGTGTGGGACTATCAGTTTGAGATGATGTTGCATATCTCACATCTTATCAAATTATGTTGTTTGCTTGTAACATCCTGGAACTGGGCATTTTGTTAGCAAGCTTTAAAAAAATAAATTTTTTTTATCTAAGTCGAGAGGTTCCTTGACTTTTGATAAATCGCACAAGAAAATTTTTTATTAGTTACTGAACATTAGATTACTTTTGAATTGTGAATCGGTCATGTGACCTAGTTTTGCAGACAATGGCCCCATATAATTCCCTCTTTCACTTTTATGAAAGCAGCTTTAAGAAAGGTAAAGAAATGGAAAGAGTGAAGCTAGATGCGTATAGAAGGAAAGGCAGAGGCTTAGCATGCCATTAATATATCTTACGCCTCTTTTTCATCTTTCTGACAATACAGATTAAGCTATCATTTGGATCCACAATATTTTCGAAGTGAAAAAAGTGCCCAGTGCGAGGAGAGATGTAAACAAAAAAACTGTTCATCAGTTAGAAATCCAATTTATTATTTAGAAGACATTGATTAAATCACCTGTCATTCTTCTCTCTAGTAAAGTAGTTGAACCTAAGGATTCCAACCTAGTTTTATAATTGAGATCCTTTATTTGTTTAGCCCCTTTTCATTGTCAACAAAAATACAATAGAAACGATGAGATAAAAAAGAAAAACTCACACAAGACATTGAGAGTCATTCCATCATTAACAGATTTATCCCAAGCGATGTTGGTTGCGCGGCAGCCATAGACAACTAAATGGTCTTTCGCAGTTGGTATGACATCCAACACATTTACGGTGACCTTTCCGCCATTCGTACCATTCCTAATGGTCACATCAGCTCCATTTGCGCTCATAATTTGCTGGCCATCTCGTAACCAAATTATTTCAGCTCCGGGGTTACTCGACGAAGACTCGCAACGGAGACTAAATTTCTGATCGGCTTTCGCCACTCTTGGATTTGTCGTAATGTTTACAGACAGAGGAGGAACTGGAATTTAAAAAAAAAAAAAATTCTTTCAATCAGCATTTATTGGTGCGAATAACTTAATTCAACAGAAAAAGACGGTAAACTCTCGTCAACGTGATGAAAAGTTAATGAATACTTACAGTAGACTTTCAATCGAACTTTTGTTACGAGTGGTTTTACTGTAGCATTGTTCGTAGCTTTACACACGTAAACAGCGTTGTTGTCTTTTGGCATGATCATCACGGACAGGTCCGCGGAGGCAATGTTGCCAATAATTTTGTAGTCGGAATCTAATCGTTTGCCGCCTGCAAGAAAAAATTACAACATGAAAGAGATGAAGGTGTCTGATAACTCGAACAGATATGCAAAACAAATGATGAATAAATTAATTATGGCCATTATTTTTTGCCGTTTATCAGTTCACGAGATGACGTTATCGTCAGGTCACAATCACTATTCTATTTTGATTTCATTCCAAAATTCATAAACTCTGACATTTTGTGTAGACATTCTTTTTGTATAATGAAAAATAACAATCTCTGTACCTCTATATTATTTTTTTATTATTATTTTCTTATAAAGTAAAACAAACTCTCCATATATATGTATATATATGTGTGTGTGCATATATATATATGTATATATATGTGTGTGTGCATATATATATATGTATATATATGTGTGTGTGCATATATATATATGTATATATATGTGTGTGCATATATATATATATATGTGTGTGTGCATATATATATATATATGTGTGTGTGCATATATATATATATATGTGTGTGCATATATATATATATATATATATATGTGTGTGCATATATATATATATATATATATATGTGTGTGCATATATATATATATATATGTGTGTGCATATATATATATATATATATATGTGTGTGCATATATATATATATATATGTGTGTGTGCATATATATATATATGTGTGTGTGCATATATATATATATATATATGTGTGTGCATATATATATATATATATATGTGTGTGCATATATATATATATATGTGTGTGTGCATATATATATATATATATGTGTGTGTGCATATATATATATATATATGTGTGTGTGCATATATATATATATATATATGTGTGTGTGCATATATATATATATATATATATGTGTGTGTGCATATATATATATATATATATATATATACACACACACACGTGTGTGGTTGTGCGTATATATATATAAATACACGCACGTGTGTGTGTGTGTGCGTATTTATATATACACATACAAGACGTACCCGTGACCCGTTGAGTCACAACCACTACAACTATTTATTCTACTTTGATTTCATTCCAAAATTCATCAACTCTCACACATCTGTTCAAACATTCTTCTTGCATAACTAAAAATAATGTCTCTTTTCTTCTATGTTATCCTTATTGATAAAATAGTAAAGATAACTAAGTGAGAGATGTGACTTCTTCAGTTAATTACAAATTACGACAAATCAGAACAATTAAAACAGAAATTCTTTTCAAGCATACATCAATCCCAATACTAAAACTAAAACATTAGAAAGTTAAGAGGTTATTTATAAGAATGGATAAAATATGTCGCTAGATGGGATGAAATATTAGATTGAAAGGAAGATGCAATTCTTACTTTTATACCACTTAAGTGAGGCTAAAGGGTTTCCGCCAACTGCAGTGCAAGTCAATCTCTTCATCTCACCAGCATTGATTGATGAACCTTCTTTGTATCCAGTAATTTTAGGGTTGGCAGGCGGGTCTACAAAAGAAACGTTCGGATCGAGTTAAAAGTTGAATACAAATAAAAAAAATAAAAAAAAACCCAAAAAAACCCCAAACAAACGTGTGAGTGAAAAGTTGTATTAAAAAAGATCGCAGACACGATTTACCGTGATTTTATTATTTTGTCAACATTGCTATTTCTTGCACAGCATTTAAGGCCAGAAGTTGTTTTATTTAAATACAACTTCAAGGGAGACAACTCTGGTAAAATAAATTAAAAACAGCATCTTTATAATTATATGCTACCTCATGTTTGTTCATAGCATAATTACCAATTTAAAAAAGGGAGCCTGATTGAGGAAATATGCAATTGAAAATTGACTCGTATTAAATAAGCTATAAGAAATTCCGACGTTACCCATTTTAAAATAAATTGTTCCAAAATCAAATTGTGTCATCCCATCGACATAACCAGTTTTCAAAACCTATTTGAATTCTTTTTATTGTAATGTAACACTAATACAAGTCTAATTGTTACAATTTTAAATAAATTAAATGAGTGACATCTGTTTTATGTAAAGAATATTTATCTGTCAACAATTTTACAGTAGGAAGAAATCCAGTCATTTTTACAAATTTATTTTAGAGTTTAGAATTAAAATAACGTATCCGAATATTGTGCCAGACAGGAAGTCACCAGAGACATGTAGAGGATAAGCTGAGAAAATCTTCCTCTTTTTGTCTTGACTGCAAAAGATTTAAAAAAAAAAACTAAAGTGTCACCACCCAGGGATCACTCGAGGATAAGGGTTAAAGAGATCGTCAGTTGGATAATGAGCGCCACCATATGAGGATTGGAAACAACCAGAGGAATGGGCATAAGATTTCTTGAGAGGAATTGTTTATCCAAGAGGACGGCTCAACAAATATTTGTTTACATTAAACTTGAAGACAACCATGTTGTAGTCAGCTTCGAAGCAGCTCTGTGGTATTTTGTTCCACAGATGAGATACTATAGGAAAGAAAATTGGTTCATGGAAATTTCGTTTCGTCTTTGGTACAGTGAAAGGAAAGGAAAGTTCTCTGCTGCGGTTGTAGCCAGATGGGTTTATGCTGTGAATGTTTTACAGGGGACGACATATGCGGTTTAGGTATTCTGCATGAACATCGGTTCTGTCAACAAATGATTTGCATAACTGCTTCGGTTGTCTGCCACTCTTTCCTCTATCACCTGATACAGCTCAACCAATCAGACCCCACCCCCCATTTTTGTTTTTTACTTTTGTTCGCCACAAACAAGGCAAATTTATAGAGAGGGCAACCTGGGTGGGAAGTTGTGCAGCAAGATGTTTGTTCACATTACATTTAAATTTCTGCATGTTGGTACAGTCGGGGAAACAGGGAGCAAATTCCAAAGGAAAGAAGCTATTTAAGTAGGGAATCTTCCGGCATCTAGTGATCTCTACAGTGAAGAGGTAGAATTTTGCTGCTAGTCGAGTGGGTTGGGATATTTACGTTGAACGGGATGCATGTGCAGTAAGCTCATCAGAACACATTCTGTGGAAGTACTTGTAAAACAAATACAGCGATGCAACAATGCGAGGAAGTGACAGAGGCTGGTGCTTGGCAGACGGTGCGGGTTTTACTGGAAACTTTTTTTATTCAACAGTTTAGTGAACAGATAAGAAAAAAAAAAAGAAAATGGCGATACTTACACAATACACTGAGGGTCACAGAGTCTGTGACGGCTTGGTTAATATACTCGTTTTTAGCTTGGCATGTGTACATGACGTTATTCTCATTGCCAGTCAAGTTCACTTTGGTAATAGACGTCGAAATGAAACCACCGTCAGGTGACGTCTTCACCTGTGTGTTGTCTTCTGGCAGTTGTCGTCCTCTCGCAAACCATGTAATTGAAGCGGCAGGATTACTGTTGCTCGATTCACATTTAAGAGTCACTGTCTCACCCGCCTTCGCTAACCGATGACCAGAAACTTTGACTTTCTTTGGAGGAACTGCAATAGAAACGCAAACGTTCAAATGGATCGATCAAAACAATTCGAGATTTCTTGTTGTCATTATTCAAAATACGTTTTACAAATACGGGTTGCTATCACAAACTTCCACGATTATCTCCCTTTAGTCGAACTCTTAAGAGAGCTGATAACTCAAAGATGGCTTTCTTGCCGCTATTTTGTGCTAATTCTCGTTTTCAGTTAAAGTTGGACCACTTTTTAATTTTTACGATCTAACAGGTTACATACAAATGCCGCATCTTTTATATATGCAACTACTGACATTCTTGATTCTACATCACCAAACTTTGGAATTAGAGTTTGATCAAACTTATACAAGAGCCCAAATCACGTAAACAACAAAAAAAATTTAAAAAAAAAAAAAACAAAAAAAAACAGGATTGTATTCTTGCACTGCCCCAGGTTTAAATTTGACGTCAATGGACCTCGTTGGCTTCTTTCTCTTCTATGGAACTTAAAAACAAGTTATCCTTGCAGGCTACACTAGCAATAAAATACTAGTGCATGCTCTAATATCTAATAACGCTGCTTTTTTTTGTGTCGTTCATGTTAATTCAGCACACTGGGCAGGGGGAAAATTCTATCAGAAGTTGAAACCTACATTGAAACTGATATGTAAAAGAAAGTTTCAACATTATCATTGCTGTATCATCAAAGAGAATGACCCGGAGGGGGGGGGGGGATGTAAACACGGCTATAATAATATAACATCGAGCGCTGGATGAGTATTATATTCTAATACATTTAGATTTTAATGTCTGCTATCAACATGAGTTAATTAAATTACCTCTCCTTAAACAAATCCATTTACTCACTTTTTTCACTTGCGTTGAATTGAGAAGCAAACAGTTCTTAAGAAATTGAAAATATAATCTTCAGAAGAAAATTGTATAATTTACGTCGGTGTAGTAAAGAAAAAAACAAAAAAAACTATGCCCAAATTGTTTCTGCTTCTAGCAATATTTGCTGTATGCATCAACATTATTACACTCAAATCTCCATAATTGATAAATTAAAAAAAAACAAAAAAACAAGCGAATTATATAAAACTTAAATCGAAAAGGTTATACAAAATATCGAATGGTTTGAAAAATTAAATGTGATTATTAATTTATAAATTAATTGGTTTTATTAAAAATTCATCGAAAATGGAATCCTATTTAATCCAATTGAAAATTTAAATAAATTTCAGTTTTTAGTCAATTTGAAAATTCACGCGTTTAGAATTTGAATAGCAAACTATTAAAATAATAGATCAAAGGTAACCTCCCTTCGTTAAGATTTCCTTTTCATTTCTACATTGCTACTGACTTTGTCAACAGTCACAAACCACTTGAATTATAAGAAATAAATTGTGCACAACAAATAATGTCGACATCTTTCAGCATTCTTCTATCACACATCCATATTGATTTTAATGAAAATGCCATCTACTCTTAAAGTGACCGGTTAACAGGCAGCCACATTTGAACGACCAACAAGCGAACGAACTTCTCTTACGCGCAGAATAAATTCCTACTTACAATGCACCGTCAGTTTGAAAGATGCCACAAGCGGGTTTGGTGTTGCAACATTCGAGGCTTCACACCTGAAGATGGCGTCATTGTCCGAAGTCCGAACGGGCATCAGGGTTAATTCATTCTCAGCTTTATTCTGTCCAGTCACGTAGGATTGGTCAATTTCTCTGTCATTTTTATACCAGACGACATGAGCCAGTGGATTACCTCCTTTCGATACGCATAGCAACCGTAATGTGTCGTCAGTGCGCACCACCTGACCCTCTTGATAACCAGAAATTTCAGGGGGATCGGGTGGAACTGAAATTCAATTGGAAAATAAAACAGTTTTAAACATCGGAAGTAAAATATAAAATTTAAAAATTTATAGCCCTGGATCTTATACTATAACTGAGTTAATCAACGTTTGTTTCTCTAAGGTTTTTTTTAATATATTGTAATCATATTGCCATATATATATTGTAATCATATTGCCATATATATATTGTAATCATATTGCCATATATATATATTGTAATCATATTGCCATATATATATATTGTAATCATATTGCAATATATATATTGTAATCATATTGCCATATATATATATTGTAATCATATTGCCATATATATATATTGTAATCATATTGCCATATATATATATATATATTGTAATCATATTGCCATATATATATATATATATATTGTAATCATATTGCCATATATATATATATATATTGTAATCATATTGCCATATATATATATTGTAATCATATTGCCATATATATATATTGTAATCATATTGCCATATATATATATATATTGTAATCATATTGCCATATATATATATTGTAATCATATTGCCATATATATATATTGTAATCATATTGCCATATATATATATATATTGTAATCATATTGCAATATATATATTGTAATCATATTGCAATATATATATTGTAATCATATTGCCATATATATATATTGTAATCATATTGCCATATATATATATTGTAATCATATTGCCATATATATATATTGTAATCATATTGCCATATATATATATTGTAATCATATTGCCATATATATATATTGTAATCATATTGCCATATATATATATTGTAATCATATTGCCATATATATATATTGTAATCATATTGCCATATATATATATTGTAATCATATTGCCATATATATATATTGTAATCATATTGCCATATATATATATATATATTGTAATCATATTGCCATATATATATATATATATATTGTAATCATATTGCCATATATATATATATATATATTGTAATCATATTGCCATATATATATATATATATTGTAATCATATTGCCATATATATATATATATATATTGTAATCATATTGCCATATATATATATATATATATTGTAATCATATTGCCATATATATATATATATTGTAATCATATTGCCATATATATATATATATTGTAATCATATTGCCATATATATATATTGTAATCATATTGCCATATATATATATTGTAATCATATTGCCATATATATATATTGTAATCATATTGCCATATATATATATTGTAATCATATTGCCATATATATATATTGTAATCATATTGCCATATATATATATTGTAATCATATTGCCATATATATATATTGTAATCATATTGCCATATATATATATTGTAATCATATTGCCATATATATGTATATTGTAATCATATTGCCATATATATATATATTGTAATCATATTGCCATATATATATATATTGTAATCATATTGTCATATATATATATATTGTAATCATATTGCCATATATATATATATTGTAATCATATTGCCATATATATATATATTGTAATCATATTGCCATATATATATATTGTAATCATATTGCCATATATATATATTGTAATCATATTGCCATATATATATATTGTAATCATATTGCCATATATATATATTGTAATCATATTGCAATATATATATTGTAATCATATTGCAATATATATATTGTAATCATATTGCAATATATATATTGTAATCATATTGCAATATATATATTGTAATCATATTGCAATATATATATTGTAATCATATTGCAATATATATATTGTAATCATATTGCAATATATATATTGTAATCATATTGCAATATATATATTGTAATCATATTGCAATATATATATTGTAATCATATTGCAATATATATATTGTAATCATATTGCAATATATATATTGTAATCATATTGCAATATATATATATTGTAATCATATTGCAATATATATATTGTAATCATATTGCCATATATATATTGTAATCATATTGCCATATATATATTGTAATCATATTGCCATATATATATATTGTAATCATATTGCAATATATATATTGTAATCATATTGCAATATATATATTGTAATCATATTGCAATATATATATTGTAATCATACAAAATACATGTTTAAAAGTGTTTTTTGCCTTTGGGATTGAATTAGGTTTAAAAAAATCCACTTTAATTGTTCTAATTCGCCATAATTTACTCACAAATCCCCCCCGTCTCTTACTATGTTTCTGTCAGTTGTTCTCACCCTCTTTCACTGAACGTCGTTTGTCACTTTTTCCTGATTCAAACAATCTAACCCAAGCTTGATGGGTGATCCAGTGGGTCTAATTTTTTCTAGTATATACACATACATATAATATAATATATATGTTACAAAAGATTAATACCATCAGTTTCAAACCCAAACAACGGTCGCCTTTGTTTGGGTTTGAAACCGACGGTACCGATGCAGTTCTGATCTTCTGTAATACATATATAAATAAATATTACACTTTTCTAATTTTTTTTTTTTTTTTTTTTTTTTTTTAAATAATCGAGAACTCTGCTGGGGTTCTCTCTCACTAACCTTATATTATATATATATATATATACATTGTTTCGAATATGACACATTCCAACAAAATGCCTATTTAATATAATGTTCAGCGAAAATGTGTCACTTGTTTCACATCTGCAACGAGCTTGTTGGCAAGTGTGAGCAGGTATTAGTATGATGTTGCATCAGCACCCCCACTAAATAGGTAATCAATATTTTCAATAAAATTTTTTTCAAACCAATATAACAATTAAAGCATTTCAGGGTTAATTATCATAACGTTTAATTATCATAACGTTTAATTATCATAACGTTTAATTATCATAACGTTTAATCATCATAACGTTTAATCATCATAACGTTTAATCATCATAACGTTTAATCATCATAACGTTTAATCATCATAACGTTTAATCATCATAACGTTTAATCATCATAACGTTTAATCATCATAACGTTTAATCATCATAACGTTTAATCATCATAACGTTTAATCATCATAACGTTTAATCATCATAACGTTTAATTATCATAACGTTTAATCATCATAACGTTTAATCATCATAACGTTTAATCATCATAACGTTTAATTATCATAACGTTTAATTATCATAACGTTTAATTATCATAACGTTTAATTATCATAACGTTTAATTATCATAACGTTTAATCATCATAACGTTTAATCATCATAACGTTTAATCATCATAACGTTTAATCATCATAACGTTTAATTATCATAACGTTTAATTATCATAACGTTTAATTATCATAACGTTTAATTATCATAACGTTTAATTATCATAACGTTTAATTATCAACGTTTATCATAACGTTTATCATAACGTTTAATTATCATAATGTTTAATTATCATAATGTTTAATTATCATAACGTTTAATCATCATAACGTTTAATCATCATAACGTTTAATTATCATAACGTTTAATTATCATAACGTTTAATTATCATAACGTTTAATTATCATAACGTTTAATTATCAACGTTTATCATAACGTTTATCATAACGTTTAATTATCATAATGTTTAATTATCATAATGTTTAATTATCATAACGTTTAATTATCATAACGTTTAATTATCATAACGTTTAATTATCATAACGTTTAATTATCATAACGTTTAATTATCATAACGTTTAATTATCAACACTTCTACCCGGTCATGGCTGACGGAATGAGAACAATTAACCCCCGTGGATTTAAATAAAGTGTTCAGTTTGAAATCCCGTATTGGTTCTCGAGTTTGACAAAGATGGTCAAGTTGAAAAAGATGGTCAAGTTGAAAAAGATGCACCTAAAGACAGTCGGAGCTTACGTCTGACAAAATGTCGTAAAAATAACAACCGAGATGACAAGAATCAAACAAATTGATTGCAACTAAAATTTGAGAAAATTAATGGAAGGAAAATGTTCGTTCTCACATGAAATGCTAAGTTGTACCACTGTCTCCAAAGGTGGACCTCGAACAGCTTCATTTGAAGCCTGGCAACTCAGGTAGGCATCGTTGTCTTTATAAATATACTGCGGTCGATAAGTCAGTACGCTTTTTGCCGTCATACGTTTTTGATTCTTGTTGCCGACCACTTCACGTTTAACTCCGTTTGTTATCTTTTCACCGTCTTTGAACCATTCCAGTTGAGCAGCAGGACGGCCGTTGTGAGCAATGCAAGTAAGTTTCAATATATCCTGAGTCGAAGGGATCTCAATAATGGAACCGTTACTAAAGCCCACTATTTCAGGAACATCTGGAGGGACTGGAATGAAAGAGAAAAAAGAAATGCATTATGACAGCTAACAAATAGAAACAACATACGGCTAGCAGTTTCAAGGATTCAAACCATTTTCAAAATTTGACAATAATAAAGTAAATACTATGTCACTTGCAGTGTGACCATTATTGCTGAAAAATGGAAAAAAAATAGCTAAAAACTATCGCGAGAGAGTCGTTGAGGAAATAGAATTTAATGGTTTTACTGACGAAAAAGAAAGTTTTTTTTTTTCAATTAACTAAAATTTATATGAACATATTGGGTAAAACTGAGTTTTCACTATAATTCGGTAAAAAACTTATCGTCTGATAGTGATTCAGGAATTGTTGGAAGAAAAATTTAATGCTGTTATTGATGAAAAAAAAACAACAAACCCTCAAATTCCGGGGGGAGGAGAGGATGGGTTCTATTATTTTGGATTTTGAGCTCCAACTCATTTTGTGAAAGTAAAACTAAAAACAGAATTTCCACCATTTTGTCAAGAGAATAGCCTATTTTTTGATAGTCTATGGCTCAAGGATTAATAGTCATCAATTCAAAGTGTTACCAAAGTTGTGACAATCTTTGAAAATTAATTTTGAACTTTGCAAAGCGTCCGTGTCTTATATCACCCATCTGTACACGAAATGCTCCCCCATTTTTATAAATTTAAATTGTTAAAAAGATATACGTATCATTAAAATAACTTATGTTATTTTAATCATTAGTTAGGGTCCTAGTCTATATTTTTGTGACATTTTTCATGCGAGGGGTCACCATTTACAAAAAAAACAAAAAACTTTTAATCTACATTTTTTTGTTTCACATTTAACTCCTAGTTTTAAAATCCGCATCATTTAGTTAAATTTGATTGCATCCATTTTTATTTATTTCACCACCACCCGACACACTCGGAGGGGAATTAAGGCACGTCCACCGTTGTTAGTTTTTTTTTATGCCGAAGTCACACATATGTGCTGTCGATTAGCTTATAGATTGAACCCTGACTGGTACTGCCACATCCGGTCAGAAGAATTGTTCTTTCACTAGGAGATATTCTTTCATGAAACCAACAAATATAACCAAAGTAATGGCAAAGCAAATATCAACAACAAATTGGTGGCGCAACGGACAAACTAATAGGAAACTGAATATCAAACAGACAAACTAATAGGAAACTGAATATCAAACGGACAAACTAATAGGAAACTGAGTATCAAACGGACAAAAACCAAAACAGCAAGTGTAGAAACGAGCTGCTGGTTAGGGCTCCATAGTGTCTGTTTTGATAGAGTCCCAACCACCAATGATTGGCCGAGGTAGAGATCATTGCGTAAGACGAGCGGTAAAATTTGCATATGTGTAACGGAACGGGCAAGTCACGCATATTTGGAATAACTTGTTTTCAATGACATTCAATTTCCACAACAGCACAAATGCTTTTTTTACATGGACTTATGCATCCACAATGGCCACAAGGAATCTCTTCTAGATTAATTAAATTATGAGACAACTTCACGCACGTGTGTGTGTGTGTGTGTTTCTCATGCCAACATAATTTTGATAATTACACACTTAATTAGTTTTTATTTACTATTAATAACGGAATTTCTATTGACTTAAAAATGCAATAGCATAAAATAAGATGAAATTTAAAAAATAATTTTATCACAAAATTAAATCCACTGAAATGCATTCTAAAAAAGTCAGCCATTTTAACTTTTGCTAATAGTTGGGAAAATATTTTATAACCCTTCGAAACTTGAAAGGAATTTGGAAGCATTTAAACTGTCAGATAGAAATACATTAAAATTGGCTGTAATATTCTTAGAAAATCCTCGTATATCAAAAGATTGAAAGTTTTGGAAGCTATTTACATCTAATAATTTTATAAATAGACGCTAAAAAAAAAACATTACCATAACAAAATTAGCTATAGTTTTATAACAATTTCGTTCAGATCATAATTTAATGACCAAGTAACATTGTAATAATAAAACTTTCAAAATCCTATTGAATTATTTAGTTTGAAAAAAAAAAATGATTCTTGATTTCTGGATTTGGTTTGTCTAACGGCATCAACCACCTATGAATTATTTAATGCCGAATAAAGTTGTCACATATAATTCTATGAATAGCATAATTATTCATATTCTCTGAAAACATTACTCTTTGGCATTGGTAATCTTCTTTTGTTCATAACAGGATTGTATCTAGTATCTATTTGGAGAGAAAAATAAATAGGAGAAATATGGTTTTAATTTTTTAAGAATCAGATTGAATAATACTGTCTGAGATGAACTTATAGATACTAGGGCATGAAGTAACCAGCCGATCGATCAGATCGGGTCTCTCCGATCTCCCGTCTAGCCAAAGTGGAAAGAATGGCTCAGCCACGAGGATTTTTTCAAATATTTTTTTTTTTTTACTAAATTCAAGAAACATCTTAATTTATTTATTATAACAATTTGATTTGTATTGAAATTACATAAAAAGGATGCAAAGAGTAGATTTGTAAAAATGCTTAAGTCGATGGGACAACAGAATTCAATTTTGGAACAATTTATTTTAAAATGGGTAAAGTTGTAAATTTTTACTTTAGCAACATCAGTTAAATTTCAATTACTTTTCACTTTTGGATGTCCGTAGAAATGTGAATAAGAGTATTATTATAGTGATGTTAACAATGATCGGACAGTCATTATCAGAATTGCCAATTCTCGCTTTATGTGATTGAGAATTAGCCAATGGTCAGTCCTTGTAATTACTTACCTTGCACAGTGAGGTAGGCAGATGCCATGAGAGCACCATTCCCTTTAGCGGGCATCACCTGACATTGATACTCTGCATCATCGCCTAATCTCACATCAGTAATCATCAAATTGTATTCCCCTAATTCTAAGTCTCCAACAACTTCATACCGAGGAAATCCAGGGATTGATGAGTCCATGCCTGTAAAGATAAAAACGTTTTTAAATGGCAAAGATCAATTTTTCAAGACAAAAAGATGAATTAGAGAAGTTGAATCGTAATGATAGAAATTTCATTTGTATTATTTGAACGAGTCGGACTACTGTTCTCATCTTTTGGTGTTATTTTCACGTTTTGGCCGTGCATCTTGTTGATCTCAGGAATCCATACAGAATTTCCAACTGAACAATTTATTTAATCCACGGGATTAGATTGTGCTCGATCCATCAGCGTGACCGAGTAGAAGTCTTAAGTGATTTTTTTATTCTATGCTTAGTATCGCCCGTAGTGAGGATTGAATCTTCAACCTCTAGAAAACTGTCACTTAATTTGTGGTGTCAATGGTGTCTATATAGTTTGAGAAAGATACTCGAGTTCAACAAGATGAACCTGAAGCAGGTTGGAGCTTACATCGGCCGAAACGTAAATATAACAACGATAAGAGTAATCCAAATCATTGTCATCTCAAAAGTTCCAAAAGATAAAAGAAATGCCATTCTTGCGAGGGCATTTTAAAAACGAGCAACGAAAAAATATAAACACGTTATTATGATAAGCAATTTATGATAAGCAATTTATGATAAGCAATTTATGATAAGCAATTTATGATAAGCAATTTATGATAAGCAATTTATGATAAGCAATTTATGATAAGCAATTTATGATAAGCAATTTATGATAAGCAATTTATGATAAGCAACTTATGATAAGCAATTTATGATAAGCAATTTATGATAAGCATCAAATGTTTCGAGACAAGAAACTTGAGAAAATACAAAAAGGAAATTTGGTCATTTTTTTTCAAATAATTGAATACTTTTTATTACTTAGCACTACTTGTTTTTTTATTTTACGTTTTATAGAAATGCACGTATTAGAGTCTCTTCTCCAACACGAAGACCGCCATATTGAGTTATTTTCTTCAGTACAGAAGAGGTCGGAATATAAGGGGAAAAAGGAAATGATTAATGAACGGTTGGATTTATACACATTTATTTCTCACAGAGATAGTTACTGACAAATCTAAGAGGCACATAATAAATCATAAAAGGGGGTGAAGTCTACATTAACAGTCCCTAAAACAATTGAAATAGGCATGTATTACCAGGACAAACAATTTATAGAGATATCTATGGGTGTTTTAAAAGTAAATACAACTTACTTTAAGGATATCTGAGAACGATAGCTGTGACCATAAAGAAAAGCCATTGTTGAATAAACCTGTAAACATGTGCAATGCTGCATGTTTAGTGGGCAGCATAGTTGCAATGCATGCAGACGACAGGCTTGCAATGGGAAAAAATATTTAGCTAAGGGAAAAGAGAACGCTTAACACATGGTTGACGTCTTTTAAATACTAATGCTCTCTTGGATACGATGTTCCATGCTGTGATTATGACCCACTTGATTTAAAAAAAAAAAAATTTAATTCCAAATAGTGAGCCACATGGTCAGTCAGTGTTTTTATGCCCATAGATTAACAGCTGATGATCTCAAGTGGTTTTGTGGTGTGGCCCAAGTGATATATCTATATATATATATATTCCAGCAGAAAAGCAGAAGGGGATCAGTTGGGGTTCTGTGGTTCTCAGACAGTTGGGCTTTTGGGCCATAAGCTGATTAAATGTTCAGTAGAAAAATATGTTAGTTTTGATTTGAAGGCCTGCCGTTCGGTAGAGAAAGCAAATATAATTGTGGCTTCACAAAATAAAACATTGTTACTAGTTTTTAACTGGATTTGTGGTTTTGTTTGGAGGGAGAATACTTCTGTTGTAGCATTGACCAAGACCACACGATTGACATCAAGGCCAGTGTTGAAATCTGGATGAAGACAACAAGCAGACGATTACAGTCTGTGCAATGAATGCACACAGACACACGTTCACTGCGACCAGTAATGAAAGACCACATTTGAATAAATCTGGGAATGATAGCTACAACCAGTAAAGAGAACATCCAACGAGAAAGGCGTCAGACGTCATGAAAACCATGTCAAGCTGAAACGCCAGTCAGACACGTCCGACTGGGTTCAAGCCCAAAGCCAGAAAGAAGCAAAATATCCAGTTCTAAATTCATACATGGATGAATGTAAATATATTTTTATTTTTCAGAAGTAGAGAGTGAATTTTCAGGTTGGATAGCATAATTCAGGGGAAATAACTTGAATACGGTTCAAGAGAAATAACTCTTGAAGATTCTAAGTCAACAGATTTAAGTTGAATGTAGAATGCTAAATAGAAAATGTTACTTAGGTATGACTGACCAAGCTTGAACTTCACTTCATCTGTCCACATGTACAAGGTCATTCTATCATTGGTCGAATTTACTCAAGAAACTCGATCAAAGTTTAGAAGCCATGATGATTGCAGTGGAAAAGTTAGTGAGAAAAGATCCAGTTTGATAAGTGCTTTTGTAACAAATTGTTTTAATGTTGAAATTTCTGTTTTGTTTATCATTGAATCAAGATTTCTGACCGGAAATATAACGATTGTCTATTAAAAAAAATGAACAAGAAAATAGAAAACTCCAGAGAAATGATTACTAAATTTGGTTCAGGGCAGATAATTATTAATTGGAAGTTTTTAACCTTAATCTGAAAATCCCCCGAAGGGAATATAAAGAAATATATTTGGTTTCAGCAATTTACTTCCATTATCTTTCCGGCTTGTATTGAATAAAAAAAAAAAGAAAAAAAGAAAAAGATAATTTCTCTTTCAAATGAAATAAAATTTCTTATGAAACTTGATATGACATTGGCAAATTGATTTACAAAATGTTCTGAAATGTTTTTGTTTTTATAAATTTTCTATAATCAAAGATCAATGGATACATTTCATGTTTGTATTAAAAAAGAAAATTGGAAGTGGATTGATGAAGCCAAAGGAAGATGTACAGTCTTAAAAGGTCTTGCTTATTTTTACAGTGACCGCTTCATTTGCGCTCTTGAAGGCGTCTTTGATGACTGGCTCTTGAGTTATGATGGGGGGGGGGTGCTTAAATTTGTATGCCAATTTCAGTTGAGTAGAGCTTGAGAGAGAAAGGGATTGACTTATTCAATAACAATTTATTTCACCACTGCAAACTGCTGTGTTCAACCATGCACTAAAGTTATGAGATTACACGCTTAAATGATTTTTTTTTGGGGGGGGGGGGAAGGGGATAGAGACAAAGATATGTATAGAGAGATATAGTTGTGATTTCGATGGAATAAAAACAGTAAGAGCATACTATGGCTGAAGATTTGATCTGTAACATTAATAAATAATATGCTCTTATTAAATAATCGAGCACTATTGGATTTCTTTCTACCAAACAAAACTAATATATATATATATATATATATATATATATATATATATATATAAATGATAGAGAGAAAAACGAACAAAAGCCGACATGCATTCCTCACAGGACAGAATGGAAGAGAAAAAACAGCCGACTGACGCTCTAAACTATTGATTCAATATTTCCAGTTAATAGGCAAAAAGACAACAAAAACCGTTCATCTCTCAAGATGATCGAAGATGATGGAGATGATAAAAAAGCCCAGAGGAAAGTCTAGACAAAGTAATAGAAGGGGAGAGGGGGCTCTTAAGTCGGTGGCGTTGCACATCTTTTTTACTTCACGTGGGGGGGAGAAGGGGGGGGGATGATAAAAAGTCAAGACTTAAACGCAACAAACTCACCTAAAGCAAATCCGTCTTTACTCCATTGCATTGCGCCGGCTCGTTCTATTACCTCACAGTTCATTATCACAGTAGAACCCTGGATGGCAGAATCATTCTTGGGTTTTTGTCGAAATCGTTGTCTTCCATGCACTAAAAGGAAACAGCAAACATTAGCGGATTGGAAGCAAACAGAACAACACAATTTTAATTAGACAGCAGATATTATTAAACATAAACAAGGATTGATATTCTTAAAGCCACGGCCCTTCAATCTTATAGAAATATAGGAACACCTAAAAATGCGATTTCAAACCGGAGTCTGACTGACGGACAAAACCTCTTATTCGAATGCTTGGACACATGTAAAAAGTGGTTTCACCTTATTCAGGTACATTTAAAGAAGACGGGAATGATTAGTTAGAAAAATTTTAAAGACTTATTCCTTATTCATTAGTATCACTTCATATCTAAAGTAGTGAGGCTGATTCCGTCTACATCAATCTGTATAATTCACTGTTGATAATATTCCTGTTGAAATAGTAAATGTCTATCAAGGTCAATACTATTAAGAAAATAAATGTACTCTTCCTTCTTCCGGAAAAATAATTGTCATTACCAGCTAAATATTCTTCAAATAAAACGAAGATCACTTTTTTTTTTTTCTTTTGAAATGTTATTTAAAATGGTTTATTCGATGGGACAACATAAAATTTTGAAATGGGTCGAATCAGATTTTTAAAAACTTTTATGCATATATATTTTATTTCGTTTCAGTTTCTTTATTGAAAATACTTATTTTGGCTAAGTGTTAGAATGGAGACATTTTTCTTTACTCACCGACACAGATTAAAGGGAAGTTATAGTGTGCAATTATATTGCCTTCTCTCCCTTGAGTTCTTCAAAAATAAATATATATTAATTAAATTAAAGCATGTCTGTGCATGTTTCTTACCTCCACATTAATTTACACATCATTTGTTGTTTACTATTAATTGATTAGTATTAAAAAGTGTCAAGTATTAAAAAGGAACTCTTTAAATTCCTATTCCACAAAATAATTTGCTTACAAAATTAAAGGCATCCTAATTACTTTACATTTATTCATAAATAAGGCAGCCATTTTTTTCTTTTACTCCTGGGCAACGCTGCATGGGTATAGCTAGTATACAATAGCTAGAGCTGAGGCAGTAACATTAACAACTCGGACTCTCTCTCTCTCTCGTGTTATACACACAGTGTTGGAGTAGACCATTATATTAGTCAAGAAGTAGTTTAGCTTATTCCACAATAATAATGGTATTTCATATAAAAAATACAAAATCTGTTGTAAGAAGAAAAAAAACATCACATGACAAAATATTGTTCTACGGCTGTAAAAACATTGAAAAGTCTACTAGGCTGTGAATTCTAGAATTAAGATATAAAATAATGATTTTATTATGGTTGGTTGGTTAATGTTGGGTTTTACGGCATCTCAACCGTTGTTATGCGTTGCTGTCGTTGTTATGCGTTGCTGTCGTTGTTGTGCGTCGTTGTTGTTGTTGTGCGTCGTTGTTGTGCGTCGTTGTTGTTGTTGTAATGCGTTGTTGTAATGCGTTGTTGTAATGCGTTGTTGTAATGCGTTGTTGTTGTAATGCGTTGTTGTTGTTGTTGTTGTTGTTGTTGTAATGCGTTGTTGTTGTAATGCGTTGTTGTTGTTGTAATGCGTTGTTGTTGTTGTAATGCGTTGTTGTTGTTGTAATGCGTTGTTGTTGTAATGCGTTGTTGTTGTAATGCGTTGTTGTTGTAATGCGTTGTTGTTGTAATGCGTTGTTGTTGTAATGCGTTGTTGTTGTTGTAATGCGTTGTTGTTGTTGTAATGCGTTGTTGTTGTTGTAATGCGTTGTTGTTGTTGTAATGCGTTGTTGTTGTTGTAATGCGTTGTTGTTGTTGTAATGCGTTGTTGTTGTTGTAATGCGTTGTTGTTGTTGTAATGCGTTGTTGTTGTTGTAATGCGTTGTTGTTGTTGTAATGCGTTGTTGTTGTTGTAATGCGTTGTTGTTGTTGTAATGCGTTGTTGTTGTTGTAATGCGTTGTTGTTGTTGTAATGCGTTGTTGTTGTTGTAATGCGTTGTTGTTGTAATGCGTTGTTGTTGTAATGCGTTGTTGTTGTAATGCGTTGTTGTTGTAATGCGTTGTTGTTGTAATGCGTTGTTGTTGTAATGCGTTGTTGTTGTAATGCGTTGTTGTTGTAATGCGTTGTTGTTGTAATGCGTTGTTGTTGTAATGCGTTGTTGTTGTAATGCGTTGTTGTTGTTGTAATGCGTTGTTGTTGTTGTAATGCGTTGTTGTTGTTGTTGTAATGCGTTGTTGTTGTTGTTGTAATGCGTTGTTGTTGTTGTTGTAATGCGTTGTTGTTGTTGTAATGCGTTGTTGTTGTTGTTGTAATGCGTTGTTGTTGTTGTTGTAATGCGTTGTTGTTGTTGTTGTTGTTGTTGTTGTTGTAATGCGTTGTTGTTGTTGTAATGCGTTGTTGTTGTTGTAATGCGTTGTATACGATTGCATTATAGACTAAGTTGTTTTCGTAGGCGTCAAATATCGTGTAAATAATTTCTATTTTAGTTTTAACCCAGAAATGCGGCCCTGACAGGTACTACCACTCTATGTCAGAATGGACCTTGGAGTAGTGGTAACTAAGGTGGGGAGGGGGTTGGATTCCACACTCCCCCAAGCTCCCAAATTTGGGAGTAACTACTGGATGCAGTTTTGTGTCATACTCAGGACGATTGATAGGCGAGCTTAATTGATAGGGTTGGAAAATAGGGTAGGCAAAGAAAAAAATAGAAAGGGCTGGGAAAAATGGATTTCGGGGTAGGGTATGATGAGATGGGGTGGAGGAGAACACCCACTTTATTAGGAGGACAGTTTTATTCACCCAACTGTAAGATTGAGGTAAGACATTTTTTTTTTAATTAAAAAGGAAATATCCACTTCTATAAATAGAAATTTTATTTCGAAATTTTTGAGATGAGGATTGCTAATTTGTATTATTTTGACTACTATTCTCATCTTGGTTGTTATTTTCACAACGTTTCGGCCGATGTAATCTCCGACCTTTAATTTGAGGAATATTCCTCAAATTAAAGTTTCTTTGAAGTATTTTAAAGGGTTTTTAGAGGGGCATAATTTGGGCACAACCAACTATTTGAAAATGAAAATATTTCAGATCAGCATTACATTTGATCCATAGTCATTATACACCAATTAAGATTTCCTGAATTTAAATTTCTTCTGAAGATCCCTTAAGCTTAAGACTTGAATTTGAAACATTTTCTAGAATCAAAATCATGTCATGGATTTTGATCAACATTGGAAATAAGTATTCTAGAAATTATAAATTTATTTTAATCTTCGTAAGGGAACATAAATGGTGCAAAAACTTCCGTTGGAGGGGGGGGATTAATTTTACCTGTCTTGAGACAAGTATTCTTATAGTAATATATATATCTATATATATATATATATCTATCTATATATATATATATATATATTTGTTTCTATAGATGTTAATCCATTGAAACTTCAGTGTGTATAACAAGTAGAGCTGTTCTTTAGTATAAATTTTTATTGATACAAACATTATTGGTTACATATGTGCATACATGTTTCAGTTTTCTCCAATAGAGAGTCAACTTCCTCAGACCTTAAGGAATTTCTCATATCACTTTCATTTTACTTTGTGTACATATATTACATATTTTATTTATGAAAACATCAATAATGAAATAAATTTTATTCATCGAGCCAGAAAGGTCTGCCATACTAGCAAGCAATTCCTTCTGCCAGAAAGGTCCGCCATACTAGCAAGCAATTCCTTCTGCCAGAAAGGTCCGCCATACTAGCAAGCAATTCCTTCTGCCAGAAAGGTCCGCCATACTAGCAAGCAATTCCTTCTGCCAGAAAGGTCCGCCATACTAGCAAGCAATTCCTTCTGCCAGAAAAATCCGCCATACTAGCAAGCAATTCCTTCTGCCAGAAAAATCCGCCATACTAGCAAGCAATTCCTTCTGCCAGAAAGGTCCGCCATACTAGCAAGCAATTCCTTCTGCCAGAAAGGTCCGCCATACTAGCAAGCAATTCCTTCTGCCAGAAAGGTCCGCCATACTAGCAAGCAATTCCTTCTGCCAGTAAAATCCGCCATACTAGCAAGCAATTCCTTCTGCCAGAAAAATCCGCCATACTAGCAAGCAATTCCTTCTGCCAGAAAGGTCCGCCATACTAGCAAGTAATTCCTTCTGCCAGAATTTGAATTGTATCGATCGGATTTGGCTTCTCAAAAGGGTAAGAGTTTTTGCAGTAAATAATCCTTTCGAAAGTCAGAAAAAGAAATCCTTTCGAAAGTCAGAAAAAGAAATCCTTTCAAAAGTCAGAAAAAGAAATCCTTTCGAAAGTCAGAAAAAGAAATCCTTTCGCAAGTCAGAAAAAGAAATCCTTTCGAAAGTCAGAAAAAGAAATCCTTTCGAAAGTCAGAAAAAGAAATCCTTTCGAAAGTCAGAAAAAGAAATCCTTTCGAAAGTCAGAAAAAGAAATTACAAACCAAAATTAAAATGTGAAAAACGATAAAATGCAACTCAATTAGAAAAGCAAAAACGAGTGCCCTTTTCTCGATAATGTGAATCATTAAACATATCAAAAATGGTAAAGTTTCATGTCGGCCACTGAACGATGTTCGATTGAATCGAAAAGAAGAAATTGAAAGCTGTCAAATAAACAGATTAACTTGAGAATAATCAATGTTAGCCAACTTTTTCCAAAAGCAGTCAACTACACAAAATAAACACATTTTAAGCATCGAAAATGATTTGGTGGGTGATGTCAATTGTCTTCAAGTTTGCTTTCCATACAACGAGGAAAACGAGAATGAAATAAACAAGCAAAAAAAAAAAAGAAGCTTGCAGAACATATTTCTGAAATCGTGATCTACTTAAAAATATTTAAACAAGAACAGATATTTTGAAGATGCGTCCATTCAATCTGCGCGTTTTGCAATACAAATTCTACTTCAAACTTTCTGGCGTAATAAAAGCAATCCAATGATGCAAGCAATCCAATGATGCAAGCAATCCAATGATGCAAGCAATCCAATGATGCAAGCAATCCAATGATGCAAGCAATCAAATGATGCAAGCAATCAAATGATGCAAGCAATCAAATGATGCAAGCAATCAAATGATGCAAGCAATCAAATGATGCAAGCAATCAAATGATGCAAGCAATCAACTGATGCAAGCAATCAAATGATACAAGCAATCAAATGATACAAGCAATCAAATGATACAAGCAATCAAATGATACAAGCAATCAAATGAAGAACTGTAATGTCGAATAATAAGTATTTAATTAGAAACTCAATTAAGATACTTTATGCAAACAAAAAGTAGAAGTCAACAAAACTATTATTGATTACTTATTAGTTGATACACATTCTGCGTAGACTTACTAAGAAGTACTAATTGTACTCAATCGTCCTGGAACAGGTGACACTTGAATTTTATATAGTTTACACAAGAGTCAAACCCGTAATAAAACAGTAGCACGTAATCTCCATACTAAATGATGATCGTCCATTTAATTATCTAGCGGTTCAAGTTCAACCCCCAGTGTCAGCAGTGAAAGCCTTCATTTATATATGACAGAAAATCATTTTTTTTTTTATAACCTTGTAATTGAGACGTCTGGGCGATGCATTAAAACAGTTGGCACTAAACTTTAATATGGTGGGCGTAACAATAGTTAAACCCGTAATGAACACATCCAGTCGGTAGCATGATATCTCTATAGTAAATTGTGGTCATCCATTTCATTATCTAGAGATTCAAGTTCGAACTCCAATGTCAGCAGTGATAATCTTTAGTCATATTTGATAGATTTGTAAAATCATTTGTATGAGATTCAGCCTTTATATTTTTAATGAAATTTTGAACGGGATCCTTTATTTAATCCAAAAAGGTAGATTGTTCTCATTCTGTCAGCTACAGAACTTAAAGGGTTCAGTTCGAAATTCTGTCCCGGTTCCCAAGTTCTGCTATTAGGTGCCCAAGTTTGAAAAGATACACCTAAAGTAGGTCGGAGGTTACATCGGCTGAAACGTTGTGAATATAACAATCAAGGCGAGCATAGTAGTTCGAATAATCAAAATAGTCTTCCTGCTAGTAAAACAATGAATTGATATATACAACCAAATTTGTTCAGTAGAAAATTAAATGCATAAAAAGTTAAAAAAAAACCCCCCAGAATAAACAAAAACACCTTACGTTTATGCTTACGTGCAAATTTAGTTATAAACCTCAGACAACGTTCAACGAATTCGTTTGAGAAGAGATTGAGGATGACACAATGCCCGTGTTAAATGAGTTTCCTTTCAAAGATCAATGTTCTATGAAATCGGTAAGCAATTTACCAATCCCATTATCATCTCGAAATAGGTGACCATATGTGAAAGACGATGACACCTTCATGGGGTGGGGGGGGGGGGTGTCCCCCTCTGCAAAAAACTAACACCGTCAATCAAATTTGAGGACTGGCAATAGCAAATAGAGTTTATATTACTCAATGCGAGAGAAAAAAAAATCATTTTTACTTTCAAAACAAGACAACTTTCCACCCTAACCAATTCTTTCGACCATTTTGGGTTTCTCACTAACGCAGTTTATTCTAAAAGAATATTTTTGTCAGATACGACACCATTTTGCCCCCCCCCCCCAAAAAAAAAGAAAGAAAACGGTGAATATAGCAGAATCTAAAAATATTGAGACTCGCTTGCTGATACTGCACATTTAGATATGTTTTTATTATAAAAGTCGAGAAGGGCTGATGCAACGCTTAGATAAGAACACGCGTGTCGGCAGAGGTGACTAATAAAGACTCGTTGCATAAAAGATAGACACAGGTGCAGAAAGAAGTTCACGCGAGCCATATTAATAGATTTATTCCTAAAAGGTTTGGCACAAACGTTGAACTTTGATTAAAAATGCTTATTAAACAAGACAGAGAGATTGGATTGCTAGCATTGTTTAAAAATTACCTACGAGCAGTTATTTAAGGAAATCAGGACTGTTATACAGGGTGCGGACGATATTTGTTTGCAATTTTCAATTGTTAATTTTATTTTCATTGCCAGCCTCGTCTTCATGAAAAATGATTATATTTCCATTCTTCTTTCGCAGAATGATTGATTATGGATCATTTTAAACGTTCATATTTTTGGAAGAAACAGTTTTCCTTGGAATCCATGCCAGAAGGAGAAATAAGATTTTTGACTTCCTCAGCGTCAGCAGGAGGATGGTAGAAAAGATCAGAAAATAATTGAAAGATTCAGGATTTGATTACGAGATGACATCATAGAGATAAACACATGATAAACACACGATAAACACATG
The DNA here is from genome assembly GCA_963556195.1 of Sepiola atlantica. Classification (NCBI taxonomy): domain Eukaryota; kingdom Metazoa; phylum Mollusca; class Cephalopoda; order Sepiida; family Sepiolidae; genus Sepiola; species Sepiola atlantica. Next base: position 71,638,303 of record OY744535.1, read on the forward strand.
ACGAACACATGATGAACGATCTGATGCCATGATCTTCAGTGTCGTCAGCATTGAAAGTGACGTCATGCCACCCACTTCTTCCCTGAACACGGATGGCTGCATCCGTGTTCAGAGGAAAGTAGTGAAACTTTGGATCCACCAGGTGACTGGAAGGAGGTCGTACGTGTGACATGTACGTAGAGAAACAGCGTTCAGCCATACCAGCTGAAAGATGTGGCTGTGAGAACTTTGTCAATCACACTTTACTTGACATCTGGTCTTTCAGCTCACCTGCCTACATCCCCCTATACTTCTTTGTGTGAGCCACGGTAGCACAAGACACCAACAGATTCAGCTGTAACACGATGGACGAGCAAAAGACCATGATCACCACAGCCTTTGGGAGCCAAAGTCGGGAGACAGTGACAAAGGCCTGTGGTCGGTTCTGAAGCTACCAAAGATAAAAGCACATTCATCGAGTGAAATAACTTATATATTTTTATCTCTCCTTAATATAAGCCCAGTCTAATAATACTAAAAATGTAGTAACAATGCATGTAGGCATAGAATATGGAATATAGATTGAAATAACTGATGCTAAGACATGCGTTCATAAAGGTGTTAGTTTTGTAGTGTTTGAACGAAGGTGATTATTAAAAGAATCACTTAACGACGGCCATTTACAAATATTAAAAAGTTTAACAAGAACACAGGAATACGTAGTCACATGAAATAGCAGTACAAGTTCTCTGAAAGCTGGTATGGATTTAATTGCTTCCCACTGCAGCAAGGCACAAGGCCAGAAGGGGCAGGAGGCACTCTGGTTGGGTGGAAACATAGTGAGAACAGACTCACTGGCATTATCTAGAAGGGGCGATCGGCAATAAACAAACATCCCCTCCCAAAAGAGGATGTAATGCCTGGGAGAGTGCACCTCCAGTAGCGAGCCGAACCTTACCCCATTCCAACAAAAGGACTGCTCACCAGTGAGGCAGTCACTAGGTTGCCAGAATAATGCCAAGGCGAACCTCGGCTGCTATGAAAACAGCTGGCACACCAGTCATCCTGAGTCCCGGTAAACCGGCCTCCTTCTCAGAGTCGTATCATAAATGATTAGATACATTCTGGAATGGTCCATTTGTAAGAGGGATATTAGTCGCTCTCTGAAAAAAATAGCGTTTCAACAAGACGCCAACAAAAGACTGAACATAGAGAAAAAACGAAAAGGAACAAGTGAAAAAGACTAGGACATTGACGGTTACATATCTGCCATTGTCACAGATTGTAAAATGCTTTAATTGAATAATTATTACTATCGTTGGACTCCTTGTGAAACTTTAACATAGAAAAGATCTCCAGTCTTGTTTCAGGGTTTTGTTATAAATAAAATAAAGGGAAGATGTTGTCTCTGCTAATTATGGATGCTTCGCATGAACGCAGACCCCACAATATTGTGGAAACCCGAAATACAAAATGTACGGATGGAAAGTATGCACGATAACAAGATAACAGCAACATCAGTCATTTTAGTCAGACGGAAATAAATGAATACATAACATCTCTTGCATAATCAGAAAGTGATTTTGAAGCCTTTAAAGTGTCGAGTAGAAAATAAATATTGGATTGAATTAAAGTTTAAAAAGACAAAAGTCAAGTATTATGGTCCATGTTGGGTGGTTTGGAGATTTTAAAGAATGTCAACCGTCGTTTGGTCATTTTATGCCAAAACCATACACATGTTTTGTATACGATTGGTTTGTAGATCAATTTGTTTTGGCAGCGTCAAATATTTTGTAAACAAAACTGTAAATGACAATTACTATTTAACCCAGAGATGGCACCGACAGGTACTACCACTTCTCCGGGTCAGAGTGGACCTAGGAGTAGTGGGCACTACGAGATGACTCCACACTCCCCAAACGTCCCTAATTGGAGCCTCACCATTGTGTGCGCTTTAAGGTCAGTCGGTTTAGGGTTCGTTTGTGCTTCTTAAACCAAAGGAACATGTGCATTTTCGTACGTGTCCCTGTCATATCAAAGAACGAAAATGCTTTGTAAATCTATTACTCATGGAGATTTGGTATATGTCTGTCTGAAGCTGGAACTACACTTTTACTATTTTTGTGCTATATTCGGGGGGGGGGGGATAGTGTAGCATCTGTTCTGCTGTCATGATACCATCCAGCCAGGCATTACCTCCTTTGTGTGTAGTATAGTATCTGTTTTCAGGTATTATCTCCTCCTTGGAGGGAAGCAGTGTAGTATATGTTCGTTCGTCATATATACTAGCAAAAATGATAAAAAACCTAATCAACTTGAATGAAGCGATGCTAAACCATGAAAGTAGGCATTTTCAGCCAAATTAGCTTCTCTAAGTGTAGATAAGATAGACTGGCGAAGTGTAATCACTTTTAAGATTTGCAGAATGAGAGAAAGAAATATCTGAAAAGTAGATGTGATGTACAGAAAACAAAAAAGTATAAAATGAGGCGGTGGGAAGAGGGGGGGGGGGGTAATTTTTTTTTTTTTTTTCATTCTTTTGACAGAAACAAAGTACTGCAATCAATTCGGTAATTGCTAAAATTTTCCACATCGAATACGTGTGAATTTTTTTGTTTTTTTTTGTTTTTAACAATAGTTCCATTTTCAAGACAAAAGCTGTTCTCCATGAAAGAATATCTGCTAGTTAAAGAACAATTATGTCCAATTAAGTGATAGTATTGATACAATTTGCAGATAGCATTTCATCCTTAGAAGATGGCTGGAATTGCACATGCTGCTGCTTCTTCTTGTAAGGAATTGACAAATGAAGACGTGCACAAAATAGGATGTGACAACGCCGCCGCTGACATTTTTTCTTCTTTTCCAAGTTAATCAGAAAAATTAGAAGGCAAATGTGAAAGGAATCGAGCCATTGGTATTTGAGACGAGAAATGACAACAGAAAAAAAAAAAAAAAAAAAAAAAATAAAGATAAAAAAAGCACTTGCTCAGTCAGTCTAGATTAAACATTTAAAACTTTTTAATCAAATTTATTTAAAAATATATTACTTGTTGATAAAATGATTGTGAATTAACCACTTTAAAAACCTCTTTATTAATAAAATTGTGTGAGCTCTTCTCGTGCGTGTGTGCACGTTTCTCGTAACAATGTAACTTACACTTTTAAAAATGTTATTATTCAATCTAATATTTATTAAATATAGATTAAACTAACAAACTTAAAAATAAATCCGATTTAAAAATATAATTTGGCAAAAATCCACTAAAATTCACTTAATTTTTAAGTAAAAACTTTTATTTGACATTATTAATCCATATTCAACGTATTTTATTTTTTTAACTAAAGAAACGCAAATATTCTAAGCAAGATGTTTCAGAATAAAGTTAGATTAAGATCCTGAAACAATAATATAATTAAGATTCCCAAACGACACTGGATAATTGCATTTTAAAAAACTGTATACGATTACGTAATAACGGTACGGTGAGTGAGAGATAGAGAGATACAGAGAGAGATACAGAGAGAGAGATACAGAGAGAGATACAGAGAGAGAGAGAGAGAGAGATACAGAGAGAGAGAGAGATACAGAGAGAGAGAGATACAGAGAGAGAGAGAGAGAGAGATACAGAGAGAGAGAGAGAGAGATACAGAGAGAGAGAGAGAGAGATACAGAGAGAGAGAGAGAGATACAGAGAGAGAGAGAGAGAGAGAGAGAGAGATACAGAGAGAGAGAGAGAGATACAGAGAGAGAGAGAGAGATACAGAGAGAGAGAGAGAGAGATACAGAGAGAGAGAGAGATACAGAGAGAGAGAGAGAGATACAGAGAGAGAGAGAGAGATACAGAGAGAGAGAGAGAGAGATACAGAGAGAGAGAGAGAGAGATACAGAGAGAGAGAGAGAGAGATACAGAGAGAGAGAGAGAGATACAGAGAGAGAGATACAGAGAGAGAGATACAGAGAGAGAGAGAGATACATATATAGAGAGAGATATATATATATAGAGAGAGATACAGAGAGAGAGAGAGATACAGAGAGAGAGAGAGATACAGAGAGAGAGATACAGAGAGAGAGAGAGATAGATAGAGAGATAGAGAGATAGAGAGATAGAGAGATAGAGAGATAGAGCTACAGCGAGAGAGAGAGAGAGAGAGAGACAAAAAAAAAATCAATTGGTGCCATTCAAAAAATTTGATGGTGTATAGAGCAATATAAATGATGGGAGATGGGAGCTTAATCAGGTTAGTAGTGGAGTCTAATCTTAGAAATAGCAACAAAAAAACAAAATCTATCGCCTACTTACTACTGCCGTTTCCATTATGACCCTCCTCTTACTCCAGCAAAAATAACCCCCTTCCATTCCCTCCATGATACTTAGGAAGTTGTTTTTCTGCTACACTGGACAAATGGCAAGAAAAGAATATAAAAAAGATGTAACTGAAAGTGTGTCGGGGGGGGGGGGGGGGGGGAAATGATAGCACATTTCAAGTTGAAGGCAAGACCTAAACAGCCACATATAATTGAAGTATACAAAAACAATCAATATCTTATTCAAAATATCTGAAAGTCTACATATTTCTTGTATAAAAATATGAACATAAATACATCAGCTATAGAATAGGCTAGTCATCGTAAAATTTAGAAACTTTCTATGGAAAAACTTATATTACCATTTTACGAGCATAACTTTGTAGGTAGACTAACTACACATCTGCATGGCCTGTAGCACAGGCAGCAGACACACACCATACTTTTAATTCTTGCTGAAAATTGTGACTGTGTCCCTCCAACAGATTATGTCTGCATATTTTGCCAATCCTACATCGTCTTATGACTTAGTATGTTTGGATTACAGATGAGATCGGCGAGAAGACGTGTGACACAATGAGGTATTGTATTGGTGCAATATTAATTGGTTAATTGAATTTAATTATTTCATAATCAATTTAAAGAAGGAGATAACACTTTTGAGAAGTATCACCAATTATTATTTATGCTCGAAATGAATGATTTTATTTTTAAGACTTAAAGGTAATATTTCTCATGTTTGAATGACAACTGGAGAAAGCATCCATTTTGATTTTACTAAATTACCAATGCAACAAAAATCATTTTCACTTATAATTAAATAAGTGAGATTGATTATTCAAAACATTCGTTTCGGACTAATCCAGAACTAAATTGTGTTTGCAAATTAAAAAAGCTACGAAGTGCACTTGGCCATACTTGATTTTAAAGTTGGATTATCCAACAATAATTTCAGAATGACATATTTCCATTAGGATTTGAAAAGGTCATCCAACTGATAGCCAAGTTGTGCCCACGATTTAAAAGGTTTTTAAGTTATAAGGGCACCTGTCATATTTGATAATATACTTACCTATCAGTAATTAAGAAGGCAAGCTATTTCTGGAATAAGATCATCCCATATATTGTGGCTTGACTAGAGGTCCTTCTACATGTGTCCCAAAGGCTTTCATTGAATTGTAGAATAGCAGAAAATGTGAAATGGTCAGGTGATTGGTTAGCCAATCAGAATAATTGCCTCAAATGAAAGTTCTTAATAAAATTACTGACTTTTAGAGGGTTTCTCAAACAGTGAGTTCGATAGAGTTGGGGGGGGGGGGGGAGAGGCACAAATCCGTGAATAATCTAAAAAAAGACTAAGAATTCTCTCTAAGAGAGAAATGCACTAAATAAATTTCAAAGTTGCCCAACGAAGACTGCGCAACCAGTCGAATTGCGCAACCAGTCGAATTGCGCAACCAGTCGAATTGCGCAACCAGTCGAATTGCGCAACCAGTCGAATTGCGCAACCAGTCGAATTGCGCAACCAGTCGAATTGCGCAACCAGTCGAATTGCGCAACTTGTCTTTCCTACCGAGAGCAACACGACCTTTTTGTTTTTTTTATTGTTACACACCTATGTTCAAATAAACAGTTATTATTGTTTATGGTGAGTTTTGCTTGTTTTAGGGTTGTCAACAGAACCGACCACTTACGCACGTAGCTCTCTCTCACTAAGCTGCATCAGCATCAACGTTCTACTGATCTGAAACGTGGCCACAGAACGATTGACAAAGCAACCAGTCGAAATACATGTAGTCATCGTAGCATCGGACCACTATTTGGTAGCTTAAGACATGATTCGACCTAGAGATATTTCCACGGCACAAGGAGTGACACTGAGATCTCTCAGCGACATATCTGCATCCAGGTAACGACCCTGAGAGATCACCATAGCACATCAACAAGGAAGACACCAAGGGAAACCCTATTAATCTAAAGAAATCAACAGCTTCCGGTAAGTGACCATTTTCCTCTGCTTCTCTTCATTCTTGGTGCAAAATTTTGCTTTAATTGTGTTGATAAATAGTTATATAAATATTTGATAAATAGTTATATAAATATTTGATAAATAGTTATATAAATATTTGATAAATAGTTATATAAATATTTGATAAATAGTTATATAAATATTTGATAAATAGTTATATAAATATTTGATAAATAGTTATATAAATTATTTTTTATACCATCTTTTGCTTTCATATACTTATCTAAACAAAATAACCAATACAAAACCAATTCTGTAAATAGAATTGTTGCAGGGTGATCAAAGATCATAATCTTTACTGGAAAACCATCTGATCTCAAACCCTGGCTAACAGCTTTAAAAAAGAACGAACGGATTTACAAACAGAAATCTGGAATTGATAAACCTAGTTTGTGATTTTTCAGATGGTATTGCATCAGAATGGATCAGAAAATATCTTGACAACCATCCAAATATCAGCAGGAAATAATTATTTTAGCAGTTATCGTCTCGGGCTTTAATTAAAATTAATCAAAATCGAGAAGTTCTTGCAGAATTAGCTAAGTGAATGAATGAAATCAATAAAGAGTATACATCCGATCGTAGTTGTATTGTCCTTCTCAAGTGCTTTCGATCGTCGCAATTGTCACCAGGAGTTAATTTGTTTTTCACTATATTGTTATTTTTTCAGGGCATTTATTATTTTGGTCTGTAGTTTTGGTGTTAGAAAAAAAAAAAGTGTAATTTAAACTGTTATTTATTTCTTTTAATTTTATAACTGTACATGACGTTTAAAAATCATAGAAGCAACCTAACATGAACAGAATAGCCTTTAACACCAGTACTAACATGCTAAACGTCTTCATGTCTTCCACAATTTAAAAAATAAATATACAAATACATAACAGATTAAATTACACTTTATTTTTTCTCCCAAATAAACGTAAGAAATAGTAAAAATTTTAAAAATCTGATAACAAAAATAGAGCAATATTTCTTTATTCATGACATAAGCTGCTTTTTTTTAAGGTCATAATTGAAAAATGTCTCCATTTTACCAATCTTCTGGGCCATAAGTATTTAAAAAAAAAAAAAAAAAACTGAAGTAAAATACGTTTCTTTTTATTGCAGAGAACATGGTACAATAATAAAATAAGTGGTTAGACAAAATGAAATATTGATTTGTGAGATGCACTGCTATTTCGGTCTAATTTGAAAAAAAGAAAAGAAAATTGATTAACATCAGACAATGTTTCTCGCCTACATGCAACTGATAAATATACATTGAATTTTCACTATTAACCAAACATTTATTGCAATCAAAAATAAAATAAGTGAAAACTAAAACCAATTTTAAACAATATTTAAAAGGAAATCATGTAAACATAACTATATTTTGAATTATTTTTCTCTAAGACCTCCACCCGGCAGTCCCCACCCGGGCAACGCTGAGTAAATAGATAGTTTGCTATGAGAAACGATGAAACGACTGAATTTATTTATCCACCTCCCACAGCGGTAAGATGTGACACAAGGTCGAGAAAGTGGGATTTGAAAAGCCAGCGCCCGAGAATTTGAGCACTCTGGCCTATAAAAAATGCCTGGGCAGCCCCGTCGGCATTTCCCGGTAGGGGCGTCTCAGGCCGTAAGCAATAAACTTACTCCTCACCAAAGTGGGGAGGCAAAAACTGGGAGGGTGGACCTCCTAGAACTGCACAGGACCGTCCCATAGCCCGGCGTAAATCAAGCCCTGAAGGCCAAGACAATACCAGTCTATGGGGTGCAGTATCCATCGGAACAGATACTACACTTTGATCTTAGCCAAAATAACGACTGAAGTTAGAAATAAAATATAAATTCATAATATGGCACGGAAAAAGCAAAAATAAACAAACAGATGAAAAATTTCTGCAAACTTTGGTTTGACGACGCTATTGCTTCTAGGCTATGCTAGCAGTAAATCAAATATTACGATAGATCAGCATCGAATTTAATGTGCACATGGACACATTTGTTAGATAGCTGATGAATGACGATGTTATAGACAGAAAAGTCATCTATCTGGATAGTAAGAAGAACTGGCTTGAACCCATCTAATTATTTGAGATACTTTATAGTGTTTCAGACATTACCAAAGCAAAAAATAACAAAACAAAAAACAAATGGTCAGAACAGAGAAAAGTATTCAAGGAAATTTAGTGGAGCTGATATGAAGAATGAATTGCTCACTGTCGCCGTTGATAACGGCCGCCAACGCCAGTAAAAGCGCTGCCAACTTGTATGCTGTGTCTGTGGCAGACGGGGAACCATGGCTTTCTCAAATACGCAGTTGTAGACAGGCACCCGCAACAACAAAGTGAGACGCATCTCGTTATGCAAATGATTTGTTGTGATGAGCAATCAATGACACTTTCGGTTTGATATAGCAGCGTATTTCATCGATTCACTTTTATTAGTTTGGTTCTAGTCAGGTTCCATTGTAAACTTGCTCCCCGTTGAGATGGGCAGTGTTTATTGAAGACTTGTAGCCTTTGGTCCGTTTGTCTAAAGTTCAACTCGGTTCAAGGCTGGTCGACATTTGGCTTTCTGTCCTGTCGGAGTTGGTGAACAAGCTGTTTCGCCCTGATCCCGTTTTATCGACAACAGGAAACTAGTCAACAATTAATCCATTCAACAAATCAAATAATGTTTGTCTTATGTAGAAAAGTATCGAGTTGCTGCTCCTATTTACTTGCCTCCCCACGAGGAAAAAGTTAGACACAAGGTCAGTTTTTAATGTGGGTAAAATCCAGCTACTCAAAAAGGGCACTCTAGATTAGAAACAAAAATAAAAATTGCTTTAATCTAGAAGGACTCCTTCACGGACTGAGGACAGAAAAGACTAAGTGTAGCATCAGAACAGATACTATACTTTGCTCGTAGCCAAAAAGTCAAGGAAATATTGAGTTGCTGTTGAGAGAACGAAAACAGATCCATTTTAT
>OY744535.1:71647779-71690279 GCA_963556195.1 Sepiola atlantica
TTCTTCTGGAAAAAAGTTGTGTGAAATAAGAATGCCATAATTTGCAGAACATAAAAGGGGAAACAATTTCAATGGGATTTTGTGGGAATCAAATGACAAAATCTTTGAGAGGATTTTAAGTTCTTTTTGCTTTAGAGAAAGGAAATCACTTTTTGTGTGGTGGGGTGGGGTGGAGATTGAAAATGGAATTCAGTTTCTAATTTTATTAGCAATATAACCAAGTTGTTAAAACAATCAGTATAAAAAGTACCACAGATTCTATATTAATAAAATCGAGACAACTTTGTGTGTATATATATATATATATATATATATATCGCATCAACCTGATTTTATATATATTTTTTTTTTACTATTAATGGAATATTTATTGAAATTAAATGCAATAGCATAAAATAAAGAATTTTAAAATCTCATTTAAAAAAATTACAGAATTAAATCCACCTTAATGCATAGTTTAAAAAACAAAACAAAAACAAGTCACATAATTTAATCTTTTGTTAATAGTTGAAATAAAAAAATTATTTATTTTGTGACCCTTTCAAAATTTGAAAAGGAATTTGAAAGCGTTTAAATTGTCAAAAAGAAAGTCATTTAAACTGGCTTTAAAATTCTTAATAAACCCTAATGTACTTCAATGTTCAGAATAAATTTAACACTTTAAAAAGGAAAGAAAAGGCGTCATATCTAGCCAATAATCGATGTGTTCTCAAAATTAAAAGTGCATCGGTTAGAGGATAGCCGCCCCGAGCCTCTATCACTGCCTCCAGGTGAGACTCGAACCATGAGCAAGCGGCCTTTTGAGAGAGACCTGAACACCAATTAGATTTAGCTCATCCTTGGTGTTGCAAGTTGTACAATTGGTGCCTTTCTCAACTGCGTCCTACTTGGCGAGGTGGGACTAGTGAAAATATTGCAGTTCTCAGACGTAAACATCCTTAATGAAAGTGTCTGTTTATATTTTTGTGTGGTTAAGCTGCAAGGCATATGATTGTGTAATGTAAGCTATATTTAGTTTAATGATTGTGTAATGTAAGCTATATTTAGTTTAATGATTGTGTAATGTAAGCTATATTTAGTTTAATGATTGTGTAATGTAAGCTATATTTAGTTTAATGATTGTGTAATGTAAGCTATATTTAGTTTAATGATTGTGTAATGTAAGCTATATTTAGTTTAATGATTGTGTAATGTAAGCTATATTTAGTTTAATGATTGTGTAATGTAAGCTATATTTAGTTTAATGATTGTGTAATGTAAGCTATATTTAGTTTAATGATTGTGTAATGTAAGCTATATTTAGTTTAATGATTGTGTAATGTAAGCTATATTTAGTTTAATGATTGTGTAATGTAAGCTATATTTAGTTTAATGATTGTGTAATGTAAGCTATATTTAGTTTAATGATTGTGTAATGTAAGCTATATTTAGTTTAATGTAAAGGGGACAAAGCGGGGAACCAGAAAACCCCTGAAAATTCAGATAATGACAATTTTCATGAAATGTTAACTATAACCATAGGTATCAGACATCAATGGATAAACATTCCCGAAATTCCAGTTTCTTCTTAGACAGCATAATATTGTCACAGACTCCAATTGAAAATTCAAATATTTCTGATTTGCATGAAATTTTATCTATAGTTATTTACTAGACATCAATTAAGCACAATTGTCTGAATTTTAATTTCTTCTTAGACCCCTTAAGATGAAGACTCAAATTTTAGACATTTTCTAGAATCAAAATCATTTAATGCATTTTCATCACAACTGGAGTAAGGATTCTAGACAAAGTTTATTCGGATATATATCTAGATGTTAATCTTTGTACGGGAACATGAAAGTGGTGCAAAACTGCTCAGTGAATTAATTTTATTATTATTCCTCGGACTTGTATGGTGCGAGTTTAATATATAATAATGAAAAATCTGAAAATATTGATTTTTCGATGAAATACACAAGCAAATTTGGAGTAATTTGAAAGCAGATCGATGTTAAAATAGAAATTAATATTAAGAAATTAGCTTCTCTCACTAATTTGCATATTTTAGAAAAATCTTTTTATATAACTTAAAACGGTTTCTATTCTGCGACACTACCTTTCGACCGAAGTAAAAAACGCTTAAAAATAATTTTAAACACAAAAAAAACTAGGTTGGTAGAAGAGTATCTTATCTTGCCTTTCGTTACAGTTATTTGTTTTTTTTTTACCCTTTTTCAATTGTTGGACAAAATAGGAAAACCCTGATTTTTTTCTAAGATCCTGTTTGTAATTCCGGTGATTTTGATATTTTCCTTCCTCGTGTATATTGTTCTTGCTTTTCGTTCCTGCCCACTTTGCACGATGTAAAGGTCTCTGGTTCGTTGCTGGCCTTATGTGTAATACAACACTTACAGTGATCTGATCAAAAAGCCCTAATTCACGTCTGCGTGTTGTGTATTTCTAGGTATTAGAATTAGGTTTTAGAAATATCCAAGATGTACGTTAGCAATGGAAATTGTCAAACTACATAGAACCAATTATATAATCACATCGATTGTGCAGCTTCGCCCCCCCCCCCCCCTAATAAGATCAACACCACAGCATAATTTTGTTGCTTCATGGAAAGAAAGTTGAGCATTTGCCATTCAGATGTTTGACACTTCCTTATTGAAGCCATTCATACTTACATCAATCTTGATGTTTGAAATAAGCTGCAACAGCAGAAAGAAAAGAAAAAGAAACGGCTATCGTAGCAGTGAATACCAACAAATTAACAGAAATGTGTAAGGATCTGCCTCGAGGCGGTGGAGCAAATATTCACAATTGTGTTCAACATAACAAATGGAATATTACAGAAAGAAACATTATTCAAAAGTAGATTTCACAAGAAAACAGAATTCATCTCCAAATTAATTGTGTGACCACTTCTCGTTTCAATGTTTCGCCTCTACATGACTTGCATCGTTTTTATTTACTATTAATCGAATATTTATTGAAATAAAAAATGCAATAATATAAAATAAAACTAAATTCTGAAAATCCTATTTTAAAAAACAAAATTTTGTAAAAATTCACCAGAATGCACTTATTTCAAATTAAAAAGAAAAAAAAAAGGAGAAAAAAAAAAAAAAAGAAAAAACGTTTGTCTAACATCCACTTTCGGAATACCAGAGTATCTTTAATATTGGAAATCATTTCTAACAGTATACAGTATGTTATGTATTAAGCTTCTTTTTTGTCGAGGTTGTTTGCGTGTATAACATTACTAAACAAGCCATTATTTAGTACGAGACTCATTTTTCACTTTGTGGTATTCTTTGCTTATTTCCAGCCCTGCGGACTAAATAATGGCTTGTTTCCTAATATTATCCGTACAAACAATAGCACCAACAACAACAAAAAAAGCAGCTTAATAACATACTGTATATTCAAAGTGTTCAATTTTTAACTAAGGGAAAGAAAACATCCGAAACAATGTTTCAAACCAAAGATTCTGATGCAAAAATAAGTCAAGGTTCCACCGGGTAATAGCGGGTAGTTACTCTTATCACAAATTTCCAGAGTTATCTCCCTTTAGTGGAACTCTTAAAAGAGCTGATAACTCAAAGATGGCCGCCTCGCACTTTAATGTAAAACCGCTATTCTGTGCTGCCTTGATTAATTACAATTTATTAGACATTACTCTGATAGTATTTTAAGTCACAAAAAAAAATGGATATGACTAATTAATAAGGTTAGTTTCAATAATTGTTTTAAATTTCAATTATCTTATTTCTTACGGCTGATATTTTTTAAACTATAGAAAAATTTCTATTTAGCTAAAAAAATGATAAAATCAATTTCGTGTTTTTATTGAAAGATTTTATCTGTCTTTCTGTCTGTCTGTCCGCCCGCCCGCCAATCATTTTTAAAAAAACGCAATAAATACATTGCGGAATTCGTCTCATTTCGAAATATCAGACCATAACTACTTTTAGAAGTGAAAGATATTGCATTAATATTAAATAAATTCTCAAATAAATCGAAACCAAAACCTTGAGATGTTTAGTCTGAGGTTCTACCAACTCAGCTATTTTTGACTTTCTTATAAATAGAGCCGAAAGCATCACCATAACATAATAGTTAGGCCTATAACTTTGGCGTGACGTCATAGGATTTATTATTTACATGTTTAAAAACATAGGCGATAATAAAAAAAAAAAAAAAATAAATAAATGGGTCTTTCATCTATAGACGCCTCAGAAACCAAAAATTCTCCTTCAGAAAAATACATAGCGAGGCACCAAACAAAACTCACAAAAAAAAACAAAAAAACTAACAACTCGCATTGATTACATTTTCTCAATGAAAGACAGAAATTGCTACCCAGAAAGTGCAGCCATCTTGTTCTAAGAATATATATATATCTAAAGATGCAAGTTTGTCCATTATAAAAATCAATATGGTAGCAATAAGGAGCTCACCACAGGGAGCAATCAGAATACAATTGTATGAGGAAGTTAATCACATCATTAAAATTGTCTCTCAAAGTTATTTGAAGGCACTAGAGTCACTTTACCAGAAGTAACAAATTGAAACTGTTTTTCAGAGAAATCCGAAACGAAATACTGAAATGAATTAAATTTTATATTTTAGTGTTGTATAAATGTGAAGTTTGCGTTATTGTAACTAAATGTTAAGTCATATTGGAGGGCAACGGCCGGTACATCAGCCATACATGTAATTACACACAAACATATCTCTACATAAAAGACTAGCAGGAAGACACGGTGTTGCCCAGGATTGAATGATGAATCCTATGTTCTTTTGTGCCCAGCCCATAACACCATATCTTTTTTATTCTTATTATATTTTAACTTCAATTTTGTATCTTTATACAGGTTGCATTGATTGCGTGGGAAAGATTGAGAGTAAAGTAACATATATTAAAATACATTTTGGTAAATTTATAGTCTTTTACACCCTCAGGAATCAACGAATATCTGTTTACTTATGTTCCTAGCTTTGAACTATTTATTATCATTTCTATTTTTTTCTAACTTCTATTATATAAAGGGAAGTGTCTGTGCGTGTGTATGTCCAGCTAAAAGTAGAAAACTACAAGAAACACCTACAAAGTTGGTATATTCTTGATCAGCGTTGCCCGGAATGAATAATATCTTAAAGTCAGAAAAAAAAACATTCTTTGAGAGTAAACTGGTTATGATTTTGTTAGGGGTGTAGACTTTTCATCTTTTTCCATATAACTAAAGGGAAGTAACTAATTTTTTCTAATGAGTTATTTCTCCTTACACATTCCTCAAGCAATCTATAAAAGTTTGTGTGTATGTCCAGAGAGAGGAATGGGCTGGGGCAAGAAGGAAGAGCGTGTGGGGAAGAGAGAGATATATAGAGATATATATATATATATATATAGATAGAGATAGTAGTTTTAATAAAAATATGTTACACCTTTTCCCCGGGCAACGCCGAGTAGTCCTGCTAGTGTTAAAATAAAGTAAATTTTGTTTTTATGGATGTCAAGTCCAAGCAGAAATGCGAATACAGAGCCTGTGATAGTGTTGTACCTCCTTTGATCAAAATGAAATATATTTGTACAAGTACAATGCGCAATGTAGTTTCACAATATACATGGTTACGGGAGTCTATTTCAGAAACTACAACTTTATATATGTCTTCTAAGATGAAGTTATCTTGTCGGATTTTCAAAGTTAGACCCAAATAGCAATCCATCTGACATTGATACGCGATTCGAACTAGTCTATTTTTTTGTCATTTCCTACCATTATGTTATTAGCACAAGCATATTTTATTCTTTTTTAATTCTTTCTGAGAATACTTATTCCTGTTCAGAAAACTATTAGAGTGGAGACATTTTCCCTTAGTTACCGAAACAGATTAAAGGGAAGTTACTGTGCAATTATACTGATTTCTCTTTTCACATCTTCAAAAAAAAAAAATAATATATATATATATATAATTAAATTATGTGACTTCAAGCGTACATGTGTTTCCCTGCGTCCACATTGATTACACATAATTTGTTCTTAACTTTTAATCGATTAGCATCAAGTACTAAAACAAACTTAAAAAAATACTATTTCACAAAATAATTTAAAAAATTAAAATTGCCAAAATTAATTTCCGTTTTTTCAGTCATACTTTTCTTTTATTCTCAGGCAACGTCAGGTAGTCAAAGCTGGTATAATATATATATATATATATGATGTTGAACATATATATATATATGATGTTGAACATATATATATATATATATGATGTTGAACATATATATATATATATATGATGTTGAACATATATATATATATATATGATGTTGAACATATATATATATATATATATGATGCTGAACATATATATATATATATATATGATGCTGAACATATATATATATATATATGATGTTGAACATATATATATATATATATGATGTTGAACATATATATATATATATATGATGTTGAACATATATATATATATATATGATGTTGAACATATATATATATATATATGATGTTGAACATATATATATATATATATGATGTTGAACATATATATATATATATATGATGTTGAACATATATATATATATATATGATGTTGAACATATATATATATATATATGATGTTGAACATATATATATATATATGATGTTGAACATATATATATATATATGATGTTGAACATATATATATATATATGATGTTGAACATATATATATATATATATATATATGATGTTGAACATATATATATATATATATATATATGATGTTGAACATATATATATATATATATATATATGATGTTGAACATATATATATATATATATGATGTTGAACATATATATATATATATATGATGTTGAACATATATATATATATATATGATGTTGAACATATATATATATATATATGATGTTGAACATATATATATATATATATATGATGTTGAACATATATATATATATATATATGATGTTGAACATATATATATATATGATGCTGAACATATATATATATATATATGATGTTGAACATATATATATATATATATGATGTTGAACATATATATATATATATATGATGTTGAACATATATATATATATATATGATGTTGAACATATATATATATATATATGATGTTGAACATATATATATATATATATGATGTTGAACATATATATATATATATATGATGTTGAACATATATATATATATATATGATGTTGAACATATATATATATATATATGATGTTGAACATATATATATATATATATGATGTTGAACATATATATATATATATATATGATGTTGAACATATATATATATATATATGATGTTGAACATATATATATATATATATATATATAACTTATGTTCAACATAGTTGAGACCCTTTCAATGTTGAGTAAGTCTGCTCGTAATTCAATAACACTTGTTTAAGAGGTAAAAATTGAGCAGCATCTTCCCCCATAAGAGTAATCCTTTTTCGAGAGAGGGAGAAAACACAGCAGAAGTTCTCCGGCTTCATCTAGCACATCTTACAAAATCTATGATATTTTGACATCTGCCGTATAGACAGAAGAGAAAAAGAAAAGGCAGCCCCCCCCCCCCCAGCGATGAATAACTGCCAGATACTATTGGCAAACATCTCTTTTGCATAAGTAAGATTTTTCATCCCAAACAGTATATTGCAAAGATTAAGAGGAAGAGTATGGCTAGAGGCATCATTTACAAAAGAAATATGACGGCTTTTAAGTGTAGTATTCAGAGGCTTTTACTTACTACAGTGCTTCTCAGTTGCTTAGAGACAGAATCTTCATTAGAAATGGTGAGACCGAACAAAGCCATATTTATATCACTCAATTAATGGTAAGTTGAGATAAAATTCTTTCAAGTCATTTCATTCGGTAATCAAAAAGAGATTCCTTTCGTCTATAAGTAACAAGCACAATACCCGTCCGATGGAAGATATTGTGCTAGTTAATAAAACTAATTCACCAAACAGTTTTCCACCACTTTTATGCCCAGTTACGAAGATTAAAATAAAGATATGTTACTAAACCTAATGTCTAGAATCCTTATTCCAGTTTTGATCCGGATCCATTAAATCATTTTGATTCTAGAAGAATGTCTAAAATTTAGGGTTTAAGCTAAAGGGGTCTTAGGAAGAAATTGAAATTCATGGAATCGTGCTTAATTGGTGTCTAATATGTTAATAACTATTAATTAAATTTTATGCAAATCTGAAATATTTGAATTTTCAAATCGGAAGTTGTGCCCATATTATGCCCTCTAACATTTTAAAATGCTCCAAAGAAACTTAATGTTGGGAATATTTATTAATGGATGTCTCATAGCTATGGTTAAAATTTCATAAAACTCGATGGTATCTGAGTTTTCACAAATATCTCTCAGACTCACTTTGCATAAAACTAAACAGCCTACATTACCCACATTTATTCCTGTGTTCCAAAATTTACAATGATCTGTTAATTAGTTTAGGAGTTTACTCCACACTAACATATAGACATGCCAAACTTTATATGAATACAGAAAAAAAACCCAGTTATTTTTTTAAAAGAGTCCATCATTACTTGAAAATATGTGGATGCAAAAAGAGTATGAACAAAATAAAGGACAAGATAAAAAAAAAAAATCAATCTTTTACACACATGAAGTTGAGAAAAAGATACCGTCGGTGGATTTACTTGTCACAAGCATTGAACATTTTGGTAACCTCTTTCAAAGCATATTCCCAGAACGTTCACTCCAGGGATGGGTTTTGGTCCAGGTTTCCAGATCATTCTGATAACCTCTTCCCAGGTCTTACATGGGTACCCCCTCCTGTGTCTACCAGGACTCACTCATCACTAGGGTTGATATGTTCAAAGCATTATAGTGTGCATGTTCTTAAAACAGAGTCAAGTGCTGGTATCTTTAATTTTTTTTTTTGAAAAGCGATGCCATGGGAACTGAAATTTTAACATCACAAATCTGAGGGGGCGTTTTTAGAGATAACTAACCCTCAATGTTATTTAAATGCACAAATAAGGGAATACGAAAAGCAGATATAACAATAAAACGGTTTTATATTCAGATGTACAAAATTCACATAAACTTTGAAGAAAGTATGAAAATGTTCTGTCGGTGAAATCCTTGCAATGATAAAGTTTTATTTTTGGGGTCTGTTGAATGCAATATATAGGTCCAATTGTCTATAGCAATATGTAAGTGTGCCTGACTATAATAGGACTTATGTGTGACAATCTTAAGGGTAGTATTTTCTATGAGAAAGGTCAACATAAGGTGCAATCAAAAGGGATAGGAAAGAAAGATACTTCAGTGTTTTTTGAAGAGGGATTCCTCGATTTGTAAGGTGAGTAGGTGAAGGTGGCTCCACTGAGCAAGGTTTTTCAAGTAAGGCACCGTGAATACTAACACTGGTCTAACCTCGACAATCCTACTCCTTAATTTTGGGCTTTTGTCGCCTTTTATAATCTTGCTGAAGTATCATGGGCTTGTGAGGCACATACGTTTGTATTTAAGTGGAGACACTTGATTGGGTGAAAGTAAAAATTTTGATGAAACAGTAATTAAGAAAAAGAAAATTATTGCATACTTTTTCTATGAACTTATTCCTTACCCATTCAGTTCAGCCGATGCTCATATCTTTATGTATTGAGTTTACTGGAAACGCTGTGTGGAGCCACCTGCGTACAGACCATTTTAAAACAGTTTATAGGGTGAACATTTGGTTTTATGTATGTCACTACGTAACTTTTGTCCCAATAAACGTTGTTGCTTGTTTTTATTTTGTTGTTTTTTTGTAAAACTAATTTTCTTTTTCGTTATGTCAAAGCGTAGCATTTTCATTTATCTCCAGATTCAGTTTTACCCCAATCCAATACCTCCCCCATCCTTCCAATCCCAATCCTCCCAACCACAATACTCCCAAATACAACAAACACTGATGAAAATAAAGCTACAACACCAGCAAGTTGATCAAATTCCTGTTCTTTTTAGCAACGGTCGACTTCACTATGGAATTTCTTGAGTGTTAGTTTCAAGAGCAAAACACAAGTGATTTGACAGTTACTTTTAAATCAAAGTCCTACAGCAAAATGTGCATTAAACCTGTCCAACAAATTTCAAAGATGGCAGATAAAGCAAGATGAAGATAAAGTTCAAATTAAGTGAACTCTTTCCTCCTCCCACTCAAAAACAGACGTGGAATTTGAATTTATAACAGCATGACAAAATATAAGTCAATATTGAAGTTCATGTTGGATAGAATATTATCTGCAAACACTTTTTTGCAATAACAAATCAAGTAAAATACAACAAATATTCAGACAAAATATTCAGACGAAACTATTTTATATTCAGATTTGATTTATAACTTTTCAGATTTTGCATTTACACGGTTAACCGTTCCCTCGCACAAAATTAGACACATGGAATCGTTCATAACTATCACAATTCTTTCTGCAATATAATCATAATGGGTATAAATAAGCTTCAATCTATGGTTGCCTTGTCCACCAAGTTCCAGTCATGAATATCCAACAGTCTTGTTTTATTGCTGTTCAACGATAAGCAAACCTGGATACAATGTGCAAAATTGTCAATAACTGACGTCGCTCCTCACTTGGCCCTGCCCTGATTTCGGGTGTGATGGCCCTCCTTAGTTCAGGAATAATCTTTGGATTGTTTTGATAAAGATTATCTTTGAGATAACCCTACAGGTAAAAATCAGAATGAGGCGAGGCTTAAGGTCAGTTGAGTGAAGCCATTCAGGATCACACCTACTGATGAGACAAACGAGAGAGACTTAGATCTTCCGAAACAAAATGAGAAAGAGGAACAGACACGAGGGACGAAAACAGAATCACCGGAACCATGAACAAGAGGTCATAGGAGAGAATCGTTAGTACGTCAACGTGACATATGGTGAACAAGCAAAATTCCCTCACTTATACTTATGCAAAGGCCCCGAATGATTGGCTGTTGAAACAACTCATCTGAATAGCTGGCATTAAACTACCACTTTGACTAGTTTTTTTTAGTTTATTGACAACCAAGCATTCCTGGATTTGCGCTAGCCTTGCTTGTTTGGGGGAATACCACCTTCCTTCTTTCAGCCGTCACCACTGGAGGCAATAAGAAATTCATTTTGCAGATCAGCTCCATTACAAAGACAGTTTTCTCCATATTGGTTACTGCCATTTAAACCTTTGTACTCTGACCTTCAAGTACTTCTTGTGGTTGGTAACTTTCTTGGTTGGTTGTCAACTATTTTCGCTTCATTTAATGCCAGAATAAAGCAAAATATTTTGCTTCAAATTTTTAATATTTTCACATGTTTATCTCTATTGATATAAAATTAGGTGTGTGCATATTGTTGTATATTTGCATCTACAGGATTCACTTTTAAACTAACTGATCAGATCTAGAGCATTTCAATCTAAATAATTTACCTGACTAAAATAGTAATTTACAAAAATAAATTTAAAAAAAATCAGTAATTCAATGATCAATAGTACCATAATAATTAAATCTCACTTTCAAAATCCTATTCAAAAAATGAAAAAACAAACAAAAACAAAACAATTTAAAAAAAAACAAACTATAAAAGGCATAATTTACAAAAAACATAACAGAAATAAAAGTTAAGACTCCCGGGCAACGCTGAGTGTGTAGAACATGTAAGTTATAAATGTATGTCTTCTAGATTCATTTGTTTTGTAGGCATATATTTCATAAACAAATTGTTTGTAAATGATAAATTTTAACCATAGATGGGACCCAGACACGTACGACCACTCTGGATTAGAGTGGACCTAGGAGTATTGGCAACAAAAGGGTGACTATACTCCCCAAAGCTCCCAAATCTGGGTCTCTCCACCGGATGCATTTTAAGGTCATAACCAGGAATTTCAAACAGAATCCTTTATTTTATCTACTAGGGTAAGATGGCTTTTATTCGCTATCTTTTAGATATCAAACATCAGTTTATTTTGTATGATGCTGCTTCATCAAGGAATGAAACAGTTTTTGTAGAATTCATACTTGAAAGTGTCTTAATACCGATGTAAAGTTAGAATATTTGATATTCTAACTTATCGTTTTTATAATCACGCATATTTGAGTGACTTCTTCAAGCAGGCAATTGCCATATTGAACATGTGTTTTGAGAACACGTGAGGGTCGGAAGTAAATGGGAAAATAATAATGAAGAAACGGTAATAATAAATAAACGGTTGCATTTACATATATTTATTTCTCACTGAATGTTTGTCAAAAACGTAGGGACATGCTAAAACACGATACTTAAAAAGGGGGGGGGGTTAAAATTAGATGTAATTACTAACGTAAGAGTCCCTAGACAGAACTGAAACAAACATGAATTGCCAAGGTAAACACATAATAGAGAATGCATTGGAACAAAAACAAACATATTTCGGTTAGTGACAAGCAATAGTTTTTTTTTTTTTAATTACAAAGACAGTTATGACAATAGATGCTTTCATTGCAAGACATTGTAAAGAAACTTTAAAAATGACATTTGAAGATTTAACAGGTCATCGTTAAATTGCAAGTGAGTCTTTGTAACCGAAATATAAACAGACCGTTTAGAAGCCTGGTGTTATACAGAATGCATTAATAGCATTCACAAATGATTTCAGCTCAAAATATCAAGAAGTGAATGTAAAATAATAAAAACTTTATAATTGGCTTTCGACCTTTAACTTTTTCTCTTTTTTAAATCATTTCATGCCTTCGAGGCTGAAGACAGATTCAGAAGAGACAACTTCATTAGTGAAACCATTAAGTTTGGGAAAAACAGTGAAATCAGAAATTGTTTTCAGTAAATAAAGTGAAACATAAACCACAATTAAAGACATTAGAAGAACAATGAAAAAGGCTTTCAGCAATGGAATTTTCTCCTCAGAGTTTAAACAGGTTTGACTTGAAAGCAATTTCATTGAAAAGGCAAAAAAATAAATAAAATAAAATAAAAATCTACTAACAGTTGGTCAAATGGTTTTAACTCAAAAGGAAACAAAAATACATATATAGGTACTGGCCACTCAAAAATAGAAAGTTATGTGTGTAGATATTATATACGGCTTTGTTAACGTCTAGTGGCTTTTATCTAGACTCAACATGTGGATCATGTATCTTGCAAGACTGTTTTACTAATGTATCACCATTTATCAAGACCAAAAGCCACTTGAGGATTAAGGTTAATGAGATTGAATGATTGTCAGTCGAGATGAAGAACATTATGAGAGGGTAACCCTTGCTAATTTAATATAAATGAAACATTGCCAATTATAGATTTCAAGATCATTTCTTTGAACTTCTGTTCCGATCGATACTACACCCCATAAACTTGTATTGTCTTGGCCTTCGGGGCTTGATTTACGCCGGTCTATGGGTCGGTCCTGTTCAGTTCTACGAGGTCCACCCTCCCAGGCTTTGCCTCTCCTCTTTGGGGAGGAGTAAGTTTATTGCTTACTGCCTGAGGCGCCCCTACCGGGGAATGCCGACGGGGCTGCCCAGGCAATTTTTAATGGCCAGAGTGCTCACCTTCTTGAGCGCTGGCTTTTCAAACCCCACTTTCCCGACCCGACCGTGGGTCACATCTTACTTGTGGGAGTATTATAAAAACTGGCCTTATGCCTAACTCCTGGAGAGGAGATAAATAAATACTTTCTAATTTGAAATGAAGAAATTTTAAGGAAATCCTAAAGATATAAATCTTTATTTAAATAGATTTTTTAGATACCTCCATACATTTTTAAGAGTCTAAAAAGATGTAACTCAAATTTTCCAGTGAGACATCTTAAAATACGTATTTATTTTCATGTAAGAAATAATAATAAAGGGAACAGTGTATAGAAGTGGGACTCTTCTCTACAACAACAATATGCTATTTAGAATGGACATTTTTTTTACAACACAAATGAAAAAGAATATTGCTAATTATTTGCAATAGGAGTTTATTGACCTTCTTTGGTAACCGTTAGACGCCCCCCCCCCTCCACCAAGTTGATAGACAACTTTTCCAACTATTTTTCTAAATTCTAAACTTCAATTTAATTGAATATCTTTTTCAAATACTAACAAAAACTAGATACAATTTCCATGTGACACACAATATTTTAGTCATTTTTTATACCTACTTTTAGCAGATATTGTAGACAAACAGAGTGAAAGTACATATTTTAAGATAAAGTACATATTTTAAGATAAAGTACATATTTTAAGATAAAGTACATATTTTAAGATAAAGTACATATTTTAAGATAAAGTACATATTTTAAGATAAAGTACATATTTTAAGATAAAGTACATATTTTAAGATAAAGTACATATTTTAAGATAAAGTACATATTTTAAGATAAAGATCTTACCACAAAAAATTGTAGTAGTTTTGTGTTGAGCTTTCATAGTTTTAAAATTCTTTTGGTTCATATTCAATGAAAGGTGCTCGACACAGTTTCAATTTCTGATTCCTTCTCATAAGACATTCACAGCAAGGACTCTTTCTACCACAACTGCAAAGCACTTTTCTTTCTTCCTCTGTTTACCTAACATCAAATAGAATTTTTATAAACAGAGTTTGTTACCATGGGACGGCTTCTCTGTGGGCTACAACAGGGTCATATTCAAATCCAATGTTAAAAAATATTTGTCATAAGCCGTCTTCATAAGTAAATAAATTTTGTTCATTCCATTCATCATTTTCAATCCTCTCACAATATTCTTCATCATTCAACTGACACTCTTATTTATCTCTTAATTCCTTTAGCTGACGTCTTTCGCGTTCAGAGAACTAATAAACTGCATGGATTTTGTTTATAGACATTTTATTTTCCAATTTACATATGCAGCTGTGAAAACTGCAATTTAAGAAATGGGTTAACATAAATACGAGGGGAAAATGTACATAGGGATGTAAAAGGCTCAATATTTACAAAGCACACAAGAGACAAAATGATAGATTCAAATATGACAGCGACACCAGATACATTTGAGACAAACAATCGTTTTCTCAAGACCACGTGTAATATGGAATGTGACCGGTAATAATATGGAATGTGACCGGTAATAATATGGAATGTGACCGGTAATAATATGGAATGTGACCGGTAATAATATGGAATGTGACCGGTAATAATATGGAATGTGACCGGTAATAATATGGAATGTGACCGGTAATAATATGGAATGTGACCGGTAATAATATGGAATGTGACCGGTAATAATATGGAATGTGACTGGTAATAATATGGAATGTGACTGGTAATAATATGGAATGTGACTGGTAATAATATGGAATGTGACTGGTAATAATATGGAATGTGACTGGTAATAATATGGAATGTGACTGGTAATAATATGGAATGTGACTGGTAATAATATGGAATGTGACTGGTAATAATATGGAATGTGACTGGTAATAATATGGAATGTGACTGGTAATAATATGGAATGTGACTGGTAATAATATGGAATGTGACTGGTAATAATATGGAATGTGACTGGTAATAATATGGAATGTGACTGGTAATAATATGGAATGTGACTGGTAATAATATGGAATGTGACTGGTAATAATATGGAATGTGACTGGTAATAATATGGAATGTGACTGGTAATAATATGGAATGTGACTGGTAATAATATGGAATGTGACTGGTAATAATATGGAATGTGACTGGTAATAATATGGAATGTGACTGGTAATAATATGGAATGTGACTGGTAATAATATGGAATGTGACTGGTAATAATATGGAATGTGACTGGTAATAATATGGAATGTGACTGGTAATAATATGGAATGTGACTGGTAATAATATGGAATGTGACTGGTAATAATATGGAATGTGACTGGTAATAATATGGAATGTGACTGGTAATAATATGGAATGTGACTGGTAATAATATGGAATGTGACTGGTAATAATATGGAATGTGACTGGTAATAATATGGAATGTGACTGGTAATAATATGGAATGTGACTGGTAATAATATGGAATGTGACTGGTAATAATATGGAATGTGACTGGTAATAATATGGAATGTGACTGGTAATAATATGGAATGTGACTGGTAATAATATGGAATGTGACTGGTAATAATATGGAATGTGACTGGTAATAATATGGAATGTGACTGGTAATAATATGGAATGTGACTGGTAATAATATGGAATGTGACTGGTAATAATATGGAATGTGACTGGTAATAATATGGAATGTGACTGGTAATAATATGGAATGTGACTGGTAATAATATGGAATGTGACTGGTAATAATATGGAATGTGACTGGTAATAATATGGAATGTGACTGGTAATAATATGGAATGTGACTGGTAATAATATGGAATGTGACTGGTAATAATATGGAATGTGACTGGTAATAATATGGAATGTGACTGGTAATAATATGGAATGTGACTGGTAATAATATGGAATGTGACTGGTAATAATATGGAATGTGACTGGTAATAATATGGAATGTGACTGGTAATAATATGGAATGTGACTGGTAATAATATGGAATGTGACTGGTAATAATATGGAATGTGACTGGTAATAATATGGAATGTGACTGGTAATAATATGGAATGTGACTGGTAATAATATGGAATGTGACTGGTAATAATATGGAATGTGACTGGTAATAATATGGAATGTGACTGGTAATAATATGGAATGTGACTGGTAATAATATGGAATGTGACTGGTAATAATATGGAATGTGACTGGTAATAATATGGAATGTGACTGGTAATAATATGGAATGTGACTGGTAATAATATGGAATGTGACTGGTAATAATATGGAATGTGACTGGTAATAATATGGAATGTGACTGGTAATAATATGGAATGTGACTGGTAATAATATGGAATGTGACTGGTAATAATATGGAATGTGACTGGTAATAATATGGAATGTGACTGGTAATAATATACACGTGAAACATGAATATATTTCTATGAAAAAAAAAAGCTATTTTATATTTAAAAAGGTGCAAACTATTTCTTATCTATGAGAGCTGACTTCATGTTAGAAATAAGAACCGTAATATTATTCTAATATGAAGATACTGGAGAAAAATAGTTAATCGCATATTCAACAATTATTAAATATTCGTAGAAAGTTCTTGTTGTTTACCTCGTTTACACTTGGGAGCTAAAGAAAAACTATTATGTTCAACTTTGACGATGGACAGGCTGGACTAACGACGAAGCGACCCGTTTTCTACAATAGTCGAATCTCAAAAGACAGGGTTCATTCGGTCACTATATCTCTTCGCTTAAGGGGACTGCCCGTTTCATTGACCAAATCAACACCTGGACCTCAGAACCTCTAATTAATTTTCATTTTTGAACTACGTAGAACACAAATCACAAATTATTTATCCTTTGTCTTTTTATTGATATTATAATTACGTTGTTATTCTAGCTCAAACAATATTTTCTTTACCGTTTAGACTTCATAATTAGGGCCCATTTTAGGGTCAAGAATTTGTCAAGGAGCTGTTAGGTTTTTGATATTTCAACATTGTGATTTATAGAGAACCAAAAACAATTTCCCATGTTATCCAATCAAAGACGAATCTCATCCTCGAGTTGCTTCTAGCTTTGATAAATGGTGACTCATTAGTATAAAAAAAAGAAAAACCCAAAAGGAAAAACAAAACAGATACTTATAAAGCTGTGTTTTCCGACCACTAAAATTAATAATATCTTATGACCTTGAAAGAAAATCATCCGGAGAGATTCCTTAACAGGTGTTATATGAATTCTGAAATGCAATGGGAATTTAGACGCTGAACCGATAATAGAAGATCAATAGTTGTAAATTATATCATGTGATTGATTGTTTATGTGATTACTTAGTCTTGCCAATATCAACAAAGAGACACGCGCACGCGCGCACACTTGCCATGTCACATGACTTCCCATAATTTGTTCCGTGGTCCAATCGATACACAAGAACACAGTCATAGTCTTGAAAGCACTTGTTCCTGCTTTTGAATGAGGTCGCCATGATTATCTACTAAGACTTTGACAACAGCCACTTTTATATTAGAATGGCAGACAAAAGAACTTAATCTGGTCACGTAAAAAGCAGGTCATGCAACATCGAAAGAACAGAGCCACTTCTCTTTTATACGAGAAAGACGTGCAGATTATTTTCGGGTTGCAACCTATTCAAAAAACATCCATTAAATTGATTTCCCCCCCTCCTTTCTGTCAATTGATTAAGTTATATTTTGCTATGAGCAAACAAAACATTTAAATTTCATTTCATATTCAAAAGATCGCTTTTATTCTTAATCTTCATATAAAAAAAAAAAAAAGGAAAAAAAAAAAAGAGGTTTTGATTATTCAACTTGCATTGTGTTTTGTCTGCAGCGAGATGAATTTCCCCAGTTATCTTTGTGCGCTGCGCTTGGAGGAGTGTTCTACTTTGCACCGTGATTAGGTCTTAATGGTTACACCGCAAGAAGACTGAATCTCCCAAGAGATGGGAGGGTGCAAGTCGGAAGAGGAAGAAGAATGCAAATGGTTAACAAAGGAGAAACCTAAGTGGAAAATGAAATAACTACGGCCAGTGTTTGCATTCAGATATTCTAGCTCGGAGTAGCGAGTCCGGCTTAATTATCGATTATGGGATACCTTAAAAAGTTTTAAAAAGCAAATTATTAAATTATTTTGAAGGAACTTGGAAGCTAGCAGGTAGATTGCTGAGGTTTTGTCATTTAAGCATTTTTTTTAACCCCCCAATAGCCCAGAGGAAAAGATGTATTTTCAAATGATAGAAGAAAGTGAATAGAACTAGGGATATTAAAGGTGGAGAAACCCCAGCTAGATAGAAGAGACATGGCTGCATAGCTGAACAATAAAGTCCCTTAAAGTTAGATTGCCTCTTAACTATTGTAACAAGATTAGATTTTTAATTTTTAGCCTTCAAAACTACTTGACAAAATTGCACCAAATATGGCCTGAAAAATCCTTGAATTACCAGGTTTGTCAGACGGGGCTAAAAAATGTTAACTGCTACTACTAATAATGTTGGATTTTACAGTCTGTCAATCATTGTCAGGTCATTTTATGCCAACAATCGTCCATGTTTTTTTTATATGATTGATCTGTAGATTAATTTAACTTGGAAGAGATTTTTGTTACATACTGTACCTGGTGCTCCCAAATGTTAACCCATTTAGTAATGGACAGGTTCAACGTCGCATAACCTTCGATGATCCTACGGTAATTGGTGTGTAAATGTGATTATAGCTATTTACAAACAATAATACTGGTTTGGTTGTTTTGTTTTACAACATATCAAACTGTAGCAAATTCAAATGTTGGGTGTGTAAAAATAACGTTAAAATTGGAAGATTCTATACAAGGTTAGTTTAAATAAGGGTGCTGTTTAGGAATAGGTATCCAGAAATTTGCAATCGTTACGTAAGCAGTTCCAACTACAAATGGAGAAAGCCAAATCAAGTTCCGAGGCTTTTACACAATATGAACCGAACTAAATCGACTTTGCGAACTAAAACTTAGTTTAGGGTTAGGGTAAAAATAAAAAAAACAGTACGGTTCGTATTGTGTAGATTGTTCGGTGAAATCCATTAACATTCGCCAGTCTTAGAAGTATTCGGTTAAACTCTGAATTGATGATGTAAGTACTGAAATTTTCCTGGATACCTATTCCTAAAAAGTACCTAAGTAAGATGAAATTTTCCATTAGAAGTTAGAGTTAGAGCTACATGTACAGGAAGTTTGTCACGGACATTAAGTATGCAGCAGAGAAGTTAGAGTTCCTGCTTCTTGGGAGTCTGGCGTCAAAATGAATCAGACCCGGTTTTAGAGGCTTCCGCCACTATGGGAATGCAAATTATCTTAGTGTACTTGCTGATTGGATCCGAATGTTCTTTTTAAAGCCGTCTTTGTTTGCCCCCCCTCCCTTTGAAGCAGTGATGAGAAGCTTACATAATGTAATTTTACATTGCTGTAAAAAAAAAAAATTATTTTAAAAAATTAAATGAACAAACAGGATGCTACTGAGGAAGTATATCGTCGGTGTTAAAATTACAGAACGAAAGGAAAGAGGAAGACAAAACGTTCTACTGTTATATCTTCACTACGGCTATTATGGTTTTGTGACAAGAAAGAGAAAGAAAGAGACGCCACTACCAACTGAGCCAACTACGTGTCGAAGACGGTTATAGAAATGGAAGAGAAAGTTAAAGTGTTCAACGCTGAGCCTTAGAATTATGGAGACTAGTACTGATGTTTTATTTTCTAAAGCATATCACCAAAATATAACAATTTCTTCAACCTGTGATATTTCAATAATTCTTTGCTAATTTGCAGTCTTGTTAAACATTTACCCCGTCCTCAAAGTACAAGTCAGTAGGTGCCTATTTTTGAATTTGTAAACATGTTAAAATCAAAAGATGCAAAAATGAAAATTAGCCAATGATTAACTATTTGCTTCAATCACTTTTGTTCCGAAGATGAAATTGAAAGCCGTTTGTTCTTTTGTAGATTTATTTACTTATTTCAATTCTAAGTTTAATGTCGTGTTGATGCATCAAGTTTAATGGCTCTTTTGTTCTATAGTAAGAGTCAATCAAATCACAGGTTTATGAAATGCTTCCAATAAGTTTTTCTTTGAGATGGAGACAATAATCAACTGAATTAATTACATTCAAAGAGTTTGTTTTAAAATTCTAAAGAATTTCAGCAAGTTTTATTTTTGTTTCCATCAAAGAAATCATTTTTCAACTTACTTTGAACAAGCTTTTCTCTTCAGATTACAATTCCTTATAATAACCTGCCAATATAAACAATCGTGTAATTATAAAGCTCATGTAGGCAAACGCATTATCTATATACTACGGAAACTGTGGATCTTGTATGTTTCTGTGCACGCTAGATGATCTTACAAGGGGATGACGTCACAAAGATGACATCATCCACTTAAATAGACGTATAAGAAAACGGGAAATGCTTTACATGACGTTACAAAGAAAAAAAAAACAGACCCTAGACGACCCATGATCCGAAAGGTTTAGTATACTACTAAAACTGTTTAATGTAAAAAAAAAGAAGAAAAGTAGGGTAGAGTTTTACATTAACTAAAGTTAAATTTGATTGCACTCGTTTTACTGTTTTATCATTTCTTATATATAAAGCCACCCCATCACCATAAACTAATTTCTGGAGAGTTATGAAAGTTGTTTGGTAATCTATAGGTGCTTGGAATTGCTATTGTGGTTAGTAAAATCATGATTTATGTATTTATTGGTAAAAGAAGCCCTTAATAACAGACGGAGGAAAAAAAAAACAAAAAAAAACGAAATTCATATACTTTTCTTATAGGAGTTTCAACTGTTAATGCTTCCCAAACAGCCATTAATATTAACAGAGCATGGGGAGAAGGGTTCGCAAGTGGTCGGACAGTACAAAGGTCATTTAAGAAATTCTGCAGTGATAATGAGAGCCTTGAAGATGAAGACTATGCACGCTTGACAATGAAGCTTCGAAAGCAGTTGAAAAAAAAGTTGCGTCATATGTCTAAGGCACTTGATGTCAGTATTTCAAAGATGTCTGACCATCTGAAGCAGATCGGTCAGCTACAAAATCTTCATAAATGGGTCCATATTAAGTTGATGAAAGTTTGTTTATGAAACCGGTCATTATTTTCTGAACAATCTAACATACACTTCTCCCATCATAATCTCACAGAATTGTAAATGCATTTAATTTGTATATTATACAAATTAACATACACTTTAAATGAAACTTGTTTTTTTATCTTAAAACAGAATGCTTAACAAAGGACCCGTTTCTTTCTTAAAGGTATCCTTGCTGCAACCGTGTTCACCCTCGTCAAATTGAGCTGGATTCTTCCATGGCTTTCACTTGCGGTCCGTAGCAAGGTCGTACGAGATTGCTAATCAATCACGATTCCACTGTGAAAGGTCGATCAACTGTGGACCTAAGAGCTCGGTCAAGTCCTCCTTACTGGTTGTTGGTCAGGTCCGAAGCTGTCCACCACAATTCTTTTACTGGCGATATAAAATTTATTATTTCAGAATGTTTTTAGATCACGATTAATAATTTGTATTATTCGGAACATAATTCTCATATCTTGGTGGTTAGACTCGGCATCATCAATGTTTTTGACTAATGTAAGCTCCGAGCAACACCGGACTTTTGCTTTCGGAAAGTTGGTGTTTTGAGCTTTTAAAAGGAAATGTTCTGTATTTAATTTTACTTTGCCAACTCGACAGCATTTTGTTGGTGTCCGTCGCTTGTGCTTGCAATTCTTGTCTGGAAAGTTTTGGTATACTTGGCCAAAGTAAAGCAGTTCAATTTGAAAGAGTTAACTACAAATTCACTTTTAAAATGTACACCAATATTCTTGGACATTATTTTTTTTGTTTCATCATTAGCAAATCATACACAGGTTATGCTACACGGGTTATGCTACACGGGTTATGCTACAAAGTTTGTCGAGTGGAATTATATAAAATGGTTCAATATCTAAAAAAAATAAACTTGATTTTATAAGCTTAAGCATCCATTTCTTTCAAAGTTTCTTTTTAGAAAATGTATTTCGAGGTTGGCTTGTTTGGTAAGCTTTCAAAAGGAATTCTTATTCTTGTAAATCTTCTGATGTAAAAGTGCAATTTGCCAAAGCTAAACTGGCCATATCAGTCTTAAGTACTCAATGATTAGCTATATTTTCAGAGATCATTACTAATTTACGAACGTCATAGAATGTGCCCAAAATAGGCAAAGCAATCGAAATTGTATCTGAGACTTGAGAAAGGAAAAGGTATTAAGGATGGAAAACTCCAAAGCCATAGACCAATAATAAAGGAAATGGGGGCGGGGGGTCAAATTTCCTGGGGGAGAGGAAGGGCATCGAGAATTGAGGTCTTTTTAGAGAGAAACTACTGGCTGTATTGAGGATTTGTCCCTTGAAAAATCGAAAAGAATAGCTGAAAATAAAACAGAAGCGGTTTGCAGTACCATTGATTTAATAATGCAAGGAAGACATTTTGAGATAATTTCATAACATTCTTGTTCGGATTACCTTTTGTTAGAGTTTCAAAATTATACAATTATAATTTTATTAATACAGAGATAAAAAATAAGACAACTTCACGTGTATCTGTGTGCGTTTTTCTTGCGACTACGTGACTTACATATCATCGAATTAACTATTTACTATTGAATATTTATTGAAATAAAAAATGCAATAGCATGGAATTAAACGAATTTTTAAAAAAATATCTTATTTAAGAAATAATTACGAAATTAAATCCACCAGAATGTATTTCGGTTTCTTTGTAACCAAGTCAGCCATTTTAATCTTTTAATAGTTGGAAAAAACAACAAACAAAAAGTTTTTTTTTTTTAAAGGAATTTAGAAAACATCTTAAGTATTAAATAGAAAATCATTTCTGGTTTTAAAATTCTTAGCAAACTTCACTGTATTAACAGATTGAAAGTTTTGCATCAATAATTTTACAGGGATTAAAACATTACCATAACAAAATTAATAACAATTTGGTTCAATTGATAACTTAATGATCAAAAGATAATGCAATAATTAAATTAACTTTTAAAATCCTATTTAAAGAAAATTATTGGGTAAAAAAAAAAAAAACAAATTAAAAAAATCTCCATAGTATAAAAAAATTATGTCATTTAAAACGACAAAAATTATCAAAACGAAAATGAAAATAAAGACTCCTGGTAGGTACATCTAGTTTTATGTAAAAACTAGACCCTCCGAGTAGAGAGGTTTCCTAGAGTATGTACTCCCCCACCCCCGACATTTGTTACTTCAGCATTTATGACTTCATAAAAATGTCTTCAACCTGTTTTAGAGACGTAACTGCTACAAGAGGATAACGTAATCTTTTTGTGACATCATCCAGTGTGCACAAAGACAAATACTTTGGTGATCGTCTCATCAGTAAAATATGTGATCCTGAATGAGCTTCACACTCACCAGATCGTAACCCTCCAGATTTTTATCTGTGGGGTTATCTCAAATGTTGTTGATTTTGTTGCTGCCTTCAGTCCTGTATGAGCTCTGCTAAGATGACAACCCCCAGTCCCTATTCCATCGATGAAGACCAACGACCTGTAGGCCGGAGATCTTTCCAAGATGGTATTTGCTTCTGTTTTCAGCTATTCACCAACTCATTTGCGCCAACTGGGTATTGGAGGCGAGAGGAGAATGTCTAATTATTTCTCCTGCTTGGCGATGAGCAGAATGACGATGAAGATAATTTTTATCAAAACCATCCCCAGACTATTCGTCAACAGAAGAGGACCATCACAGCTGCCGAAATCAGGGCAGTGTCAAGAGAGGAGCGTGTCAGAGTTATTGACAATTTCGAACGTCGTATCCACGTGTGCTTATCGTTGAATGGCGATAATGCAAAGACTGTTGGACATTCATGACTGAAGCTTGGTGGACAAGTCAGACATAAACTGAAGTTTGTATGAAATATGGTTGGATTGCAGAAAGGATTGTGAATTTTATTAACGATTCCATGTGACATTTTTCGTTAGTCACCCTGTATATTAGAGATTACATATATGTTCAAAATTATTGTGACAAGTTGAACGACGACGACGTTTCGATATAGGTGTCTATAAACTGTTGTACAGAATAGGGAGTGCTAAAAATAAGTGTGTTATAAAAGTGAAGTCATGAACGGCCATAAAAGGAAACTTTATTGTCCAATAAAAGATTCATCTAAGTTGCCATTTATATGTTGACGCACGAAGAAAGTCATCAACATCTGAGGAAATCCATAAAAGAGAACGAGAGTTGCAGGAATACATTACATTCATCAGATGAACTTAAGAGCCCCCCCCCCTCGTCATCGCTCTCTATAGATACAAAGTGAATTATGCAAGATGGCTCTATTGTGTGAGCGCCAACGCGAAACGGATGTCGGCTGTAATTTCCAGCATTGGACAAGAAAAAAATAACTGATCATGCAGAAAATATCGACAATTCGTGGAAGAAAAATCTAAAGATGAAATATCTAAGCTGATAAAAAAAACAATTCTAGTCAAAATATCAAAAAAAGGAAAGGTTCGACAAATTGCTTGAGTTTGGGATTCCATACAAATGTTTCCGAAAGGTTATTTGCCGATCGGGTCACCTCCCAATTTTGGATCCCCCCCCCCTCCAAAACTTTCACCCTAATTCTCAGTAGCATCTTACGTCTACAGTGGCAACTTGCCTTATTTGGAGTGAACGAAGTTAAAAAACAAATATAAACGCAAAAGCAATATACATAACAGTAGAATCGTACATTTGTTCAAAAAAAGTCTGAGAGCAAAGCAGTCGTAAACAGTCTAACAAGCAAAATAATTCATCGCAAATATATTAAAACAATCTAATCTTCTATGAATATGCAACAAAATCAAACCATATGCACAATCAGATTTAAAACTTGTCACCTTGAATTAAAAACAAAACAAAAACCGTTTTATTTTCTCGTTTGTCGCTCAGTTGAGGAAAGAAAATTAGAAATTTGTCACTTGTAACAAAAGTGTTAATAACATTTATCCCCCCCTCCCCGCCCCCGCCCGCGCGGCACAAGAGACATGAACTCATTTTAGAGGATTTTCTTCTCACCCGTTAAAAGTTTCTGTTGGACAATATGAGGTAACATCTCCAAATATGTTACCACTTTGTGGTGATGGTGCAGAGAGACCGAGAGATAAGTGGCCACGGCTAGCATGTGCCCGCTGCAAAGAAACAGTGGCTGCATGCGGGAGCGAACATGGAACTGTCTGATTTCGAGACGAAGGTCGAACGTGCATGATTATGCAAAATAGGTGTTTTCGGTAATCCAAGAGGGCTCAATAAAAGAAGTGACATTTTTGGCTCGGGGAGAGATCTTTTTTGGATGCCACGCAGCTAACGTTGTTCACATGTGTTTTGGATTGTCATCGGTAATAATATTTTGTTTTGGATCTGCCGCTCTATTGTCTTAATTGGAATGAATACTGCTGCTGCTATTAAGAACGAACTCTTCTCTTTTGCTGGCTAAGAGAACAAAGAAAATAATCCGGCAGCAGAAAGAAGCGAATACACTTGAGAGCTGTGATTTTGTGTGTTCTCGATTATCGTTACCACTTTCTTTCACACTCAGAGGGCAGCTTTTTGGAAAAGATTTCTTCATAAAGTAGCAAAATGACTTAAAAGAAACACATTTTAATACAGATGCAACACAGACTTTCCGGCACTCTTTGCTTCCGAGCCTGGCCGGATTAACCGTTTTCACCTGAATAATAATTCATCAAGACACCACTAACGTCCATGTCTCTAAACAACCAGGGATTGCTAAAAACTTAAAGCATTCAACTTTCTTTGATGGAAATAGACTCATGGTTACATTTAACACTAAGGCGACCACTTGAATTTGTCTGTGAAGCCATTTAACTAGGATTACATTTAAGCAAAATAACAATCGAAAAATGAAGAGACGCTATTACAATGCAAAATTATACAAGTTATTTTTTCTGTGTAATTTTTCTGCATTTATTTATTTATTTTTATTTGCTTGATTTTATATTTATGCCACTAAAGTGATACTTTTCCTCAGCATCAATGATTACTCTTTCTTGTACCAAAAGTATTTCTTTTTCATTATAGTCATTTTAGAAACAAACATTTCTACATAAACACAAAAGTCTCTTGATTTTCATTTGATTATCAAACAAGTTTATATTTTCTAACTTTCCAATTCAACGCCAACATTTTAACAGTATTTTGATAAAAGAGGCAGGAAGAAATGTACCACTACGAGGTGCAATTCTTTCATCCTAGCAGAACATGCGGACGACAGCTTATCATGTCGGCAAAGTCTTATGTAGATGACACAAAGCAGCTCGTTTTTTTTTTTGTTCTGCCGTAATGCATGTTGATTAAGAGCAGTGATTATTCATAATGATAGTATAATATCATTGGAGTTTAGCAATGCACTCCTCCTCTTCCACCATAGTGTATAAATAATACCACTTACACATCCCCACCCCCATAAGGGAATTTGAGCAGCTGTCCCAAAGTATGACTGCTTTGGTCGAGAAAAAAAGAGGAAGATTTTCTCAGCTTATCTACTATGCATATCTGTCGACCAACTCTAGTTTGACTAATAGAAAAGAGAATTCAGCAATAGAAAAGTTTTTGATAGCTGTGTCAAACATGACTGTTCTCTCTCGCAGTTCAGAAAAGAAAAAAAGAGAACTATCTCATCAGCGTGTCACTTAACTTTTTCATGACGTCATATCCAGACACGTAGTCCTAACCTCTAACAGAAAATTCCATCTTTTTACTTGAACTAACCTTACGTGGAATTTTCCGTTTCTAACCTTATTTTTCCACATCTTTCCACATCTAACCTTGCAACAGAAAGTTAAGTAAAAAGACAATCAACTTCTTAATTCACGAAGAAAGATAATTCAGCAATGGAAACAGTTTTGATCGTTTCACGGAATTAATAGTAGCACAATTTTACTGTTTTTGTTGTTGTTGTACATTTTGAGGTTGAAAAAAGGTCAATTATTCTCGTTATTCAGTATTTATACATAATTCCTATGAATGGAATCTGATAATCGATAAGGATGAGCAGACTTTCTGGATGTTATTGATTCGCAACGATTTCAAGAGTAAATAACATCTACCATAAACGCATGAGTGCATATCATTTCAAAATGAGGTTGAATAGTTAATGAAATACTGCATTGTCTTTTTTTAATTTCTACTAGAAGAATACCAGTCCCAGGGCAAGTAAAAGTAGGTTTTTTTTTCACCACTTACAAAATGAATTGATGTGCCCATATTATGCTCCTAAAAACCCTCGAAAATACCCCATAGAAACTGACATTTGTGGAGTATTTATTAATTGATGTCTAATACCAATTATTAAAATTTCACAGAAATCGGAATTATCTGAATTTTCATGAAGGGCTTCCACCACCTTTTTACCTCCTTTGCATAAAATTAAATTAAAGTAAATATAGCTCACATGACTCACCTCTCAGCCTAGCAGTTCTGTTGAAAAATTCATAATTACCAGTTAATTAGTTTAGGAGTGAATCCTGCACATATAAATATACCTTATTTTATATAATACAGATTAGCAGGGATACTTGGCGTTGCCCGGAGCCATGTATAAAAAAAATAGAAGAGTAAAAAGTGTGTGTAACATTTTTTTTTTAATCCATCTTCTCTATACATTACTTTTTGATCCCCCCTACCCGGAGACTGTCACCACTCCTCTTTGGCAAATGGTTCAATATAATAGAAAAAAAGCAAGAAAGAAATAGTCAGCAGCTGACTATTGGACAGTTTTAGTGTTGCTTTGGGAACAATTACCAGTAAGAATAAACGGAAGTATTCTTCCCCCACCCAGCAAGTTTGTCGACTCCAATGTAATGAACATTATATATATATATATATATATATATATATATATATATATATATATATAAATGCTCTGTACTCTGTAATCGAGTATCATCGAGCTTGTTTTTATTGGAACAACCCCGGTCTTCACTGAATGATCTATTTTATAAGTGAAAAATCTAAATCTATATATATATATAACATTTTTTTATTACAAAGCCAATTCACGGTTATACTGAATCCGGTCTGTAACTATCTTTGGTAGTTTCTGAGTCTAAAAGATTTCGTTTTGCATTTTTATCTCAACAAATATCTGATTAATATTAAATAATAAAAAGTATATAGTGTATAATTATCATAGTAACGTAGTCACATTGAAATAACACATATACATGCAAAGTTGCCTCATAATTTTATGAATATAATCGAATAGTAAAAATATGTGCCCAGCGCGTGCATATATTTGCTCGTATCAAATTCTTTTCAATATTCAGAAAACAAAAATGCGATAATATGAAGAATAAATATCTTTGAGAACTGTCACATGTTTTGGTTACAGACATGCAAACAAAAAATCTTATATATTCCTTATTTCATTTGAATAATTAAAAAAAATATTTTTGTACAAATGTAAATGTTTTGTAGCTCGCTAAAAAAATATTTTATTCTGTGAACTGGAAATTTTATCCATTAATCTCAAGGAAATAATTACATTGAATAAAAGGTATTCTTTTTACCTCGTGAACTGACAATATTAAAAAACACATTTTTCCCTTTAGTTATTAAATAAAAAGGTTAAATTTATGTTATTCTTAATTGTTCTACCGTGTCTTATTTTCTTTTTGAACTTCCCGTATGATTTTACTGATCAATCAGAACAAACTGTTTATTTCGCCCTAGTGGTATGACGTCACATCCGCCTGTACGTAAATTAAGGCCGTTAATGCATAAGCGTGAGTGGGATTAAACAACCCACTCCTATAACTGATTTTACCGATTTTGAAGTCAATTTGAATAAGTACTTCACAGAAGATCATGATCAGCAAAGAAAGAAAGAAAAAAAAGAAAAAAAGGTATTGAGAGAGAGAGAGAGGGAGAAAGAGAGAGAGAGAGAGAGAGGGAGAAAGAGAGAGGGAGAAAGAGAGAGAGGGAGAAAGAGAGAGAGGGAGAAAGAGAGAGAGGGAGAAAGAGAGAGAGATAGGGGGAGAGAGGGAGAGAGGGATGTTGCAATTGTTACCTTTCATTCATGTAGAATTTCAAATGGAGACAAAGGTAGTTAAAGATTTTTTTTTTCAATTTCTTACACTTGTTTTTAGCATTGATTAAAACAAACGTTGAACGATAATTGCAAATGAAGGGATGTTTGTAGGCCGATTCTAAAACGACTTTGAACAGTGAATAAAAATGATGATGAAAAGGGGAAAGTCACGCTGATTGAAAGTGACAGGAGAGATAAAAAAAAAAAAAGAAGCGAATTGGTTGTGCTATTTTGATTAGAGACCATCAAAGTCCGAAACATATGTGGCAAAAGAGAAAGAAGTTCCAAGAACAAATGAAGCTAATTGCATTTGAATAACAAAGCAAAGCGAAGACAAGACGACACGTGTCGAACGAGCGGATTATCAACAGAATCAAATGAGACAGTCTTATTTAAAGATCAGTTGAGAAACGAAGATTATGAAGGAAACGTCAATGTGGAAAGCTCTTCTAACCTGTGAACTTGAGATTATGTGCGTTTACTGCACAGGTCATCAGCGTCTGTTCATTGTCTTCGTCTCAATTTGAGGCTTCATTTCGACACTGGCCGTAGTCTCAATCATATGGTCTTCGTCACTGCTGTAATGAAAGGATTTTCCTTCCAAACAATATTAAAACTCAGCTTTAAAACAAATAACGATGTTTCCTTTTGAGAGGTTACAATTATACTTAATTTCTCTATGAAACGACAGACTTGCAATCAGGACGAACATCTTTCTCTTAGTTTAAGTCCTAAAGTTTAAGTCCTAAAGACCCCTCTGTCTTTCAGACCAACAGAGACCAAACCACTCTGCCCGTTTTTCTGGAATATATATCAGGGCTGGCAGGACAGTTATAAAAGGGGGGGCGGTTAAACACATGCATATCAACTTAATGATTGCTGACTGTAAAGTGGGGGGCCCCAAGTCAAAAAGTGAGGGGGCTTGAGCCCCCCCCCCCCGTCCATGTGTGTGTATATATATATGTATATATATATATATATATATATATAGATATCTTGTCATTCAGGGTAGACAAACAGCAAGACCACGCGAAAATTATCGTCTGTTCCATCTATGGACATAAACACCCAACTGATAAAGTGGTCTGCTTTCCAAGAAGGCATTATTTTTTCAAAGACGCTAGCCAATTTCTTGGGTAGTCACTTCTCTTAGCTAAATATATGTTTGGATATCGTCTTACACTGTGTAGACACTATAATTAGCGACTTAGTGGGAGGGGGTGTAGCCTCTGCCTCCTACAAAGGTCCGGTATGCCTAAGGTTGACAGTAGGGAAGTGCCCTTGCTAGCTTGTAAAGTGGCTCATGGACTGTAATATTGCTCACCTCTGCCAGACAAACACCCATCTGCTGGGTGTGAAAGTGAAGGTTTTGGCACTATAACGGATTCACTGAAAACCAGGGTATGAGTTTGGGTCCCTTCCCTTAAATTGCAAAGAAATTTTGTTTTCATCGCAAATAAAACGCTCTCTGACCAACAAGTGGTTGGACTTTGGTGGTGGAATTGTAAGTGGCAAGCCATCTCATGTGACCTTGCCCAAAAGTGCTATGGTTCGAAATGTGGTACACGCTACATTGATCAGAGTAAATGCCGCTACAAGTGTGGGATAAACACTGAAACTAATAAACCAATTATGAATTAAAAAATTCATAGCTTCTATACGTAATGGTAATGTGCACTATATTTTTTTTAAAAATTCATAGCTTCTATACGTAATGTGCACTATATTTTTTTTTTAAATTCATAGCTTCTATACGTAATGGTAATGTACACTATATTTTTAGTTACCAGTTGAGTTTGTCACCTGTTTGTGTACAGACTAGCATCCACACCACTTGACAAACCAGTCAATGTAGACCCGCATGACCTTTGACCTTGAAAAGTTCGGCCTTGGTCGAAATTTTGACAGAATTTGAACTTCCGATTTTCCCAAATTTGATGCATGGATCTGATGCTTGCCCCCCCCCCCCTTCAGGCCCTACTATACTGTTACATGTGATGTTATCTCCCACAATCTGAGCAACACCGGGTAACTCTGCGTGTTTATTAAATAAATTAGCTAGCAGTATGGAGGAAAAGGTAATATTGTGAAAGCAATAAGTAAAGCTTACATTATTATTTATATTTAAACCAAATCCAATCTATTATTTGAACTAAAGTCATGGAACTACAAAAAAAAAAAAAAAAAAATGAAATTTCTTATGGCTCTGTCAAAAAGATATCACATTTCTTACCAGGAAATTGAACATCTAATTTCTAGTTTGAAGCAATTAAATGGAATACAAGAAACGAGAAAATTCAGGAGGATACAAAACGAAAAATAAAATTCTCAAATTTCATCATACAAATATGTCAACTCATTTCCAGATGCTAAAATATATCTAACATATAAAATGAAGTCAGCCGGATTTTCAAAGTTCGACCAAAATAGAAACTACTACTAAGTAGGAGTGAAAACATAAAAGATGATACAACTACTTAAAAGGATTTTGATACTAAGATGAAAAAAATTGTTAACTCCCAACAACACTTCCTAAATGGAATTTTAATACAAACGACTACAAAAAAATGTACATTAATAGTTTCATGAACAATAGAAAGTCACTGTGTGGTATTTGCCTACAAAACTCTAGAGTAATCTCCTGGAATATACTAGATCAAAGAGTTTGCTATGCAAAAAAAATCCACTATTGTAACTTGCAGGAATAAAAAAAATATCTGGTGTTAATCTGCTGACACCATAAACCAGAGGAAGATATTCATGAATTTTGCAGCAGGCTTGATTCTTTTCCTTTCTTCAAAGAAAGTGGTTATACAACAGTTACTCCACTTCTTTACACAGTCCTTTGAATTATCATTGAATGATGCGAGATCTTTTAAGCTACCTTGTTTGGGTAGTAGAGGAAAGACAAGGCAGTGCTGCATAGTATGGTTTCGTTTTCTACATTCAGACGGATTGGGCGCTTTTGTAGCCATATCTGATCATAACAGTTTTTCATCGCCTCATTCCTGTTCTCAGGTGATTGAGCGTCTTCCAAAAAGAAACAGGGATTCCCATGCCAACGTAGGGTCATTCTCTATCTTTCTCGTCCATAAATGTAGTCTGTTTTTTCCCGGAGATGTTATTATGGGCTGGACATGGCTAAAGAAGCTTATCCTTAACTTCGGTCATTGGACCGCGTTGCTTAACGTCCTTGAAGGAGATGCCATTCATCACTGGTTGCCTTTCTGATCTCTAATCGGCTGGCAATTTCTCGCTTGCTTGATCAAGTAAGAACATGACAGATGTTAATCTGTCGAGCTAGGTGTGATGTTTTGGTTCGTCAGTTTAGAAGATAATTTGTCTGATTTTACGATGCATTCCACCAAACAAACTTGATCCAAGATTACTCAGCTGAACATGGATTCTGAGAAGCTAACAAAAATATTTTATAAAACTCATTTTTATGAGTGGAAAGGGAATTCTGATTAGACAGGTCAAAATTCTTCAACAAAATTAAAGCACAAATGATTTCAATTGACTTTAATCTGCAAATGACAAGAAAATGAGTAATTATCAATATCATCTCTAATTGAAACCGGTTTGCATCGATGCTCAAATACCAATAAAGCAGGTGTTGTTGGAGGGTAAATTGAAGAAACTTTTAAATTGTATCATGACACAATTAAGCAAAAAGTCATTTATTGTTGAGTAAAAGAATTGCATTTTGCTGCAGGTGTGTATTTTCCAGCTTGCGGAAAACATTCAGAGCCAAATAAAATGCAAGATTATTTAATAACTAGCGATGATCGGATACAATACGATACAGATGTTCACAATTATCGTTTTTTTGCTTAAATAAATTAAATCTTATTCTCTTTTCATGATAGCATTGCCAGTTGAAGTGGAAGCGAATAGAATTCTATATCTTATTTACTAAAAGTTAATTAAGCGCCCCCCCTCCAATACAAAAGAGAATTGCAGAAAGTGTGAAATCTCGTATCTCAACAATGCAGATTAATTGATTGAATAACGTATTTTAAAACTAATTCATTAAAAGATATGGAAGAATTTCATTTGATAAAGTAGTTTGAATACTTTTTTTTTTACGTGCATCCACGTATCTTATGAGAAGCTACTGTTAAAAATGATCACTTTAGTGCATTTATATAATAATACGCTAAGGCCTTTTGTGTTTGTACGTACGTTATCACCTGTCACACGTTTTTAAAGGATGAGATTGCCAGATCACCAAGGATGAGCTACGTAATTGAAAATGAACTGATATCGCTAAGATTTTGTTTCTTAATTTCGACTTTACCCATTTTAAAATAAATTGTTCGAAAATGGGATCCTGTCATGCCATCATCTTAATTGTTTTAAACCCCTACTTTTTACATTTTTTATTTTAATGAAATTTCAACACATCAAATTGTTACAAGTTTAAATACATTTACAAACGTGACATTCGTTTTACTTAAAGGTGTACAAACATAGTACCGAATGCGTCATCTGCAAACCGGAGATCACGTAATATCAATTGCACCGCTTTTAAGTCCCGTACAAAAACATACCGGGTGGTTTGTATTTTTTGTGTTAAGAGAAGTTAAATGGTGGCAATCGCAATTCGAAATACAACCAAACAAGTGATTTTCAAAAAACAATTGATTTATTTAAGAAAATAAAGTTTTTTTTGCAACCGCTTCTAACATTAAGCTATAATTCCGTGTTAGGCCAATCCTTTTTTTTTTTTTGGTACGGACTTAAAAACGGTAACCAACATCACGTGATCTCCAGTTCACAGATGACACT
The DNA here is from genome assembly GCA_963556195.1 of Sepiola atlantica. Lineage (NCBI taxonomy): Eukaryota > Metazoa > Mollusca > Cephalopoda > Sepiida > Sepiolidae > Sepiola > Sepiola atlantica. Next base: position 71,682,334 of record OY744535.1, read on the forward strand.
ATGTTCGTACACATTCACCGGCTTCAAGAATATTTGGCTGACAATTATTTTTATGGTAAGAAGGAAGCGGCTATTTTGAAACGATTTAAATTGTTACAATAAATAAAAAAGGTTAAAAACTTTTGTTTTATTTCAAAGAAAATATTTAGCTGACAATCATTTTTACGGTAAGAGAATATCTGTTCTAAAACGATAGAAATTGTTACAAATAAACAGCTAAAGAAAGATGCGTTTTACTTATTTAAAACATAACAAGGTTCAATTATTTTATGGATCAAGATGGAGATTTTTTTCTTAATATTATAAACCCTGACGAATATTATTTCAAGAGAAATATTAACCGCATATCATGCAGCACCCGTGGAATTTCAACAGGGTGCCACTAACACTAATAGAATGCACTACTAGCAATCGGGGTCAGATTTATCTCCTCCTAATTCTTTTGGATTATACAGGGTGGGCCAAAATAAGGGTCCTATCTTTAAATTTGAATAACTTGAATTTGAATAACTTCCACAAAATAAAAGTTAAACTTACCAAACTTTATGTGTGTGTAGACTGACCCTTCCGAGATTTTTTGAAATAAACAAAACACATTTTAGCCGAAAAACACTTCTTAAAACTTACAAAAACTAAAGTATTGTTTTTTACACTGTTTTGAGTTTTTTAAGCAAAAATAATGTTTTCTAAATGAGGGTACGTTCCTTAGGGCTAATACGGCTCATGCTTGCTTCGGAAGGGGTCCTTTACTTATTCTAAAAAAAAAAAAAAAAAAAAAAAAAAAAAAAAATCAATAAATAAAAAAGTTATGAATTTTTAAAAATAGGACCCTTATTTTTGCCCACCCTGTATATGGATCAGAGTTATGTCCAATTCCTTTTAATTTTTGTAGGGGACTATTATATAGTTGTCCCTGTATAAAGAAAGGCAGCCATAGTATGCATTATGATGTGTAGGTTCATTTCTCAAGTACATCCCCCAGCGTGGAATACCAACTTCACACAAAACAGTGTGCCTGTGTTCATCATTGGATTAGTAAATATCCAACAGCTTTCGCCATTTCTTATGCTTCAGTGTGAAATAGCATTTTCATTGCTAAATGTGCAAATTGAATGAATGCATTTTAGATGCACACAAGCATCTACAGTCAATATGAAGTTATTATACAAATCACATTGTCATATATGAATAAAGAATGTCACAACCAGCTCCAGTGTTTGAACTTCAATCTAAATAATGAAATGGCCGACTGCTATTTACTATAATAGAAATACCACGCTACTGACTGAGTGCGTTCATTTCGGATTTTCTTATTGTGTTAACTCGGATATTAAATTTGAGAGTAACCTGGTCCAGAAAATTTGAGCACAATTAGTACTTCTTAGTAACTCTACGTAGAACGTGTATTAACTAATAAAGCACCAATAATTGTCTTGTTCATGTTTACTTACGTGTGTCTAGAGTGTATATTAATTGTATTTTGTAATCAAATACTCAGCATTCTACATCAGAATTCTTTTTTAAATTCCATCAATGTAACTTCATAAAACACACAAACCACAAGCTTTAGATGTGAAAACAAAGTTGAGTTCATTTTCTGAGGTCATTCCAACATGTTTGATTACAGTTATTGTATTCATTAGATAAAAACTGTAGTCTGAAGTTATTATGCAAAACCAAAAACTCACTTTTCACTTAATCTAATATATAAAGTAAAATCAGTCGTTTATTCGTCATCAATAGCTTTCTTCATACAAAATTAATATTTGATTCTACTTGAGGCTACTTCCCAACCAACTACAACATGGTAGTCTTCAAGTCTAATGTAAACAAATACTTGTTGAGCCGTTCTCTTGGTTAGTCAATTCCTTTTAAGTAGTCCATTCCACCCATTGGTTCAAATCGTCTCATGGTGGCCTTCATCGTCCAACTGACAATCTCTTTAACCTTTATGTTTGAGTGGCTTCTCGGCCTTGATAAGCGATGACTCATTAGTAAAAAGAACAAAAACTTTTCCCGTTTTTCTTGTTGATCGTTGTATCAGACGCATGAAATTTAATACCTTTGATATAATATCTGGATCAGCATGATTTTAAAATGGCCACCATCTTAAAGAAAAAGGAACATAACTATTCGTTTATACAGAATTACTTGAAGTCATAGTTAAAAAAAGAAAAGAAAAGTAAAACAAATTGCAAATAAATACACCACTGAGCAACACCGAGTAAATACAACTAGTCAACTACAATATAAAACACACACATCTTTGATGCGTTTACATCTTAACATAGTGACCCTTCTCACTAACAGCCGATTGTTCATTGATTTTTCTAATGACTTTACTTCAACAGGTGCAATTCCGACAGTGGTTTTAATTTCCCCCATTATGTTTGCTTTGCTGTCACCTTCATATCATTTCACCTTCACTATTGTACATAGATTTTTGATCGGATTCAGATCACGACTGAATGGTGTTAATTCCATTACCATCTTTCCCCTGTAAACATTTTATGTTCAAAAACTTCACGCATAACCGTAGACACGCAAGAAGCAACATTGTGGTGCTAGACACTAGACTTTGTAACAGTGAAGCTAGGACTGGTATCATTCAAAGAACTCATTGTCCATACATCACAATAGTTAGCACAATTTAATATAACTCCTTTAACTGGTCAAATAATGGCTTAATCAACAAGTCTTCTTGCGTGTCTCTTTTTAGACCTTCAGCTCGGGTGCAGAAAGCCAGTCCAGAGTTTCATCATCCAGGTTAAGGCCCAGGTCGCCATTTGGTGACCGATGTTTAAGGCAGCTTCTGATGACGTGTTCCATGGTCTGCAGGGGTCCCCACATTCGCAAGGCCCCATCTCTTCATAGACTCGCCAAAGCATCCCACTCCTGTCCTCAGGCGATTAAGCGTTGTTCACTGCTTTTGCAGCAGGTGCTGGCCAGCGACATCTGTGGGGTCCCTGATATAGTGGTGAAGGCTGGATGGTTCTACTGTCTTCCATTGTTCCCTCCATCTTGCCGTGACCCAAAAAACCATGCTAGTGTCAGCTGGTGTCGTGAGGAGCAGTTCCTGGGCTTGCAAGGCGAAGGAGTACCGGGACTTGAGCTGAGGTCTTTATGTGACCATCTTGTGGAGAAGATGGGATTCACTTCTGGCCGAGAGCCAGTATAGTTCCTTCTCGTCTGATATCGGCTGGAGCAATACTGGCGACGACAGGCAGTTGGTGAGTTAGAGTGGCTTGATACAGTCCAGTCCTATTCACCAAACTGCACTCTTCTCATCTCACTATGTTCTTGTTCATACCTGTTTAAAGCTTCAAACATTGATCGTCATTTTCTTTTGGTGTTGCACTGGATTTCTCCCTCCACCATACAATATCTTAAGTTTTGTATTCCAGATATCAATATATCTATCATATATATCACCATTTAAGTATAACACAAGCTAAAGACGCATTAGAATTGACAGTCTTTAAGTTGAGCCATATATTATGGGTCAATGTGAAGGCGGACTTAATCAGCATCAAATCACCAAAACCTTGGGATTCAACTTTCCAGTGTTAACAGATTGATTGTCCAATTCATCAGAAAGGAAAAATAATATTATCTCATCTAGGTCGGTCAGGACTCTCTGACAGCAGTATTTCTTGTTAATTACAAGAAATGTGTTTATTTACTTCTGTCACGTTTGTATTTCATAGAGTTTAAAAATAGATTAGAAATTTGAAAAATTGGTTCAGAACTTTCAGTCATAAAAGTTTATGAGTAAAAAAGAAACAGTCTGCTTGATTACGGCTTCAAAATCGGAAATAGACAAGCATTGTTTATTATTAAAAAACTTACCCATTAGGTACGATTTTTTTTTTTTGGGGGGGGGGGGGGAACAACTTATTTTCACCATGTTTTCTTTAATACTTAACACATAAGTAAATCAAACTGGTTTTTATAATCAGAATTTGTTTTTTAATTACAAATAATCAACTCAAACTTTTATAATTGGAATGTTTTTTTTTGGAGGGGGGGGGTGAATAAATTTTTCAATAGTTTATTTTGAACATTTTTTATAGTTTATTTACTATTTTTTATAATTGGAATGTTTTTTATTTTATTTGAAAATACTTTTTAAATCATTTATATTGAAAATATGTTTCAAATATTTACTTTTAATTCAGCAAAAATCTAAGCAGTCGAAAATGATGAGGGATTATTTTTTGATAAACACCGCTTGTCAATTTCGGATTTCAAAATTATTTTACCAGTGTATGTCATCTACATAAATTCAGAAATATATATATATATATATATATTTGTTATTGTTTATTATCTATGTACGTATACGTTTCCTCCTTTTTCAATCGGGACTCTTCAGCACAGAGATATGACTATTCACTACCGGTCACACGATTCAAAACCCTGGATTACAAGTATTTTTCAACCAAAATCCAACGTCGCTAACCGATCGGCCAATTCTGAATAGCTTATAAACAATGATAATTTTAACGCATTTAAAGCGGCGAGACGTACAGGCATTCTACTTATATAAGGGAAGGAATGATGCATATAAAGCAAGTGACGTCATGCTGTGTTAGTACTACCATTTACAGTGCTCTACTTTTTTACAAGAAGCTTCCAATATAGATTAGAGAGCTTCTTTGTTGATTGGCCACACTTAAAATTTAAATGGTATTTTTGTTGGTCTGTCACGCTTAAGTTTGAAATAGCATCTTCATTTCTAAATGGACCCATTCTTGTTTATAAGACAACAGTCTGCAGGGTTTTATAGTTTAATTACACGCATTGTATTTTATTTTTTCTTAAGTAAAAGATATAGAATCAGTAATTTACTCATATCAACGAGTGTTATAGAAAAAATTAAAAAAAATCATTGATGAAAAATCACTTACCACAAAACTGATTCCAAAAACATTTGACATTTTTTTCTTCTCTTCGCCCACCCCTCTCCCGCCCCGACTGAGTGTCCACTTGTCATTTGATGACCGTTGGGTAGAGTGAGAAAGGCAGGAGGGGTGGGCATCATTTTCTTTAGCATTTCTCCCATGAAACAAAGTCTGCACTGATTTATCCCTCAGATATACATGGTCAAAGGTTTGGTCAGAATAAAGTCGGGCCATCTTGAGGTTTTGATGAAAAGTATCCAACCATTTTGATTTGGGCCGTTCTCTCTGCTTTTTCCCCAGAGGCTTCTATCCTGAATACCATTTTTACGATGGTGTCGTTTGTTCATAGTAGTGCATGTCTATACCAGCACAGATGACTTCTCTCATTTTGTCCAAGATCAGTGTAACTAACGGTGGCAAATAAACATTTCGAGAATAGTCGAGTCGAGTCAAACCGGAAGACCAACGCAACATCTTTGTCGCCATCACTCATACTCTTCTGCTGCCTTCATCGACCACCAGCATTCGGAGTCATACAAAGGAGCAAGTTGTACCACAGTCCGGTAGATCTTGGACTCTAGTCGTTAACTGATCCATGGATCACAGAGGATTCAAGTGGCAGTATGTCATTTCGGTTGTGAATATAGAGAGAGGGGGGGAGGGAGGTAGAAGTAATAGCAATATGAAGATAATGTGCAGTTCAAATAGAATTGATAGCCAAACAGAATGAACCTTTTGTGTTTATATTTTTTTTACTAATGAGCTACCACTTATCCTCGAGTGGCTTTTAGCCTTGATAAGGATTAATGAGATAGAAAGATTGTCAGTTGAATGATGAAGAATATTATGCGAGGATTGAAAATGATGAATGTAATGAACAATTTGATTACTTATGAGGATGGTTCATGACAAGTATTTATTGACATTAGATTTGAAGATGACCATGTTGTAACCTACAGGAAAGCAGTCTCGTGGTAATGTGTTCCACAAATAAAAAGTTCTTGGAAAGAAACTATGTTGATGGAAATTTTGTTTGATGTTAGGCACACAGGAATGGAAAGTTCTTTGCAGTTGTGGTAAAAAGACAAGTTCTTGCTGTGAATGCTTTACAAGGAGGAACCAGAGATTGATGCTCAGTCGAGCACTTTCCATGGAAATCATGACAAAGCAGAATGAATTAAAAAGCAAAACAAGTGAAAACAATTTAAAATGTTTGTAGGAAAGAGGCTATCACAAAAATTGATATTGTCCTAAAAAAAATAAATAAAATAAAATAAAATAAAAAAAAATAATTTTTATTTTATTTTTTTAAAATCGACTAAAAGAATGCAGAGCTCATTAAAATCCACCTTGAAACCATCATGGATGCGCCAATTCACTCAAACTAATTGCAATAGAAAATAGGCACAAATTTACAAGAGAAAAAAATGGAAAACTACAATTGAAAATGAGGAGTCATTTTCAATTGATTTCCACAAAACTGTCGAGAGAAAAGTCAAGAAAGATTTTCTAATCAAATCTTCCATGGTTTTCTCTTTAATCTTACAAAGTAGAATTAATTTATATTCAAGTTTAGCAATCGCGTGAAGTGTGCAATTGGAATCTCACCTTTTTTAAGTAGGAAAACACACACTTGTAAGTTACATGTAAAATCACTTCAGAAAAAGAAATAAGCAAATGTAAATTTGGACCGAACAATCGAGACTATTCAAAGAATTTGTAATCGCGATTCTTACGAAAATCTAAATTTAACAAGAACGCATATTCTTTAGATGCGTCCTCTAAACGTGCGCATTTAACGATTACAATTATCTCTAAAAATTTTAGCATGACAGACTAAAAAATATAGATATGTAGATGCATCGACAACGATATTTTGACCGTAATCGCGACAGACCAACGAAAATGATATTTCGACCATAACAGACCAATGAAAAATGCTATTTCAATCTTAAAGCATTTATTAATATTTAAACAACTTCTTGTGTGACAACTCTTAATAAAAAAAAAAAGAAAAAAAAAAAAAAAAAAAAAAATCTCCAAATCAATTTCATCAAAACTTGATCAGAATTACAAACATTTTGTTTTAATAATGAAATCGATTTTTCTGTAATAAAGCAACTTTCCTACAATGCAAACTTACAAGAATTATTAAAGATTTTGGTTTAAAGAAGAAACGTAAGCCAACAAATACAAATTTACTTATGAAAATAATGAACACACATTTGTTGGTGATAGATTAAAAGAAAGTCTTAATTGCTATTTCAAAGTTTCATTTTTACATCCGTTTCATTAAATATGCAGAACAATCAACAAATAAAATACAAAAAGCCAAATTTAAATGAGTTTATTGAACATTTTATTCTAATAGAAATCGAAGAATTCTGGTAAGAAGGAATAACGGAAATATTTGTTGTTTCTATGTTGAGTGTACAAGTTTAGAAAATGAGTTTCTAAAGTTTCTATATCATATCTTTTTGACCCCGTTTAATTTTATTCACTTTATTTTCGATATAAAATTAATCAAAATTTCACTGTTGAAAAACCTTAAAACAGGATACCTTTTCAGACACATATTACAAATTTAAAAAAAAATCAGAAATAGAAATTTCTTCATTGAAGATGAAGACCGTTCAGAATGTGCATTTGAGTTTGATGAGATCTTTGTGGAATCATTTAAAGAAAACACCTGCAGTATCAATTGAAGAATTGAAAATGAAGCTTTCTTCGAACCATAAAACTATTCACTATCATCTTCAACAGCTAAGAAAAGGTTTCTAAGCTGAGAAAATGGGTGCCTCGTGAATCGACCCATCAAACTGTGAAATAGTAAGTGAGAATGTCTGAGAGAACTAAATGAAATTTATATATCATATGTATTTGAATTAAAATTTCACTGTTGTTGCAAGACATTAAAACATGATAGTATCCAAGGAGTATTTCAGGCACACATTGCTCTATGATGTAAAAGAAAGAAAAAAATAAAATAAAAAAAGAGATAAAAGAGAAAACAAAAACAAAAGGTAACTTTGCAGTTAAAAC
>OY744535.1:71692779-71801347 GCA_963556195.1 Sepiola atlantica
TTAACGGCTCATAATAATGCGACTCATTTATACGCAAACGCCGATCCTTAAAATGGCCGGCATGAAGATTCCATCATCAAGAGAAACGGAAACGGAATTTTTAAAATTAACCCGCACTAAAATAGACATCACGTTTTTCAATTGATTCTCTTCCATTAAAGATAATTGATATTTTTAGAGGATTTCTATTGCTAAACAGACGTGAAAAGAAGTTTTTGGATTATAATCCATATTTAACAGTTATAAATAATAATAAAATAGAAAGGAATCAAAACTTTCTGAATAAAAACAAAAATGTCTTAAAGTTGATTTTAAAAAAAGAGTTTTTCTTCTGCTTTTAGCTTTCGCTGAGCCTGGCTGTGATGATCGAGAAGTAACCCCAACCAAGAGTCAGTGTCTTGTGTGGTCTGTCGTAGGCAGGGAGAGGGACGAAGAAACAGATTTTATTATTATGTTTTTTTTTAATTTACTAACAAATCACCACTCATCAAGGCCGAAACGCCACTCGAGGATAAGGATTACTTGATTTGTGTCAGTTACTAACGATGGTTGGATTTGAACAGAATTTGATTTAAAAGGACGGCTAAGCAAGAATTGTTAACATTGGACTTGAAAACAACCATGTTTTAGTCAACTGGGAAGCATCCCTGCGGTATTGTGTTTGACTGACTGGTAGTTCATGGGAATAAACTTTGCTCATAGAAATTCCGTTTAGCTCCAGATACACAGAGGAATAAAAGATGTTATGTCCACAGTAGTTGTAGCTAGACGAATTTTACTGTGAATTTTATAGGGGAAACCAGAGATTGGAGCTCAGTCGAGAACTTATCATGAAAATAACAATAGAGTAGAGAGAGACTAACAACGTCTCTTCTATGAGAAAGGGGATGCAGTGAAGAGAAGAGGACACCTACTAGATTTCAGAGTTGATTTTATGCTCTGTCAAGGCAAGAGAGAGTTCTGAGCGGCACCTCCCAAATGTGGCAACAGTACTCCATCTTATGCAGGTAGAGGATTGCTTTATGAGTGACATACTTTCTGGAATAGTAGAATTGTTCAACCATTTTTCCAGCGACTGCAGCAACATATCTGATGTAAGTCTTTCACTTCAGGTCTGAGGTGAAAGTCAGTCCTAGAAACTTATCAAAACAGGACACCCTCCTCGAGGAGAGAGCCACTCATTTCAACTGGAACAAAGTGAGTATCCGAGCGTTGGTGGTAAAAGGAGAGCATCTTGATCTTAGATGTATTAAAAGTAACCAGAACACTTTCATTCCAAGTGAAAAATTATGTTCATTTTCTTTCCAACCCTATTGAGCGACCAATGAGAAAATTTGCCTTTTGAATAAAAGGCTTTTTTGTTAATTAGTTTTGAGAAGTTTTAACTTCAAAGTTCATGCACATTTCTTTTGTTGCACATAGGTTAGGATTTCTTTCTTCTTGATATATTTGCGATTAATTGTAATTTTGCTTGCTTGACTGTTTACAACCGCTTTGCCCTCCTCAGACTTTTTGAACAGACTTGCGATTTAACCTATTGCGTATTATTTTTGTGTTTATTTCTACTGACCGCATCCGTTAACAACGCTTCACTTGTTCACATCCTTTTCCTGTTTGCTAATCTAAACTTTAGTCAGGTTGTATATTGCTGCTGTGTTTAACAGAATGAAGACAAACACGTATGTATAAAAATACAATGGTATTATAGCTTGATTGCAGTGAACAAATAGAGGGTGAAGGGTGCATGGTAGTTGATAGAAGTTGATCTCTCAAATTCGCTAGCCAGCCGCTTTTTCTTCTTCCCAATTCAAGTTAGTTAATATAACATTTTTGGACACCCATGCATCCTTAACTGCCACACATTCTGGGATTTCGTCTACGCACTCAATGTAGTCACAACCCTACAGGATGTGGCTTCCAGCTTTGTATTGTTTATTTAGAGAATGGATGTATTCCTTTTGGTGCATTTACAGATGTCCTTACAGGTATTTGCGCCAATCAGCCGGATGTTATTCTTCTGGCCAGGTGTTATTTCCGGTACCCGAGAGACGGATATTCAGCAGCGATGTTCAGTAAATAGTGTACAACTATTCTCTACCTAAGTTCTAAACGTTTTGTTGCATAATGAGGAGTGGGAGGACGAGATCATCTGAGCATGAATTGAGTGACAACGTTCACCTGTTTTGCCTGCAGACACGACTTAAGACAAACATGCATAGAAAGAGCGTTAGTGAAAAGAGGACATTATTACAGACTTTCACAAATGACCATAGATCAAAACGAAAATATTTTTCCCCATTTTAATCCAAGAGATTTTTCATAAGCATTTCCTTTAATTTATTCAAATGGATTAGAAAATTAAACTTTTTATCAATTTTAACAATTGTAAGTTTATCATACTTTCATTAAAATAAAAAATTATTGGAATTTGATGATTTTACCAAAAAGAAAAAAATTCCTAAAACCTAAAATTCTGGTGATCTTCCGGTTAATTTGGGTGTTTGTTCATAATTTAACTCCAACTCATTTTTGAAAGTAAAAAAAAGGATTTTCACGATTTTGGCAAGAGTATGACCTAAATTTATGATACTATATCGCCTAATTATTTGCAAACCTATAGAATTTGGTAGTTCGTACTCAACTGTATTACCAGTTGAGTAACAGAATAAGTAAAACTGAAAAGAATACTAAAAAGCCGGTTTATATGAAAGCTGGAATGTTTCATTATGTTCAGATGGGCAAGTCTATTATCTGAGCTTTGATTGGCTGTTAGTCCATGAGTGGATAATCTACTCTATAAATATTGCTTTATTCAAGCAATATTTACATATGGAATATTGGAACCATTTATGCTGGTAAGTGTTAATTTGATTCTCATATCACGCCGCCTCCTCGTTTCAAATTTATGGATTTACACAGAAAAAATACCATCATAAATCTATGTATTATTAATATACATATGTTATTTTAATCATTAGTTTGGCTTCCAGTCATTATTATTGCAACATTTTTATGCTGGGGGTCAACTCTAAAAAGTTAAATTTAAAAAAAAGCTTTTTAATTTTTTTTTCTAATTATTTTATTCATTCTTTCATACCTAACCCCTTATTTTTTATTTTTATATCCGCATCATTTAGCGACATCATTTTTTCCCCACCGCCTGGCACATTGTATGTGTGTGTGGTGTGTGTGTGGGGGGGTAGACAGCTGAAGGAAGGAGTGTGTTCAAAAAGTTTGAAGTAAGAGGAGAGTAACACACAACAAAACCAAAAAAACTTCTATTTTCCTAACGTCTGTGCAATGCCAGGTAGCCCTGCTGGCTTCAAAAATGGGTCATACTTTTGCATAATGATTAGCAGCTCTGTTAAGAGTTATAAAAAAGAGGAGGTGGAGGAATGGGGGGGGGGAAGAATACTGCGAAAATAAGTAAAGTCTTTCTTGCATTCACTTCAGTTCTTATCAAAGAATCCCGGATGCTAAAACCCAAATTTTGAAATAGCTTTTGCACATAAAAAGCATTGTTTTAAACTTGTAACTTATCTGAGATGAGTTTAGCTAATGATGAAATGTGAAATAAAGAGTCGACACAATTTACAGATTGAGTCATTGCAGATTTAGTTCTACAGGGTGCGGACGATATTTGTTCACAAGATTATTGTCTATGAAAAAATAACACGGGAATTAACATTTTGGGAGATTTATTAAAACTTTATTCAGTTTGTCTTCATGACTTGTTCTGTCGATTTCACTCAATGAATATGCACTTAGCTTTGATGACAGGCTGAAGGCAACCTCAGGCTTTCGTCACTATCTCTAGACTTAGTTCATCCTGGCCTTTAGTTCGTCTTCACACAAAGTCGAAGGGTTTACAGTCAGGCAAGTTGGGAGGTCAGCTGAATTGTAGTCGACAAAGTTTTGAAAGCCAGATCTGTGTCTTCCGGCTGGTATGGCAGGGCACCAAATCTTGCTGCCACGGCCTAGCTGCAGCTACCTGGTATATCCAGGGTTTCACTACCTTGCTCAAAAATGCAGATGTAGCCATCGATGTTCAGCCTGAGGGCCTTGCAGGGTTCATTGTCGAAGATCTCCTGACCAACAGCAAACTCTCGATAAACACGATGTGAAAAAAACATTTCTGAATTCTTTAGATAAGGATTGATAATTTGGACTACTATTCTCATCTTCATAGTTATTGTTGATCTTCTGAACTACAACGACAAACTCAGTTATTCTGATGGCGTCAGATCGTCGGTCATGTGTTTTTCTCTCTGATGTCTCCTCGTAATAGAATCTTTCTTTTCTGACCTTTTCTATCATTCTCCTGCTGACACTGGCGATGTTTGAAATCGTATTTGTCTTCCGCCACAGATTCCAAGAAGAAATCTTCATCTCTTCCACAAATATAGAATTTCAAAATTATACATAATCAATTATTCTTAACAATGAAGGCAAGACTGACAAAAAATGCATAAAATTGGCAGTTGAAAATTACGAACAAATATCGTCCGCACCCTGTATAGAAAATCTAGGGGGGGGGGGGTGTCAGCTTTTTTAAAAAAAATATTGCATGAAAAAAATCAATAAAAATAAAAGCGATGGAGAATTTCATGAGATTAAAAGAAAGAAAATGAAGAATTCAGTTTATCTTAAATAGATTTTCAATTACTTATTTTATTAATAGAAGAAATGATTTATTAATAAAAAGAATCATTCATGCCTCCGTGAATATCTCGGTAAACAACACGATGTGAAAGAAAATTTTCGGAATTTTTAAGATGAGGATTGATAATTTGGATTATTGGACTACTATTCTCATCTTTGTAGTTATATTCACAGTTTTGGCCGATGTGACCTTCAAACACTTTCAGGTGCATCTTTTTTGAACTTGGGAATCTGTATGGAATCTTGAACTGGACCCTTTACTTAATCCACAAGAGTAGATTGTTCTCATTCCGTCAGCCTAGACCGGGTAGAAGTGTCAATTTATGTTATTGTTAGTTGTTACCGGCTATGGTAAGGATTGAACCTTCAACTTTAGGAAGACTACTTTAGAACTGATTTTTTAACCAATGCATTTAATCGTTATGCCATGAGTCCATGTTGACAATTCTAGTTTGGGGCTCCCAAAATTCTTACTAGAATTGTCTACTTTGTCTCACGGTTAAAAGCGTTCGATATAAATATTCTTAATGTAAAAATCAATCAATAAAAAATCAATAAATCCACTGTTATTATTTGAATGGTTGAGGCTAAGTACTAGTCTCATCTTACATTCACGATGATCTAATTTCTCATCTTCCTCAGGTGCATTTTTTCTCACTTGGGAACATTTTTTTTTAGTTGAATTCTCAAACCCGTGTGGAATTTCACTTGCATCACACTGCGTACGCATGACTTGGCCAACAGTGGTAACACTCCGCAGAATTCCTTGAACTTACTCCATCCACTGCAAACTTGCTTTCACACTAGCACCTGCTCCTCTCTGTGCTCCAATCGTATCACCAATGGTACCATAAAAACTTTAATTCCCTATACTTTTTGATGTTTGCTAAATAAAAAGTATATTATTTATATGAATTTGATTTGCATTAATTCCATTGCACCAGTAACTTTATCGTCTTGGTGAAGAACTTACGATGTTTATTGGATTGAGCGATCAAATGCTCGTTTTCTTTGAAGGATCTTTGGAAAGCGCGCATAGTTGTTATGTCTGTTTAAAAGGGATTAAATCAGATCTCTCTACATTGGGAAAGCTGATGTCTTCAATAATACTTGTCAACTCATGTATGCATAGATGTATTGCAGTCAGATTTGGGTTATTTACTAGTTGTAGTTACCAGGCGTTGCCCGGGAGTCTCTTACTTTCATTTCTTGTTTCACTATGCCATTTTAAAATTAAGACAATTTTATCAAATTATTTAAAAAAAAATCTTTGAAAGTTAAATTTACTTATGGCATCATTTTGTAATTTAAATAATAATTGAACCAAATTTTCTATAAAACTATAGCCAATCTTGTTATATTTTAATCTCTTTTTATAAAATTGCTTCTAAAACTTTCAATATTTTAATACATGGAGATTTTCTAAGAATTTAAAACCAGAAATGATTTTCTATTTTACAGTTTAAACGCTTCCAAATTCCTTTTACATTTCGAATAGTCACAAAGTAATTCAATTTTTTTTCAACTATTAACAAAAGATTAAAATGATTGACTATGAAGAAACTAAAATGTATTCTGGTGGATTTAATTTCGTGATTAAATTATTTCTTAAATTTTTACCCTTAAAATTTCGTTTAATCTACGTTACTGCATTTTTTATTTTAATATTTGATTAATAGTAAATATAAAAATAATTCCATGTGTAATTCTAAAGGTTACGTTGACGCGAGAAATACACACTCACACGCGTGAAGTTGTTTCATAATTTTATTAATATAGTGATGATTAAAACGTTGAAAACGAACCCCAACTCTCGAAGCTCGTCAAAAGAGAGAGAGAATTTTGGATAGAATAGAACATTAAGTTATAAAGGAAAGAAGGGGAAAGCGATTCTACATCATAAGAAATAGGCTAACCTTCTTAGCACATTAAAAACAGAAAAACAAAATGTAATGACGTTTCAGATGAAATATGAAAAAGGATATTCGAGACGTTAAAAAATATCTTAGACGAAAAGTAATAAAAGAGTAATTAACGAAAGTTCGCATGAAGTGATAACAAAATTAATCTTTATCCAACAACTCGGAGATAATTAAAAACACCAAAAATAAATAAAATAAATAAAAACGAACGTTTCAAGTCTGAAATAATCAAAACTAAGCTAACCAGATTAAATAAAAACCAATTAGTGCGGTTCAAAGGTCACCTATTCAAAAAGTATTTTCTTCATTATAAGCATTCAAAACGCTTCTCCATGAGTTGAGTGACACACAGTCGTTTCAGCTGCAGAGTTATCTTTCTTTAAACTCAAAAATACATTATCTGCATCAAACGTTCCTTGGATACTATCAACTTTGCAGGCTTTCCAACAGTGAGATTTTTATGACTTCGTTCTGTTAAAAAATCTATCAAAATAAAATGTGTTTATTTTTTAACACATCTTTATGATATATAAGTATTTTATAGTTTGATTTACTCCTCGCCTTTCTTGGCCTTTTGGCTAAGATCAAAGTGTAGTATATGTTCCGATGGGTACTGCACCCCATAGACTGGTATTGTCTTGGCCTTCGAGGCTTGATTTACACCGGTCTATGGGTCTGTCCTGTGCAGTTCTAGGAGGTCCACCCTCCCAGGCTTCGCCTCCCCTCTTTGGGGAGGAGTAAGTTTATTGCTTACTGCCTGAGGCGCCCCTACCGGTGAATGCCGACGGGGCTGCCCAGGCAATTTTTAAACCCCACCTTCCCGACCCGACCTTGGGTCACATCTTACTTGTGGGAGTAAGATAAAAACTGGCCTTGTGCCCAACTCCTGGAGAGGAGTAAATCAATACTCCTCTCCAGGAGTTAGGCACAAGGCCAGTTTTTATCTTACTCCCACATATTAGATGTTCTCGATACAACTATAATCACGTTGACACACCGGTTTCGCTAAGATGATCAACATTAAGCGAGGTTGAGCTTGGTCAGTATGAGATGGGCGACAACTTGGTACTACCAGATTCTGTATGTGGGAGGACTAACGTGATTAAGGTTTACAGACTGAAAACTGCAGATAGAAATTGTCCGCTAGATAAGCTCTACCGTTCTCAAAGGATAGCGCTGCAGAAAAGACTGAAGATGAGAGAACATGTTAATGATGAGACATTCTGACTAACTAGTAGAGTTAAAAGAATTGAAATCCCGATAGAACTGATGGGATGACCTAATATTTCCAGTTTCTCCTGCAAAAGTTCCACATACTAGGAACTTTCCCTTGCATTGTCTTACGAAAAAGCCAAACATTTTGAGTGGAATGAACAAGAATGGGTCCATTATTAAGATCCGCCCATCAAATCAGAGGGATGAACATTTTTTGTTTAAATTTGCCAGTAAGACGGACAGACAAACAGAGACAGCCCCTTACATGGGATTTATTTTCATTTATTGTATCAATTTAATACTTTTCAAAATAATCTTTGTACCATAAAAATAATTCTCAGCTAAATATTCTTGGAATAAATAAAACCAATGTCACTGACAGAATCTATTTATGACGTCGTCTTCGTCTATTTTGGTACAAATCATTTTGAAATGCGTAAAATGTAAATTTTTGACAACCAGCAACATCAAATATCCAATTACTTTTCTGTATTTGATTTTTGGCAATGGGACGATCTCATTTGGCTTTTAAATGGGGGTGGAAGGTGATAACGTATGTACAAGCGAAGGTGCACACGTATTATTTATTATACAGCTTTACATTTAAAAAATTCTGCTGCTATATTTTTGGGTCAATAAAAAACAGAAAATGTTAATATAAATAAAATATTTAAAACATACCAAAGGTAACACCCAAGTTGGAATTCTAAAAAGTTTTTGGGGAGATTTGGGTTTTCTAATACGTTTTAAATGATTAGAATGGTTTTTATTTCTGAAAAATCTTTTAAAACATTCTTAGAATTTGAAAAATCTGTCATTGAGATATAGAATAAAAGGGAAGTTCTATATAATATCTCCATATTTATCAGTAAGATAAAGTTGCTTTTAAATGAGAAAGCATTTTATTTACCTCCTCTCCGAGAGGTCAGACACAAGGTCAGGTGTGGTTCCGAAAAGCCAGCGCACTAGGATTAGTGCGCTCTCCCTACAAAAAATGCCTGAGCAGCCCTGTTGGCATTCCCGGTAGATGCACCTCAGCCCAACAGCAACAAGCTAATCCCTTCTTAAAGAGAAGGTAAAGCCTGGGACGGTGGACCTCCTGAGACTGAACAGGGCCATGATATCAACCCAACAGAAACAAAGTCAGTCGGACTGATTGTCGAGGACGTATCTCTGATAAATGAGAAAGTATACAAGAATTTAAAGAGACATTTGCCAGGATGTATTTTGTAGTCTATTCTGTAAAGGAACGTCATATTCCAATTTGTGTGTGTTTGTCAATCAGGTTAAAACCCAGAAACTACCAAAGTTCCACTTACAAACATTATATATTCTTATTTAGTATGCCCCCGAACAGGTTATGGTAAAAAAAAAAATTTTTTTTTTTCTTTATTATATTGAAGTAGTTGTGTGAGAGTGAGAGAGAGAGTTCAAACTATTTAGTTGGCAATCCAAGGTAACCCTGCTAGTTAAGAGTAAAGAATTCTCATCTTTGATGCAAAATGGTACGGAATTCAATTTATTTCAAGAAAGCATAACAAGAAAGGATACTAAGCAGCGTCAATCTTTGCATTTAGCAATGAAAACGCTATTTCAAACTGAAGCGTGACAAAATGACTGACAGTTTCTTGCAGAGGTGCGCGGACGTATCTAAAAAACAACAACAAAAACTGACGTTCAAAAGAACGCATCTGAAAGCGGAATGAAAAGAATGACTAGTATTTCATACGCGTTGAATATAAACTTTTCTTCTTTTCACGAAATCATTTGGTCGAATTTCATCGGTTTTGCTGACATGATCAATCAATCTCAAATAAAAATGGTTTATTTTCGATTCTAAACTCTTACTTTACATTCAAATCTTATTTTAATCCAAACTATCACAGACATTTACCAATAATGAGCAAGCATTTTGGTTTTTAAGTTTATTTCTTGCTGCTTTAATAAAATTCTCATTCAATTCATACAAATATTTTATACAATTCTCACCATTTCACAACTGACTGAGTTTCTTTAGATGAGCGCAAAAAACATATTTATCATACAGAAATAAACTTGCAATGGAAAACATTGTTAATTTGTCAAGCTAAAACAGGATGGATGGGAATGCAGTTGCAAACCTATTTAAAGATACAGAATTATTAGAAGCCACAACCGTGTCATTGCTATCATCTTAAAATAATAGAAATAATTATGATTTCAAATTAAAACGTCACATTCATTAACATTTTGTCTTTATTGATAAAAGAATCTATTCATAGTCGTGAAGTTGCTTTATCAAATACATGTTTTATGAAGTTTTTATTAGAAACTAACCGTACCTATTCGGCGTTGCCTAGGATTGTTTTTACTTGCAATCTTTCTTTTTGTTTTGCAAAATGTTTTGTTCCAAACAAACGGAAGTAACTGTATTGATAAATACAGAATTATACTCCCCCCCCCCCTATTAAAAGATGGCATCTATATGAAAATAATTCTGACCCGGTCAAAGTATTTTCAAGAAGGAATTAAATCGAGTTACATCATATTGTTCTTAACATGCTGCAACGACTGACCCACCAAAAGAACTGACGGACCAGAATCAAATATTGATTTTCTAGGAAGAATGTTACCGATGACAAAAATTGAGAAAGATTGACTTTACTTTATATATTAGAGGATTTGTTTCATTAATTACTGATATATGTGCATCATGTGTGTGTAGTCTAGCCACACTGAAATCTGTGATATAGCGAAACTGTGCATGAGATATATATATATATATATATATGATGGCTGCAAACTAGTGTCTGAGCATTGCTGGCCTTTTTGTGAAAAAGAGCAGATTTTGAAGTTTTCAAGCAAGGTTCATGCATACCACCTTTTTTTTTAAAGTGGGGAAAAGCTTTGCACAGAACCAATCCCATTCTCTAAGCGACTGCACACCTCACCTAAAAAGAGCAAGACTACATCATTGGAAGCAACAGTCGCCACATGTGTTATATTAAAGTTTTCCTTCTAGACGTTTGCCTTAAACGAATGTTGAAAGGCATATCTAGTGTTTTTCCATGCCTACAAACACCAACCTGAACATTTCTATGTTCTGGCAAATATATAAACATATACACAGATATGCTAACTGGCTATTGACTAAAGGAAGGTTCATTCGCTTATTAATGGTCTCTTTCCTGCTGGGTGGCTAACCATCCTCCTCATCACAGAAGCCCAGTGGGAGAACCTATTTAGTCACCAATGACTCAACTATGTGGCACATAGTATTGGATTACATGGTACCAGTAGTACATGCATCCATATTAATAAAATCAAGAACATGGACATTAAGAGAAACTATTGAAAATAAGTCATGATTGAGAAAATAAAAATTAAACTGTTGGCTGCAGAATTGTCAAAGTTATCTCCCTTGGACTTATTCTGGCCAACATCAGAGAATGCACTCTCCTGTTCGGGAATTAAAAAATACCCGTTCCACCCATGTGCGTAATTTAGGACGAGATATTCTCGTTCTGGCTGGTCTTTTGAAGTCATTGGACATGATCCGACTGGCTGGCCATCTGTGTATGACCTTTATAAACCTTGATGATACATCTGTCTAGTGCCTTTTCTGGCCGCAGTTGCATGGACTTCCAGAACACAACCAACACAAATTTAACATTTACTTATACATTGTCATTACACATTTTTTACCCAAGCAACATGTGTCTTTACCAATTGTATTGGAACACTAATGTATTCTTTCTGTGGTACTAATGTCTATTGTTCTCTCTTTCACATTATATAGTGTAGCATCTTGCATGTTGCATAACCCCTTTTAGATTTCTCTTCAACAAACTATTTACCTGAGAATAAATGTATATGTACATAAATCCAACTCCTTTCGCTTTCTTCCAACCTTCGTGTGTGCTATCCGCGATAATACAACACAAAAGATGGCGGCCTCATGTTTGGGAAAGATATACCTAGACATGTGGTCACTAAAAACAAAAGCTTGAATATACAATATCCATTAGTTTCCCAAAGCTATCACAAAATAAACTGTCATTATCGTGTCTTGCTTGGAATTGTACAGGGTGGGCAAAAATAAGGGTCCTATTTTTAAAAATTCATAACATTTTTATTTATTGACTTTTTTTTTTTTAAATTTTTTTTTTAGAATAAGTAAAGGACCCCTTCCGAAGCAAGCATGAGCCGTATTAGCCCTAAGGAACGTACCCTCATTTAGAAAACATTATTTTTGCTTAAAAAACTCAAAACAGTGTAAAAAACAATACTTTAGTTTTTGTAAGTTTTAAGAAGTGTTTTTCGGCTAAAATTTGTTTTGTTTATTTCAAAAAATCTCGGAAGGGTCAGTCTACACACACATAAAGTTTGGTGAGTTTAACTTTTATTTTGTGGAAGTTATTCAAATTCAAGTTATTCAAATTTAAAGATAGGACCCTTATTTTGGCCCACCCAGTATTATTTGATTTCTCATCTATCGAAGAAAGATGGCAGTACTCTGTTAAAACAGATACATGAATGAGGAGAGTTGACCACTTGAATGTTAATGGATTTTACAAATAATATATCACTTGTGGTAATATACTTTTAACATTAAGTGTGAATAGAAGTATTAAGAAGAGATGATATTCTACTCTAGAGTTTAAGTACTTCCAAATCCATTTCAAAAGGTCATCTGGTGATACCAGATCAGGCTGCCCTGTGGCTCCCTGAGACGAATTTCACCTACATTGACGTTTTTTTTTTTTTTTTTTGTTTTTTTGTTTGTAAAACTTAATGATGTTCTACAAAACCAAAAACAAAAACAACAGCCCCTCTCCCTTTCTCCCTCCCCTTTTTTATTTTTATTTTTCCTACCCTACTCCCGGTCCTGGATATGACCTTAAACTACATCCGATGGTGAGATCCGGCTTACGGACTTTGGGGAATGTGGAGCCTCCTCTTAATTACCATTGCTCCCAGGTCCACCCTGACCCGGAGTGGTAGTACCTGTTAGGGTCCCAACTATGGGTTAAATAGAAACAGATATTAAAAGGGGAAAGAAACAAAAAAGAGAAGAAAACAAGACCAGATTCGGCATTAAATAACCCAAAAAGGGTTGATATGCCGTAAAACAAAACTACCAAACCAAATCAAAAGGTCATGAAGTAATACATTTTTCTAAGATTAACATCTTTTTTCGTAATTAAATTATTTTCCCTTCTTAAAAAGAACAGTATTTATTTCATTACAAATGTTTTTATCGCCAAAATAAACGATATTCGATTTTTTTTTTTAATCAGATGATTTAATTTTTTTGTTTGTTTGAAATCTAACCGATTGTTTATAAACTGTACATGTCATTTGTCTGGGAAAAAGATACTATCATTGTTACTACTATGACTAATAAAATGTTTAGAAAATAGCAGTAAATGGCAAAAAGTTTTGGATGCAAAAACGTCTTCTCAGAGACTCAGTGGAAGTAGTGTGAGTTAATGGCTAGTTCTTCCTACTTTCTTTATTTCATTAAGACTCACAAAAAGCAGCTGTATTTTTGCTATTATACGATATTCTAAATATATTATTGTTAAGATAAGAACAATCTCAATAGTTCGGCAAATCTGAATAGTACAGCAAGTTTCGATAAGAGAAATTTTGATTGAATCTCGATAAATGTGTCGATACTAAATCTACAGATGGATATTTCGGGTGACATTAGTTTATATAGGGTGGGCAAAAATAAGGGTCCTATTTTTAAAAATTCATAACTTTTTTATTTATTGATCTTTAAAAATTTTTTTTTTTAGAATAAGTAAAGGACCCCTTCCGAAGCAAGCATGAGCCGTATTAGCCCTAAGGAACGTACCCTCATTTAGAAAACATTATTTTTGCTTAAAAAACTCAAAACAGTGTAAAAAACAATACTTTAGTTTTTGTAAGTTTTAAGAAGTGTTTTTCGGCTAAAATTTGTTTTGTTTATTTCAAAAAATCTCGGAAGGGTCAGTCTACACACACATAAAGTTTGGTGAGTTTAACTTTTATTTTGTGGAAGTTATTCAAATTCAAGTTATTCAAATTTAAAGATAGGACCCTTATTTTGGCCCACCCTGTATATTAGATAATTGATAAGAAAAGTCAGAGTCGCATATCCGAGGGTGAATGCCTTTTTTACTCATGTAACAAGACATAGGATTTAGAGATATAGAAGATGCGATTCAGGTTAGGGTAAAGGGGGTTATCGTGTAAAGTGGGCGTGTTTAAACACTAGTGAAAAAAAACACATGACTATAGAATCATTTTATTAACTAAGTTAATCTATATTAATAAAGTTATGAGATAACTTGACGCGTTTCTCGCATCAACTAAACTTTGATAATTACACACAAAATTATTATTTTTTTTTTATTAACTATCAATCGAATATTTATTTAAATAAAAAACTGCAATAGTGTAAAAAAAAAAATTAAATTCTATTTCGCGTTTCATTAATATCCACTATCTTCTTCCCATTCGCTAACAAGGTTGGTTGGTTTTCTTTAATGGAACTTAAACTTATGTGGGTCATTTAATGCCAAGAAAATGTTGTTTTTTTTTTGGGGGGGGGGGGGTATGGGTTGTTATAGCGTTTTTTTCTTTTTGTTATATTTTGTTGAGGAGATTGATATGGTTTAAAAAAATTTTTTTTTTTTTGGCCTGGTGTCCCTGAAAAGGTCTTTAGGGTACCTGCTTCGGTAGTATTTGGAATATATTTGTCACATTCTATAAGAATGTGTTTAACTGTAATGGGAACTTTACGTGTTGGACATTTCGGGGGGGGGGGGGGGGGTCTTCTCCTTTTAGGTGGTGTGAATGTGTAATGTGTGTGTCCGATTCTGATTCTATTCAGTGCCATATCCCATCTTCTATTGTTCTGTAGGTTCTGATTTGACTTCAAGTTGGTGTTTATACAGTTTATTGTTTGGGAACATGTACCATGTTATTTATTTTTATATATATCATTTAATTTTCGTTTCATAATCTATATATTGTTATTTTTTTTATATATATGGTTTAATTTAATTTTCGTTTCATAATCTATATATTGTTATTTTATTAATTTAATTTTCGTTTCATAATCTATATATTGTTAATTTTTTTATATATATGGTTTAATTTAATTTTCGTTTCATAATCTATATATGGTTTAAGTTCTGTAATCATTTTGCTGGCTCCTTTTGCAGAGTGTCAGCCTTTTGGTTGCCCTTAATAGGCACGTGATTAGGCACCCATGCTAAAGCCAATGTTTTACCAAAAGGACAGTTTATCCTTCTCTGCATTCGCCATGTAATCAGCACTATACAGTCTCACTATCGACCTGCTTACTGATTTGACATCTCTGGCTCTTAGCTTATTTATAGTGAAAGCAAAACGGAAGTAAAAAAACTCCTGGACAACACCGGATGATTACAGCTAGTATATATATATGATTGAATTAAAATGAATATAGTCTCCTCCCTCTGTGAACATGCCAACAACATCCGCCATGGTCCCCATTAAAGGGTTATTAACACTTTTTATGAAGGAGAGACTGGAATGCAGTGTTTATCACGTTTTTTTTTATCTAGTATTTTCGGTTCATAAATATTGACTCGATTGCCTAAGCTTTTCTTGTTTGGTCTTTTACGCAGACCAAGAATATCGATTGGTCTTTAAAAGATTTAAGTGTCAATAGGAATTGCTTCCTTGGATGTAAAAGAGGAAGCAGCTATTGATCTATTTAAATAAAGAAAAAAATGAAAACAAAATAAATTCTCGTAAGAATTTACATAGGAAAGTAACAAAATGATTTTTATTTCTATTGACATTTAACCGAAATTCCCGCTTAAATTGTATTTGAAAATTAAATCTGTTAATGAGCCAATGAAGGAAGCATGGTATAGATTAAAAATTATGGCAGTTAGAAGTCATAAAAAAATTTGTTTTTAAAATAGCTGTCCCTACCCAGCGATGCCCAGGATTATTTTTACTTTCATTAATAATTGGCATGACTGAAACATAAAAGATTTTGCGTCCTCTTTAAAAACAAAACAAAAAAAAAAGAAGCAGACCCAACAAAGGGAAGTTACTCTGTATTCGTCAGTACAGAATTTACTTTCTTCGAAAACTTTTAAGATGTGTCATTTTGAAAATTATTCTGATCGGATAAATAATTTCTTAAACAAATTAAATCGAATTACATTTTTTTTCTTGCTAAGAACATGTACCAACGTTGCATACTCCATCTCCCAAAAATTACGAACAAAAATCAAACATTGATTTTGTAGGATGAAAACTATCGATGAGAAAAATCTAAAGACCGACTTTACTTTATTATCTAGAAGATTGTATTTGTCTTCTTCATTGCTTGTTAAAGTTATGTCTTTTAATAAAGAACGTATAAAGTGATATTTTCAGCACAATTACCATGAGTTTTTTGCAGTTAGTTTCTGGAGCGATATAATAAGCCAACTATTTTCCAGCAACAGATTGAATATACATCTTCCATTTTAGATCTGGGGTGAAAGTTACACCTACGAGCTTATCAAAACAAGCGGCTTCCTTAAGGATAGAATCATTCATTTTAATTGGAGCAAGACGAGGATTGGACATTGATGGTGAAAGGAGGGAAGCTTGCTTTTAGAGGTGTTATAATTGCACCACATTCTCCAGATCAGAAGAGAGAATTAGCAAGACCAATGTTCTTCGAAATGCAGCCATAGACAGTTGTGTCGTCTGCATAGATGTCAACAAATGATCCCAGAATATGATTTGGAAGATCATTAATGTAAATCAGAAAGAGAGTTTAACCCAGAATAGATTGCTGAGGTACGCAGACATTAATACTATATGATACTAAGTTTTTTTTTATTATTATAAATAAATTTTAGATTTATAATTTTTATTTAAAGTTTTGGAAAAAAAATTGCTGATCACTGATTATTAAAAACCTCCAAATTATATTCATGATATACAGAGAATTTAATGTAATTTAAAAACTAAAGCAAAGAACTCGTTTCAATTGATTCATTCGATAACTGAATTAATATTGTTCATAGGAAAAAAAAAACTAATTTCAAAATGGAATTTATACAAACGGCTCATGAGTAATTATTTTAAACACGATAAAGAATTAGTATACAATTCGACTGCAATGAACGGCGTCTTTGAATTATGCATGGAAAAAAGAAACCTTTTTGGCTGGATAAGAAAATTAATTTGCTGTATGACTATATCAATGCTAACAAAGCCGATGAAGACATTCTTCATAAATTACTAGCAGGGCGACCATGCGACGACCAGACACAACGATAACAAAATAGAAAAGTTCAAAAAGTGTAACATCTTTTAAAACTTTCCTCTCTTTCCCTCCCTCTGATCACCCCCCCCTCTCTCTCTCTACATCTTCCTTACAACTGGTTCAATATAATAAAAAGACTGACCTAGTTACGGTGTTGTTTGTGAGATAACTACTAGTAAAAAATGACTTTTTTTTTTTTTTTTTTTTTTAAATCTTCATTTGGTCCCTGGTAACCCCAAAAGAATGAATATTGCACTTTTTAAAAATTTTTATTTTATTTATTTTTATTTTTTTTTTTAATCATAAACAGGTTGGGTTGCACTGAATCTGATGATGTAAGGTTTTTAAGCATCTTGTGTAGTTTCCAACTTTTTGCTATTCACACACACACACGATGTTCCTATGTAATAAAAGATAACTTGCAGGCCATCATAAGTTCTATGCAATTTGTGTCTGGTCAATGACTAACAAGCCGCACGTGCATGGTCCCCCTCTGTATGTGACTCAATGTGGCGAGTGTAAAATGCAATAAATTTGGGCAATTTGGGGCATTTTTGACCCCCTTTAACCCCCTGGAGGTGTGAACCAGAATTTTTCTGAGGTCAAGAATGCTCATTTTATATCCAGAACAATTGCCTCTACATTTTGGCCAAGTTTCAGAAAAATTGAATGGATGGATCAAATGTTATGGGAGAAAAGGGTCATTTTTTACCATTTTGGGGGCTTTTGACCCCCTGGGGGCGCGAACCAGATTTTTTCCAAGGTCAGCGATACTTATTTTCTATTAGGAACAATTGCCTCCACATTTTGGCCAAGTTTCAGAGAAATTGAATGGATGGATGAAAAGTTATGGGGCAAAAAATGTCATTTTTTGCCATTTCGGGGCCTTTTGACCTCCTGGGGAGCTAACCAGATGTTTTTTCAAAAATCGGAGAATGTTACTTTCTAACCTGACCAAAGTTACAACTTCATGCAAAATTTCAGAGAAATTCAATGGATGGTTGCGGAGAAATATCCGGACGGACGGACATGCCTCAAAACATAAGTCCCCCGATTTTATAAATCGCGGGACCAATTAGTTCAACATTCGAAGAATTTAGTGAAATAGCTTTTTATTTAAAACAATTTTTTTAAGATGTTTAACATTACAGGAAAAATAATGCTTTGATAGATAAATATTTTGTCAATAAATCTGAAATATTAATGATCGATTAAAATTCTCATAAAATGATCACATGAAAAAAAAAAAGAAAAAAAAAAGTACAAAATATTTTCAGAGAAAAGTGTAAACTTAAAACATTGATTTCACTAAAAAATAATTAAAACCTTTTTGAAAGTTGACCCTAGTTTTGTACTGAAAAACAAAAAGATAATTATCAGCTAAGTTCTTGTCAGTTCTATGAACAGATTGTTAAACAAAAGTTGTATGTTAAAAAAGAACAAGACTCAGACGGAGACAGATTGTTCAACTGCAAACATCTATTTTAATAACCAATAGAAACGAGAAAGTCGGCATTCAGAATTAAAAATGTTTTTACTGATGGATTAAATAACAAAAACAGTTCGACTAGAAGGTCCCAAGTTTTAAAAAGAAGAAAAGAAAACACCTAAAGGTCAGAGGTTACATCGTCCGAAAATCTTATAACAACCAAGAAAAGTTCCAAATAATCAAATTATATAAGATTATCAATCCTCATCTAAAAAAATGGCAAAACAAGGATCAATTAAATATTTGTATTTTATTTCTGGTGATCAGGTGATTTAATTTGTTAAAATAGGTGTGGAAGGTGATAACGTACATACAAACGAAGATATCAAGCGTATCATTATTATATAGATAAATCAAATTGATTTTTCTAATCATTTACCAAGGTGAAGAATTAGAATATTTGATATTATAGGAGTTAGTTCATTCTGGTTGGTGGCTTGCGAAAACAGTCACCGTTTTTGCAACCCCATCCTCGGTTTTGTAACACTAGAGGTACACAGTTGAGTCCTGGCAATGCTGTGGCTCAACGAATCACTTTATTCAACAAGTAACAAGCGAAACACCAATTACTTAATCTGGCTTGTAAAAGTAGCCCAGAAGTGGCCTGTAGCAAAACCGCATTTGCCAACTTAAGTACTTTAGTTAAGTATAAGCAGCCTTAACTACACTCCACAACGAATGGCTCCAAAGACAATATGGAACAAAGGCAAACCATAAAAGAACCCGGCATAAAGAATGCAAGAACCTAAAAATCCGATTAATGCCGAGTATGACAGTTCCTAAATAATAATACAAGATATGCCAACTCATTCTGACCACCTCCATTTTCCATTTTAGGGTAGTATAGACCTCATTTTGATACAGCAATGCAGCTGATGCCACCCTAAACATCTAACAAACACAGCAACATTCTCATATGTAAATCTATTTTTCTTTTCGCACATAAACTAATAAAACTCACATATGACCTCAAAGGTCATAACATGTCAATTATACCTACAGATTTGACAAATTTATATATATATATATATAAATATATATATATATAATTAACGATAAGTGAAGTATCGTAAAGTGATCTATCGTGATAAAGTAAAGCTCTATACATTGAGTAGAGCAATCAATTTTAAAGGAAAGATGAAGATAAAAAATTGCATAAAATGACATAAAATTGACACAAATTTTATTACATCGAAAAGTTCAGATGCAAGGAGTTACACTAATCCTTAAACCATGGTTTTTCAAAGATAAAACTCTTCTCGTCAGAGGATAAAATTCGGTAATGTGGTATTTATAATAAATAAATATTACCTGTTCCATTTCACTTTGAAAATTGAAGAAATAACAGAAAAGGTTGGGAATAAAGAAATAAATGGCCGATATATATATATATATATATATATATATATTAATTTCCAAAATAATTACTTCAAGTATTATGTAACTTTGCATGAAAATAGAGTTATCAGACATGGTTAAGATCTAAATTCCTTAAAGTGAAAATATTTTGGTATTGCTGACTTTACAGAGGTTTCTATAAAAGGGGAGGATGTTGAATGCAGGTGGGGAAATCCATATATTGGATCTACATGGTAAAGATTTTGATGATCATGAGAAAAAAAGAAAAAAATGAGAAATTACACCTTTAAACCGAACCTGCTGATTTAATTTGCACTTTTAAAATGCTATAGAGTGTGAAAGACGGACGGACGGACGGACGGACGGACGGACGTATCTATAAAGGTAAGACTCATTTATGATCTCATGAGTAATTAGTGCAGAGAGATAACTCATCGGAAAGTAGAGTGTAGCAATCAGCTGAACAGGAGAAAACGTATCGGGTTAGAAATCTTTTCCCCGTCGAGGAAGGAGAAAAAGATTGGTTCCTACTTTAGACAAGCTTACAATCAGGAAGTTAGTATTGAATTTTGAAATCCGTTGCAGCTGTGCAACAGAAATCCCCAGGCAAAAATCGTAGTTCCATCAATAAAACACGAGAATTCAACAACAGCTCAAACTATTGACAAGTAAGCTCAATGAGTTAGACAAAGCAGTTTGATATACAAGTGATCCAATTGAAATCAAAGTGTGATCTTATTGACCACAAAATAAATCTCTGCCATTGTGAGAATTGTTATATATATATATATATATATATAATATTATAATATAAAATGAAGTAATAAAATAAGGTGTCAATCAAATTTTATTAGAATTCAAAGTTCAAGCAAAGTATCCTTAAGTCCTTAGCTCATGAGTTTTCAAAGATAATTCTTCTCTTCAGAGGACCATTACCGCAGTTATACTACTACTACAGGTAATAAAATTACGCTTTGAAAATATATAAAATTATATACAAAAATACATAAAAATACATAACCTCAAATATATCAACCCAAAAACATACTTTTTGTTGAATCTATAGAATCTATCCATTTAAAAAAAATTTTTTAAATTTATTTATTTATTTTTTTTTTTTTCGCTCTGCTTGCAAGATTTTTTCGCTCTGCTTGCAAGATGCGACTGGGATTCAATCTTATTTTTGCTCAATTCGGATTTAACGGGTTTTCTAATTGAACAACGAACTTTGACTTGATTTGGGTTGCCCATATCAGGATTTTGGAATTTTAAGTGAGTTTATTGAACTTTCTATATTATTTGATTTATTTATCATTAACATTGAATACTTTTCACTTCATCGATTATTGACACATTTCGCGACTGGATAACTTTGTCAGCTCCTTCAATTTCACGTATATGGACTGCTGTTTATAACTTGGAGTAATCCTCGGTTAACCCTCTGAATGTCTTTCCTGACTATGTTTCTCAATTTGTATGACCTGCATTTTATATTATAATATTAATGCTCTATCCAGTATATTGAGCTTCAGTTTTTATCCGGATGTTTCACTAATTATAAGATATTAGTTGACGCTTATATCTTTTGTTGGATTGCTTCATATATATATATATATATATATATATATATAATGTAAAAATGGAATAAAGGATAAGCAAATCAACAACTAGCAAAAATAAACTCAAAAACACATTGAATAGTTCTACCAAAATATTTCGATTGTTAAAATACAATCATCATCAATTGGTAGCAGAACTTTAATTAAAAACAGAAAAGTTTTCAAATTTATACAAAGAAGGCAATTTTGATAAAAAATAGTCACGTGTAATAAACAGTAGAAACGGAGAAAGAAAGAAAGAAAGGTTAAAAAAGAAAAAGAAAAAATGAGCAGTAGCTCCAAATATAAATCTCACAATCATTGTGTATCGTCATAGCAATGCCTGATTTTTCAAGGTCTGCTTACGTGGCCGTCTATTTCTTCCCCCTTTTTTGGTGATAACCTTTTATCAGATAAAGATGTTTGACCTTTACTTGAAGCAGCCTTCAAACATGGCAGTCTACATAAGAGGC
This sequence comes from Sepiola atlantica, assembly GCA_963556195.1. Classification (NCBI taxonomy): domain Eukaryota; kingdom Metazoa; phylum Mollusca; class Cephalopoda; order Sepiida; family Sepiolidae; genus Sepiola; species Sepiola atlantica. The sequence continues at coordinate 71,714,790 of OY744535.1, forward strand.
TATCAAACGTGATCTATTGAACAATCTCAATAACATCTTGTCAGCTTAAATGATTCGACAAGATCTCTGGCCCAATCTCATACACAAAAAACATAACACATTAAAGGAAGTAGAAGCTGTAATAAGCATAATTCATATTGACTGAAACAATACTAGAAATATAACAGACTTGAAGGGGTTCAATTGTGATCCTATTTACATTAACAAAAAGCATCATTTTTAAAACAAGACAAAAATACAAGGAGTGATAAAAATTAATCTTTATATCAATAACATCAGATAACTGTGCGTGTGTATTTCTGGCGTCTATGTAACGTTGACAATTACACATTAAAGTTTTAATTTCCTATCAATGAAATATTTATTGAAATTAAAAAAAAACAAACAATTGCATAAAAATCGAAATTTAAGAAAATCCCTTTTAAAAATTTTATTATGCAATTAAATCTACCAGAATGCACCCCGATTTCTTTTTAATCAAGACATCTATTTTTGAAATCTTATTAATAGTAGAAAAAGAATGACCCTTCGGAATTTGAAAGGAATTTAGAAATATTTAAACTGTCGAATTGAAATATTTAAAATTCTTAGTAAATCTTCATTTAATAATAAAAATTTTTTTGGATAGATATTTACATCAAATCATTTTATAAATAGAAAAGATGAAGAAAATTAGTTTTATAACAATTTGGTTCAGTTGAAAAAGAAAAATAATTCGTTTAAAAAAAAAAGAATTTTTTTTTTAAAGTAAAAGACTCCTGAGCAACATCTCTACAAGAGGCACGATCCATAGTTCATACGATTAAATGCTCAAAGTTGAAAGTAGCATTGCAAGTCATAGGTTATCTCCCCCACCACCCTCTATAATTTGATGGATGATATTTTGTGACGTCATCTACACCAGTTTATGGATAAAGTGTGTATGAGGACAAACGAACAAACGAGATCCAAAGTTCTAGCAATATTCTAGACCCCACACCCGTATAGTCACAGGTCGTTAGATAAAGGATCTCTCCCTCTCTGTTTTAATGGATGACATCAAAAAATGTTTAAGTGTCCAGCTATCACTCGTCTTGATGACGTCCTCAAGTGTGCATAGAGACAAGATAAGTAAGCACAATCCAGAATTTTAGGATAAGATTTTCTTTCAATCTTTCAGTTGTTAAAAAATCATCACAAATAAATTGACATTTCATAATGTATACACATTTCTGTTTAAGTGCGAAGTAACAATCAGTTCTAAGTGACAGTCTTTTGGAGGTTGAAGGTTCAATCCTCAGTGCGGGTGATACTGACGAAAAGGGAGCAAGATACGCTCATGGATTAAATAAAGGGTTCCGTTCGAAATTCCGTAACGATTCCGGCGTTCGACAAGATGCACCTGAAGGTCGGAAGTTACATCGGCTGAAACGTTGTGAGAATAACATCCAAAATGAGAACAGTAGTCTAAATAATCAAAATTTCTTTTTATATCAAAATGAATTATAATAATTTGCATTTTGCTTGCAGTTTCAGAGTAAAGATAATCTGATTATTAGTCCAACTGTAAGAAAGACCTCAAACTTATTCCCATATTTTACAATATGTGTACAATCTGCATATATATATATATATATATATATATATATATATATATATAGAGAGAGAGAGAGAGATAGAGAGAGATAGAAGAAAAAAGAGTGATAAATATGAGACTATTGTCCAGATTTATTTCAAATTTCAATTGTTCAATGCAAGGTGTATTCAGTAATAAACTAGTGTTTATTATTCTTTCCTTAAGCCAAGGCTTTTCAAAGATCGAAATCTTATCAGAGGAGAAATACAGATGGATAAGTTGGCTTTCGAAAAAACCAAAGTTCAAATATTTGAAAAATATGAAAATTATTATTAAAAATTATTAAAATAATTTTTGTTAAAAAAAACGTATTGAATGAAAAGAAAAGTTCCGTGAAAATTATATATAATATTTATAAATACATATTAATTATCTATTACCTACAGACATCGAACTCCGATCACAAATCGCCACTGATTTGCAATCAAGAGCATTTCCCGTTGGCCACCACAAATTAGCTTGGAATTAATGAGGAATTTAACTTTGTAAATGCCAATCGGCGGGTATTTACAACGAGCAGCGAATAGTGATCTACAACAACAAACTGTTGGATCTCGCAATCTTTTTCTCATATATATATATATATATATATATATGAGAAAAAGAGAAATAAAAAGAAAGAGTCAGTCACTGTTCACATTAACATGTGAGCTTTTGGTCACAGGTCGTCTATGTTGTTTTAATGGATGACGTCATCCTTTTGTTACTTCGTCTATAATGTTATGCACGGATATTTCCGGTGTCTTCCATCTGTATACATGGTGACAAGACAAGTGTACAGATAAATTATGAATAATATGAAGTGGGCAAACATTTTCTATAAAGTCAGTTTAATCATACAAGACTTGCTTAAGCATTATTAAATTCACCGCTTTCATAACGGGACACATTTGGTTTCATTGTGGCTGTACAAGGAAACACATTCAGTTAGCATCAATGAATTCATGTAACAGACATCAGCACACATACTTGTGCATTTCAACCGGCTAATCTACAAAGAGATCCAGGCGTCCGTCTCTACCAATCATTGTATTGTAATTCAAAGTCAACATGCTATTGACGACGACATGCTAATGTAAAAACCAGTCATTGTCTGGAGATAAACGTCTTTAAATAAATGATGGCTGCAGCAAATCATGAAAACGTGGATCATTGTTAGAAAGCCTTCTATGGAAAGTAAATGATACTACGGCTTACTGGCGAAGAGTCATCTATTGTAAGTCTTGATAATAATTGACAATGGCTGGAGCTGCTGTAGAGAATAGAAAGAACAAGAGAGTTTCCTCCAAGTTTGGCGATGTGGCCCACGAAAGAAGATGGTGAAATACGCAGAGAAGAAATAGCTTTACCGTTTGCCAACCGCGCCCCAAGAAGAAGGAAGAACAGAGAGACGAAGCCGCAGCAGAACAAGTGAATAAATCGATCTGAAAATGGTCCCATTATAACGGTAAACAAAGTCTTGTCAGTTTCTCTTACATCATGTTTATGCGTCAAGCATCAGTGCAGAAAAATCGAGTTTCCAAGAAGATTTCAAAGGGAGAAAAAAAAAAAAAGAAATGGCTACACAATGTCGTTTTAGTTTTAAAAGTTTGACAATATTTTACATTTAATCATAAAGTGAACGATTAATGTTTGATTGCAGTTTTCTTGAAATAAATGCAATTCAATAGAAGAAATCTAACAACGTAGATAGTTTTGACGAGAATACATTTAATAGAAATGAAAAAATGGTTTTCATTTTGAATTGTTTTCGCTTCAAAGATTTTGACGGCATTCAGGGGCGAAATAAGAAACTTAAATAATCAGTTCAAATAATGTGTCAAAAAAGTTGAAATATTTAACAATTTTCGTATGAATGTTTCTTATTTACACTAAAAGGCTGACAATCTATGTACTATTAAAAAGTTATGGCGTTTTTAGAGTTTCTTTGTTCTCTATGCAAATAGAAACCCGAATAGTTGACAACAAAGGAATAGGCAGAGTACACGTTACTAAGGCAGTAGCTTTTATGATGTCAATATCAAAGTTCGAATCACACATGTCTAAAGGATTTTTTTGTGAACTGGATACGTGTTTTATAAATTTATAAAGAAATTAACATAAAAAAATTACATATATATATATTTTTTTTTTTAACTAAGTGACCTGTTTTTTTTATAATCTGCAAAAGTAGACAAATGGTATTCGACATTAGTTCAAACCTTGAACCCCTTATTAACATTTCTATTTTTTTTTTATTTCTATAATCTCCAAGTTATAAAGTAAAACGGCGGATTTCCTTTTTATCGATGTCAAGCAAAAACACAAACCCCAAAATATTGTGGCACCCCCTTGATCAAAATGAAATATACTTATCCAAGTACTCGGAGTAATGTAGCTTCAGAATATATATGGTTTCAAATAATAAATACAATAAAAGGTGGCTGGCGTTAACAGAGACCCCACAATATCTTTGTTCCCATTTTGATCAAAATGATGTATATACTACTGTATAATGTATTTTTATAATATGTGATCATGGGGGTCTATCTAAAGAAAACAAAACAAACAAGGGAGGCGTTTGTGAACAAACAGGAATTACAACACAACTTTAGTATTTAGAATAGTTGCAAACTAATCTAGAGTTCCATTTTCTTTACACTAAGAAAGTGTAATTCGTTTCAGTTTCTTTCAAAACATAATTATTCCAGCAAGGAAGATCACAAGGAAGACAATTTTAAATAATGACATAAAACGCTCAAAAATGTAAGGGAGATAATTCCTATTTTAACTTGACCTTCCGAGCGCGGCTGTTGCAAAATTGCAGACGATACTACATTCAAAACTGATTTTATTTGCAAGACAACAGCACAAATATACGCAATACATTCAGCAATTGACGACGAATATGTGCACGAGAAAATGACAATTTTCCATGAGCAACTCCATTTAAAATTCAAGATGGCCGCCAGCACAATATGCCAATTAGTCAAATTTTACAATTTATTTTGATAGTCCTACTTATATGCTACAAATGTCATATGCATTGTTTGGACATACAATGAAAGGTTAAGCTTACAGAGTCATTTTAAAAATAGGTGTAAAAAATCATTTTTCTAAAAAAAGATTCGGTGCTCTGAGGGTTAAAGGTAAAAATATAAATTATCTCCCCTATATTTTAAGCCCCCCCCCCCCCCATATCATTGTGACTTAGACATTATTTTAATTTAAAAATGTAACAAAACTGACATTAATGAAACCCGGGCTGCACCGGTTAAGTACAGCTAATAGATAATCCATGTATGTGTAGAAAAGAACTACATCATACACCAATGATTATGTTTCATATAACATTTCATTTACTAAAGATTTTGAAGAATCTTCAAAAAGCTAATCACTCAACTATGTAATTTGTTCTTTCATTTTAGACATAAATTGACAAATGAAATGAGAAATATAGAGCAGCTGGCTTCAAAACTACTAAAGTTGGCCAATTGTAAATGATTCCCTTTGTTGTTATAGACTTACATTAAACTCAACAGATTGCCCAATATAATAAGTGGAATCGAAAAAGCAACCAAGTGCGTTCAGTTAATCAAAATAGTTTAGCTGGAAAATTAACGTTTTTTGTAAATAAATTAAAAATGTGGCCATAGATCTCAATTTTATACAGAAACTAGCAGAATACCTGTGCGAATCGGCAGTTTTTAAAGGCATAAAAATTATTTTCCATTTTCACATCGTAATGAACCAACGACACTGTGCTAAGATATGAAACAGGTTACACCCCCCCCCCTCCGGAAACATTGTATACTTTGTGTTATTCATTGTAAGCAAAATATTTGTTAAATTATATTTATGGAATCGTTTATTTTATTTTAGGTGAATTATTTGAGTATAAATTATCTTTTCGTTTTGTTCAGAAGAGCATGAAAATGAAACTCCTTTTGAATTTTTTTTTTTGAAAGACGACAAAATTTGAGAAATGAATAAAAAGGAAAAATCTTATATAAAACCTAGTCTGTATGTATGTATGTATGTATTACGAATGAAGAATAATTCAAAATCACTTTTGGAATAAATGAAGTAGATAAAAAAACTTACCATAAAGGAAAGAGTAATATATTTATGTGGGATTGTTGCTTATATCATATAGGTTAAACAATGTAATTAGTCATTTAAAGGAAAAATGTGTACCTAATATTATGGTAAGCAACTACTTGTAAAAAATGTTAATATTTCAGAAAACCAAATGTAAACGTTTATATGAAAGTTAAAGCTAAATAAATTTAGATTTTTTTAAAATCGTGTAAACAGCAGCTGCTGTTTAGGTGATCAGTGAAAGATGCCTCCACTTTAACATTCTTCCTAGCCAGAATGGATATTTTCCAAAAGAAATTGAATCAAATTGCAGTATTTTTAGTGTAAAGAACATAGTACAAGGATAAAAACCAAGAAATCGCTGGTAAGAAGCAATCCTATATGAGTCTATAATCGATAATGTGACTGACTTTTCATTATATATATATATCTAGATATATCTATATATACAGGGTGTCTCAAAAAAATGTACTCACTCGTAGAATGACGAGAAAACTTTTATTTATGAACATAGAGTGAAATGAAATAGCATCGAATACATGAGACAGATGTAATTGAAGAATCATGTTCGCAAATGTTCAAACTGATGACCATTGTTCAAACAAAGCTGATAACGCGCACCAAGGTAAATAAAGGTTTTCTCGTCATTCTAAGAGTGAGTACATTTTTTTGAGACACCCTGTATATATCTATATATATATCTAATATATATATATATATATATATATATATATATATATATATCTAGATGAATAAATGCAAAAGTTGGGCCCATTCTCGCACTAACCGTAAAGTCAAAACACCTTAATTCAAGTTAATTCAATTTCACAATACACACACCAGCTTTTTTATATAGTGTTTATGTATAGCATATAGCAAGGTTAATTAATTTGCATATTGGTTTTGCAATAAGGACATTTTATTAACTATTTTTTTTATTGTTTTTATATTCAGTTATTTAGGTTTTAATATAACAAACAGTTCTGTTTTGCAATATTGTTTTATTTCCTGCACAAATATTTAGCATTTGTGTTCAAATGTTCCATTGTTTAGAGGAACCCACTTGATTTTTAAAAAGTTGCAATCTATTTCTAAATTGCAACTGAAAAGTGAAGTTGATTCTTTCTTTTTCTTTCTTTATGGTCACATTTAAAAGAAATTTATATCGAAATTACAAAAATGTTAATGTTTATATATATGAATAAATGAAAGATTTTTCCATGTTAACAAAGTTTATATATGTTTATATATTTTTATTAACTGTATTCACTTCTAAATAGATTTACCACTCATCATGAATTTTGGAACACCGCTGCTAAGCGTAAAGGGCCAAAACTTGGGCTATATTTAGTTTAATTTAATTTTATGCAAATAACGTAGAAAGGGGTTGAAAGCGCTTTGTGAAAATTCAGATACATCAGAGTTTCGTGAAATCTTAATAAATCATCAATTTAATAAATATTTCCCAAATTTCAATTTCATTAAGTATTTTTTGGGGGCATAATGAGCAAAACCTCCCATCTGAAAATGCAAATATATCAGATTTGCATCGAGTTTGATCCATAGCCAGTAGACATCAATTATGCAAGATTCCCTGAATGTCAAGTTTTTAAGACCCTTAAATTTTAGACATTTTCTAGAATCAAAATTCATGTAATGGATTTTGATCAAAATTAGAATAAGAATTCCAGACATAAGGTTTAGTATCATTATATCTTGATTTTAATTTTCGTGATGGGATATAAAAGTGGTGCAAAACTTCTGTTTCGGAAATCAATTTTACCCTTACTGGGACAGATATTCTAGTAATATAAATATATATATATATATAGGATGAAAAGGAATTAGAAAAGCGACGGAGGCAGATCTTTTTTCAATTCAGTTGTTCAATGCAAAGTATATTCCGCAAAAAAGCAATTTATTTAATTATTTTTTTCCTTAAGCCAGGCTTTTCAAAGATCAAAATCTTAGAGGAAATTGGTGGGATAGATAAGTTGGTGAAAAGTCAAGATTTAAAATCTGAAAAAGTGAAACAAAGATTGTGGGGAAAAAACAAGGCAAAAAGCTGCCCAAATGCAAGCAAGTGTCCGATTGTCAAAAAGTCCAGTGGAGAAACATTTTATGATTTTCAGCCCAGGAAAACTTTATAATATGGCTAACATTTCCTACCTCACGAATTACTGAGCCTTGTTGCATCCACGAACGAACCCTCTATTGAACTTTTTACCCTCTGGATTGTATCTATTTTGGCCGCACCTGAAGACGTTGGTTTCTGGAGTTTAACTTTGAAACCTCTCAATTTATTTCCTGTGCTGTCTAACAGCCTACCTACAAACCACTTTCTCTGCAGGACTTTTTGACACCGGATTTTTTTTTACAATCGGACACTTGCTTGCATTCGGGCAGCTTTTTGCCAACTTATCTATCCCAGCAATTTCCTCTGATAAAATTTTGATCTTTGAAAAGCCTGGCTTAAGGAAAAAATTAACTAAATAAATTGCTTTTTTGCGGAATATAGCTTGCATTGAGCAACTGAATTGAAAAAAGATCTGCCTCTGTCGCTTTTCTAATTCCTTTTCATCCTTCTATCTATCTGCTCTATCTGGTATATTGAGCTGTACACTTTTCACAATAGGTTTTACCTTTCCTAAAAGTTCGCTTTTAGTTCTCTACTTTATATATATACATATATATATAGGGAAGTTGAAAAAGGAATACCGAAAAATATTATTTATGTATTCATCAACGTTTCGTCTTTATTACAAGACTTCCTCAGGATGATTATCTGAAGAAAAACAAACACAAGTACCAAATGTTTGAAACAAGGTGATGGCGGGTGTAAGGTTAAAATTGGAGCCGCTTATGAAAAAAATAAATTATGAGATACAAATAGATGGTGGTAGTGGGAAATTGAGTTTGCAGTAGAGAGGTTGGGGGGGGGGACGGTGGCGATTGGAGTTATAAGATCATGATGGTAGGGGGAGAGACATTACAATAATTGTGGAAGGAGTAGGGCGAATATTGGTAGCGGTTAGAATTGATTTAAACTATGAAGAGGGAGGAAGGGACATGAGACATGTTTATTGAATCTTTAAAATTAGCCTTGAGATGAGAACGGGAGAGTTAAAACATTAGGGTCGTGTAATAGGAACAGTGTAGGAGGAAATGGGGCGAGGGAGGGGGAGAAGGCGAGAACAAGATCAGGTGTGGGGAAGGTGTCCACATTTGACACCTACATATATGTATATATATATATATATATATATATATATATATATATATAAATAAAATTCTGATGTTTTGTTCATAGTAGTCAATGCAGTGAATACTGTGTTTATATAATTGTGCTTAATAATATTTAATAGAAATTTTTATTTATACAAGTCTATATTTGCTTACATATGTGTAGACATGTTTCAGCTACAGCTTTAACCTTGTCAGGCCAAATTGTAAGGATGTAAACAAAAAAATATTTAAAAAGGTGTACTTTCTGTCAATATTTACAAACTGCAAAGGGTTTTGAAGATAAAAACTCCCTATAGCCGTATAAATTCTGAAATTACATTACGCATGTCACTTGGATATGTATATTTCATTTTGATCATTATTGCACGATCAAAGTTCAAGTTGGACATCCATAAAAATGAAATACATTTTACTTTGTTTATAACTTTAAAATTATAGAAATTAAAATAATAAAAATGTTAAGGGGTTCGGGGCTTGGAGCAGAAGTGCACATTGATCCCTGGGAAATGCTGGGTGTGCGTTGTGGGGTTTTAAAAACACTAAATTTACCAAAATTTATTTATATCAATGTCACTTTACTTATATTCCCTCGTACTAAATAAATGCTGGGTCCCACCTCAATTTAATTCATAAGATGTAAACAAAAAATAAAAAGGTAATATGGTGTTATGGACAGAGCGGAAAAGGATATCAGGTTTCTTATTCAATTTCGCACAACACTGGGTCTTCCTGCTAGTATAGCTTCGAAAATTATATAAGTTGTCACCAGACATGAAAGATGTAAATAACATTAATTTGGCAAAACATTTTAAGTCTCTTAAGTGTGGATATCAATCCTTTTACTGCAAGACTTCAGACTAAAAGCTAAAAACAAAAAAAGAAAAAAGTGAAAAATAAAAGCAAGTACTTGATAAGTTGAGAATCATTTTGATTATCAATTAAAGAGGATGCCACCAGCAGGTTAGAAAATGATACCATAAAACTGATTCATACAAATAAGCCGAACACTTCGGAACTGGGAATGGTTATTTTTTAATTCAAAGAGGATTTCACACTTAACTGCTACAACATTAGTCTGGTTTTACATAGAACTTTATTTCGGAGAGAAAAACAAAAGTTCTAAGTTTGTACGATCGTATAAAGGTTTGTACAGAAATCGCCACCAGCTTCTAAAGCTGCCTGGAAACCGCATCAACTGATTTCACAAGGAACTTTTTATTTTTTTATTTTTTTTTTTTACTAATGAGTCAACACTTATCAAGGTTAAAAACCCACTCGAAGATTAGGGTCAACAAGATAGATAGAATGACATTAATGGTGATGAATACTATGAGGGTATTGAAAACAGCAGCCGACCCGGAAAACAGCATCCCCCCCCCCATTGTCAAAAACATCGCTCGTGGAATGTGAGAACTAAAGGAAAAAAATAACGCATGATTCATAACACTTGCTCCCCCATTCATTTCTTCTAAGAATGATATTTCAGTAATAACTTACAAGTATAGGGCGTTACTTTCCAATCACCCTGTATATTATTAAAATGTTATGCTGTTTTTAGAGTTTGTTCGTATACCAATAGAAACGTGATTGGTTGACAAAAAAGGAATAAGCAGAGTACACATTACTAAGGCAGTTGCTTTTACAATGTCAATACTAGCCTTCAAATCTCACGTAAGTGTAAAGTACTTTAAAACTGGATACATGTTTTACAAGTTTAAAAAATTAACATAAGATAAATATATTTACAAGTTTAAAAAAAATTAACATAAGATAAATATTTTTACAAGTTTAAAAAAATTAACATAAGATAAAAAAACTTTACATAAATATTTTTCTTAAAACTGTTATCTTTTGTTTTAATACACAAAAAAAAAAAAAAATAGAGAAAAGGTATTTGTCATTAGTTCAACGCAAATTATTGCGTAAAAAATTTCTCATGTTTTTTGCAAATAAAAAGCAATACGTAAATACATTCATCGTGGTTAATTACTCTCTCATGCAATTACTCAGTAGCATATTATTTTCCACAAAATTTAAAATATATTTTTTTTGTAGTAGCTATAAAGCGATAGAAGCTAGGTAAATATGGAAATTGACATACCCAAGTACTGCACCAACACCGCTCAAGAAACACGTGTAAACTAGTATATTTAAAATATTAACGCAGTTTAAATTTAGAAATATTTTCTAAATGCATTTTAGAATAAAACACTTATCACACCAAAATCTTATTTAAATGACTGAATTTGATATAATATTGTATTATTCCGGAGTGACCTAAAAAATTGCCACCCATCGAATCGTGAATAATGCCTTACTTGTCCTCCAAGTTTCAATAATGAATGTCCAACAGTCTTTGTTTTATCGCCATTCAATAATAAGCGCACCTTGAGACGACGTACAAAATTGTCAATAACTTTGATCCACTCCTCCCTTGGCCTTAACTGGATTTTGGCTGTGATTGCCTTCTTCAGTCTAGGAATAGTCTGGGGATTGATTTGATAGACATTATCTTTGAGATAACTCCAGATAAAAATCTGGCAAGTTATGATCCGGTGAGTGGGAAGCCAATTTAGGATCACACCTACTGATAAGACGACCACCAAAGTGGCCCCCCCTCCCACCACTGACTGAACAGGAAAAAAATGCTTGCTTAAATCGAGCCCAAAATGTTATTGTCTGCAAAATAAATCATTTGCAAAGATGGACGTTGCTCATTTCTTTGTACCGGATGCTTATCTACAACCATTATTTTCGGATTGCGCACACTTTTTGCAGGCGCAGCACACAATTCGTCGACACTTTGACTGACGTGGCTAGTCATTATTACCAGGGCAGTGAGCAATTCATTGTTCGTATCAGCTCTACTACAAATCATTAATAAATTGTTTAAGAAATATTAAGATATTTTTTTGCAAGTTCTTTTGAATAACTTCTTTTTTTGGTTAAGAATGTTTGTATTCCAAAAGTTGGCAGAGTTCCAGACAATGAAACTATTTGCTAATAAAACATTTTTGTTTTAAAATCTCAAGAATAATTTCAAAGTTTTCGCATATTTCATATGTGTCTGAAATTAAACTAGAAAATTATTAACAACTATTTTTGTATTTATCCGGCATTGACTCGATGGAACTTTTGAGAAGTTTGAATTTATTTTTTTACCTTCTGAACATTTGGGATGAATGAGTTTAGATATTAAGAATAGTCTGGAATGAAATTTTTTATTTTTTTTTTTATTTTAAAAATTTTTTAAAAATTAAATTTAAATTGAAATAAAAATGATTTAAATACTATTTTTTGTTTAATAGTTGAAATAGAAACTTGAAATCGCTTTTACAAATTTTAATTTTTTAATTAAGTAGAAATCTTGTAAATTTTCAAAATTATCAGCCAAAAAAAATAAAAAAAATATTGAAACGTTATTAAGTAGTAATACTAATTTTTTTACGACAATCAGTACGATAGCGGCTTGTTTCTGTTGGGCTGAGGTACGTATTTTTGTGGTCCTACGTCCACTCTCCTAGGCCTTACTTTCTCTCTTTGATAATCACCTGAGGTGCCCCTATCAGGGAATGCCGATGGAACTGCTCAGGCTTGTTTTTGTAAGCCAGAGTGCACTTCTAGTGTGGTGGCCTTTCAAAACCTGACCTGACCTTGTGTCTAACTTCCTAGAGAGGAGGTAAATAAATATCCGATGTTGTCTGGGAGTCTACTTTTATTTTACTTTTTAGCCTTTAAATCCAACTTTAATTTGAAATATCTTGTTTCGAAGGTTTGTTTTTCTTTAAAAATTAAGCACATTTTGAATATGTGCGTTCCTCTATTTCGAAAGTTGTCTTTAATGTGTATGGATGTTAGATAAACGTTTTGTTTTTGTTTTTTTAACCGGAAGTAGGCACATTGTGGTTAATTTCTATGAAATTAAATTATTTAAAAAAAAAAAAAAAAAAGTGATTAAAATAAAATTCAGTTGGATACTTTTTACACTTTTGCATTTTTGATTTCAATTAATAGTAAATAACAAACCGCGCGTGCGTGGTCCCCCTCTGTATGTGACGAGTGTAAAATGCAATAAATTTGGGGCATTTTTGACACCACTTTGACCCCCTGGGGGCGCGAACCAGAATTTTTCTGAGGTCAAAGATGCTCATTTTATATCCAGAACAATTGCCTCTACATTTTGGCCAAGTTTCAAAAAAATTGAATGGATGGATCAAACGTTATGGGAGAAAAGGGTCATTTTTTGCAATTTTGGGGGCTTTTTACCCCCTGGGGGCGCGAACCAGATTTTTGCCAAGATCAGCGATACGTATTTTCTATTAGGAACAATTGTCTCCACATTTTGGCCAAGTTTCAGAGAAATTGAATGGATGGATGAAAAGTTATGGGGCAAAAAATGTCATTTTTTGTCATTTCGGGGCCTTTTGACCCCCTGGGGAGCTAACCAGATTTTTTTTTTAAATCGGAGAATGTCACTTTCTAACCTGACCAAAGTTACAACTTCATGCAAAATTTCAGAGAAATTCAATGGATGGTTGCGGAGAAAAATCCGGACGGACATGCCTCAAAACATAGGTCCCCTGATTTTATAAATCGGGGGACCAAAAAAAAATTATGCATAAATCACAGTCACGAGAAACACGGACACAAAAGGAGGTCACACTATTTTATTAATATAGAGACTAGCAGAACCCTGTGAAAATTCCAGTGCTTTCAACATCAATCCGTATGATTTGCTGGCAATAATATTATTCTTTTTGAAATAAATGTTTGTCAGGGTCAATATTATTCAGATGATCAAAAAGACTTTAATCTTCAGTAAAATAATTGATACTGTTAGCTAAATATTCATCGTTTATTTAAAATAGTAGCAATTTAGTTTTTAAGACAATAAATATTGTCTTATTACCATAAAAATAATTGTCAGCTAAATATTCTTCAACTCAATAAAATAAATTTCACTTTTTGAAATGTCTTTATTTAAAATCGTACTGTTTTAGTCGATGGGATGACAGAATTCGATTTTGGAACGATTCATTTTAAAATAGGTAAAGTTGGAATTTTTAATAGAGCGGAATCAGATTAATCACCAATCACCATCTTTGCTGATTGGACGATCTCATTTGTTTTTTTTTTTTTACATGTGTGTGAAAGATGATAATGTACATCCAGGACCGGTGGGACAGTTATAAAAGTGTGGGGGGGGGGTTAAACACATGCATATATAACTTCATTATTGATGACCGTAAAGTGGGGGGGGGGGGGCTAAGTCAAAAAGTGGGGGGGCTTGCGCCCTCCCGTCCATGCATAGCGTATTATTATATTAATAGAGATTCTTAGTAATTGCATTTAAAGATTTCAAGCTAAATTCAAATTGAAGTTTAATACAAAACTAAAATGTCTTGTGCTAATATGCACATTTGTAAAATAATTGTTCAAGTCATTTTTTTTTTTTTTTGATATGTGCAGAAATTGCTTAAAAATTAATTTTTATTCAAAATAGTCACATTATATAGAGTAAAAAAAAAAAAGTCGGCTACTTTAATCTTATTAATAGACTTGAAGAGCTACCCGATGTCATGGATAAGAAAATAAACAAGTTAGCAAAGTGTAACATCTTAAATCATCTCTCAATTCGTTCAATATAAAAGAAAGCAAAAAAGAACACTGACTGACCTAGTCTCAGTGTCTTTTTAAAGAATTACCAGTAGGAATAAAGATTTTTTGACCCACAAACTAATTTGGTCCCTGATGACCTCAAGCATATGAATATTAGTACAGTATTTAATTTTTTTACCATAACCAGATCGGGATGATACTGAATCACACTATGTAAGGTTTGTGTGTCTTGCTTGTGTAGTTTCGAATTTAAGTCCAACATGGACACGCACGACTTTCCTTTATAAAATAATAAAAACCAGCTAGCATCTGCTTACTTTATGACCATTCGAAGGTGATTACGAAGCCTTTAAATTCTAGGAGAAACTCATTTTCGGCTTTTAGTATTCAAGATTAAAGACAGAAGTGAAATATTACAGTTCCTAAACAACAGGCCGCATGAGAATTTTTTTTATGTCTAATCAAAGAACGCATTCTTTGATAGTTCTTAAACGGAAGTCATTGTATATATATATATATATATATATATATATATATATATATTAGATGAGAGAGATATATATTATTCCCACGTGCTTTGGTCATGAATAAGATTCCAGCACCAATAAATAGGTTGGAGTGTCCATGAGAGATGCCTATACATAAAAAACGCCCTTTTTTCATGAATGGCATGCGTAAAAAAACGTGGATCAATAAAGCAGTGTTAGGATAATAGAAAGAGAAGAGAACCTCTTCGTCTTCTTATTCACAAATGTTCAGGAATGAAGAGAGCAGTCATACATTTCTATTGCAGAAGGAAAAATAACCTTTAGTGAAAGGTTTTAAATAAACTGTTTTATTGGTGCACAGGTGCCCGGCATGCGTCTTTCTTGCTAAATCAGAAGAATTAATAATGAAAAGATGCCAATCAATATTTTTGAAAATGAAAAATTTTTTTTTTTAAATGAATGTAGCAATTTTAGTGAGAATCATAATATCTGACCGCAGTTGCATTCAAGGGGATTGTACTTTTATTTTGAACATGAACAGTATTTTTTTAAACTCCAGTTTTGAAAGACAAGGAGTACTGTACAGTTCAGCAGTTGTTGCACACTCCTAACTGCACTTCTCCTGAATCGGCACCACTTAAGTCTAATTGTCAAGGAGAAATCCAAGATATTTGAAAGTGTTAAATATCCATCTGCAGGATGATCTTAACGATTGCATTGGGAATGAAGTAAACAAAATATTAACATTCAGGTGGCAATAGCAAGACAGAGATGCCACCTCTGTGGGCAGATGAATAACATTCTCAAGCCGTAGAAAAACAAGGAAACCACCTGGATAAGTAGAAGAGTAGCAGCCACCTACATGAAATGGAAATACACCCGTTTGCTAAAGGCCAAGCCTTTTCCGGCATGTTGCCTGTGTAACTTCCTGTAGCCATGCCTTCATTCAGTTGCACATTATTTATAAAGAATATGCAACTGAAGGGAAGCGTAGCTACAGGAAGTTGCATAGGCAACATGCCGGAAAAGACTAGGCTACATTGGGTTGCATAGGCTAGATGCCAGAAGCAGCGTGGCAGTTTGAGGATGCTAGGGTGTCTAAAAATGATACAGTACCTGATTTGATTTTTCATATGGGGAAAGTGTCTGGCTAGAGAATTCAAGATTTTGACTCATCAACTCCTGTTTGAGCATTCCAAACCTCTACGACTCACTCAATACTCATCGCAACTCAACAATAAAGATATACCATTATATCTTTATGTACAAGTTTTCATTTTTGTCATAGACAACTCAAGCGGAACATAATGAAACATGCCACATACAATATGTTAGAGATAACTTTTATACTTTTTTGATATTCTTTCATTTCAGAACTATTTGAAGTATTTAACAGCGGTAAAATGCAGCGGATAGTTGTTCCTGTGAAATATTGGTGGGTTTGAGAGCTGGAGACGAGGGATGAATGGAAAGCACTGTAACATTGGAAGAGAGTAACCTGTATGATGGTGATTCGTGCCCGTTTAAAAAATTCAGAAATTTTAGCTGAAGCCGACCTCTTAAGATGTGAGTTGGAGAATTGTGATGGAGATGTAGAAGCAGGATCATAGTAGATGTCCGCACAATGAAATTCGTGAAGTAGCTATAATAAAAAATATATTTAAAAGTGTGACCAAATCCAGGATGACAATGCAGATCTTGGCGAGAGAGATGGACCAGCACAACGTGCAGAACAACAGGTGGCTAGCCTACAGTCCTCACAAAGTCCCGGGTATCATGTAGATTACATTCCCTTAAACTGATTGTGTTTCCAGCGAAGGAGACATGTTACTCCACATCTATGGAAAGAGACCCACTCAATTCAGATGGCTACATTGAGTTGCCCACTATTATAAAGCGCTTAGTGGAGAGGTTGGCTGCAGAAAGGTCATACAGGTGGCAGAAGAGCTATTGTGTCACATCTCCCAGAAAACTCAGAAGTGGCTGTCTGAGAACCCCCCCCCCCCCCAAAAAAAACCTCACCTGATTGCAGCCCTATTAACTATTATGTGTGGGGGTCAGTTGAGAAAGACACCAACCATACCGCCTGCAACAGCAAGGGCGAGCTGATTGCTAAGATAAAACTGATCACGTGCTACAGATTCATTTCAAACCTGAAGGCCGTGGTGGAGACTCAGGGCAGCTTCTTCAAGTGACCTATTTGGCAAAAGATAATCTAAGATGTGTATCTAAGAGATACACATTGAATTGATACATTCTCAAAATGCATCAATTATTGGCCAGGATATGCCGTTTTTTCTTTTCTCTTCCAAAACTTGTTAGATTTATCACAAACAGTCCAAACAAATGAAATTACTAAAGATAATTTAACGTAAATGTCCTGAACACAACTGAAATGCATGCATTGTTGGAGATAAGCATTTTAGAGAATGCATGGGACAAGTAAATAAAATTTTGATATTATCTGGGAACTACTCTGTCAACGAGTAGAAAAATGCATACTGAAATGGCTAAAAGAACCAGGGTTGAATATCTAACAATAGTTACAACTCATAAATAGCATGCTTGACAGTGAACACGTCAGATTCATGAAAACCATATGAAAATGTAGAGATAAGTGGAAAAAGTCCACAGCAGGAAGAGATGAAGCCTCGATATCTTTTGTACTTCAAAAATGAAAGCAAGTAATAATTTAGGGGAGATAACTTGAATATCGTTTAATGGAAATAAATCTTAATATACTGTGCTCAAACCATTTTGTCAAAAAAAGGCAAAACATTATAACTAAGTCGATATAAAGTTGTTTAAATTTTCTAAACTTATCGTTTCTCTTGTTTCTAAATTGTCGGATATTATATCCATCGTCTCTTTCCCAAATTGATTAACAAAATCCCATAAAAATAGCAATAAGCTGGAAAATGTTGCATTTTGTAAAAAGGAAAAGTTTTTATTTTAGGAGTTGATTAATAATATATTTTCATCCATTTTTACATTTCAAAAAGTAAAAGAAAAAAAATTATCATGAAAAGAAGTTTACATTTCTTTAATTTACACAGCAGATTTGGTAAAAAATGTTTTACTCGAATCTAAAGTGGAGGAAATTATGAGAGATTTAATTGGACACAGATTTCCATATATAACAATGTCTTCCTTGTAATTCTAAAATTAAAATGCATTGGACAATATCTATGCACAGAATAAATGAAAATAGAATCATCCAATACATCGGATATTTTCTCGGAAATCTATTTTTTCACAATACTTTCGAAGAGGAAATAAATATTGTAACAAGGAATGAAAAACTGAAAATAAAAATATTGTATATTTAATAAGCACAGATTCCTATGGCGATTCTAGATTTATCCTAAACTAATATAAATACAGGATATATCAATGGTTGAAATAAGTGTCTTTCCTGGTAATGATATTGGTTCGAAATTAATCATGGAAAAAATCTGGCAGGGTAGCAAAATATCTAATTGAAAAAAAAAGGAACATGATAAATTTACTAGAATCTTTTTTTTTTTTAAATATCAGATATAAAAAATTCAATATGTATACCGGACCTTGTATAGGGTCGCTATATAAATAGAGATTAATGGATTCCATTTAGATTAAGTTAGAAATATATAAACATATATGCATACCTATGTATAGGATTCACTCCTAGACTAATTAACTGATATTAAGAATTTTGGAACACAGCTACGAGGCGTAATGGTGGGTAATGAGTTTGATTTAGTGTTATGCAAAGGGGGCAAAGAGGGGGTAGAAATCCCTTTGAAAAAAATCATAACTGATTTTAGTGAAATTTTAACTAAGACATTAATTAATAAATATTCCTCAAAGTTCACTTACTTTGGAGTATTTTAAAGGGTTTTTAGGGGGCATATGGGCATCATCTCATTTGAAAATTCAAATATTTCAGATTTGCATGAAATCTGATCCATAGTCATTAGACACAAATTAAGATTCCTCGAATTTGAAATTCTTTTTAAGATCCCTTAAAGTCAAGTCTCGGATTTGAGATATTTTTTAGAATCAAAATCATGTAATGGATTTTGATCAAAATTGGAATAAGGATTCTAGGCATAAGGGTTAGTATCATTATACACCGATTTTAATCTTCGTAAAGGGGACATAAAAATGGTGCAAAACCGTTCTGTTTGGGGGAATTTCTTTTACTCATCCTAGATGGGTATTTTAGTTTAGAATAAAAACGTTTTTATTTGTATTTGTGATTGAGAAAAGTAAAAGGGCATTCAGTAGACAAGAACAAATGGCAAAGTTCCTTTTAAAGACAGGCTTAGATCTGATGACCTCACATGGATGAGAACTCAGATGTGGAGAAAGTATATTTAGATAGCGAGGCTATTCAGGAGTTTTATTTCCTTGGTGATATATTTACAACAGCTGGTACTCGAGTTAATAGTGGATTGAATAAGTTCAGGGAATTTCTGCCATTATTAACCAGCAGAGCATTACTGTTGTCGACCAAGGGAAGAGTCTATCTGGCCAGTGTAGGTTGAGGACATGTGTTGCATGGAGAGAAATGATACGAGAAAGATACGATGGATATGTAATGTGAGTCTTATACAAGCTTAGATCTGATGACCTTAGAGGGAGATTAAATCCTGACAGTATGCGACAATGTATGCTGAACAGGAAACGTTTGGTCATATTGAAAAAAAAAAATGGGTAGTAGATGTAGACAGTTGAGGGAGTTAGGTCAGTTGGCAGAGGAAGGTCAAGGAAAACATGGGAGAAAGTGATAAAGATGAATTTGAGAAAAAATAAGGATACATCAAGATCTCGTTAGAGATCGGTTATATGGAAGTCAATTTCTAAATGCCAACATAAAATCAACGTTAAATCGATGATGATGATCAGAGTTCCTTTTCATAACAAGTAGTGAACAAGATTAGCAAATATCACTTTATCAGTATTTTGACAATTATTTTAAACCATGTTCAGAAACTTGGCATCAGAAAATATTAAGATTTATTTAAAAATGTGAATGAAAAACAAACTATTTAAATAATTAAACATTATAAATAACTGAATGCTTTCGAGGTCAGAGTTCAAATTACTCTGCAAGAATAACACAGGAGCTAAAAACAAAACGATAGATTGAAAATTTGAAGCAAACAATCTTTGAGTGAACACTATTCATTATGTGAATGTAACATTTTTTTGTACTTCTGGTGACATTCATTCCAATGCAATTGAGCAGGTTTCCTCCCTAGCATGAAC
Source organism: Sepiola atlantica (assembly GCA_963556195.1). Taxonomy (NCBI): domain Eukaryota; kingdom Metazoa; phylum Mollusca; class Cephalopoda; order Sepiida; family Sepiolidae; genus Sepiola; species Sepiola atlantica. The sequence continues at coordinate 71,735,091 of OY744535.1, forward strand.
TACATCTAGAACCATAGAAGCCACGGATCAGCCATTCACAATTCGACCGCCAAAGACCAACCACCTGCAGGCCAGAGAGCATTGCATTCGCCAGGAAAACAAACTTTCTTTAGAATTTGTTTAAGGGACTCAATACAGTCCCTTGGCTTTTAGTAAATCGCTTATAACACTGAAACCTTCATTTTTATACCCAGCAGATGATGAGTTCGTCCAGTAGAGGTGAGCAATGTTACATAGCCCATGATCCAATGTATAGGCTAGCAGAAGTACTTCTCCACTGTCCAGCTCAGGAATACCAGACCTTGTAGGAGACAGAGGCTACACTCCTGCTGAGTCAGTAACTATGGTGATGACACAGTAAGAAGATTTAAAAGAATACATGATAGATCAATAGAAACTGCAACGTATCTACCAATGATTGGGGTTTGATTTGTTTTGTTTTACAGTATATCAACCTCTTATGGGTCATTTAATGGCGAAACATTTGTTGTATGGTGAAAAGTTTTCATGCTTCAAGTTCTTTATATGTTCAAGTATTTATTCATGGTGTTTCGTTGAGTGAAAGGGGGGGAGGGAGGAGAATTGTTTTTGTTTTTTTTTTATTTTGCAGAACATGATTAAGGAGAAAAACAATAAAACATCAATGTTTGGTGCATTTTGGGTCAGGAAGCCGATATCTTCAGACAGTCTGATCCGGTAGCACCAGAGCCAATGATTGGGGAACCTGCCGCATGACAATGTGCAACCAAACATTTCAGACTTTGATTTCATTTGAAAATTCATAAACTGTAATACATCTTTTAAGACATTCTTTTTGCATGATTAAAAATATGTCTTTACTTTTATATCATGTTTACGGATAATATAGAAATAAAGACTTATTTTTGCTATCTAATTTATATAAACGTTTACGGTATGTACAGACACTATGTAAATTAGATGGCAAAATAAAAAAGCAACGCTGAAACCAATAAAAGTCATCCTTTCTCTAAACGCCTGCAGAAACATTAAACAGAATGGTTGAAACAGAATACAGTGAGAATATATAGCTCAGTGAGTGATAGGTAACTTGTTCAATTAATTGCAAATTACGGCTAATTAGAAGAGTAAAAATGGAATTTGCTTCAAACATAAAACACCTTTGTTAATTATCTACATTTATACAGGATGTCGGCAAATCTTGAAATAATAGTTAAATAAAAAAAAGACTTAAATTCATGATGAGTGTTGCTGATGAAATCAGCAACACTCATAAATGTGCCAATAACATTCAAATGAGCCAATAACATTCAAATGAGCCAATAACATTCAAATGAGCCAATAATGTCATAGGCATATTTGGCAACTAATTTCACAATTGCAATAACTTATTGATAATTATTAACATAATTCTTTGAAATTAGCATAAAGCGCGAGGACAAATGGAATTAAAATCGTGGAAACATTAATTTGAAATTCTTTATTTCACCAGTAAGAAAGAATTCTGGACTCTTGAGTACATGAAAAAGTAGAGAATAAAAAATACTAAAAAGTTCTTGCAACAAATAGAAATATTTTTTTGCGCTACAGTAAAATGTTAATTACTGTCTAAAAACATGGAAGGAACTCTTGTTAAAAAAAAAAAAAACGATTCAACAAAATGATTATCTAACTGCACTCAAAACACATCTTATGGACTTTAAGACAAATTGCAAATCCGATATCAGTCGCAATTCTTTCTCTGGACAATCAATTATAAAATCCTTTGCACAGATCTCTTGCATGTTTCACGGTCACATGCAAATTACTGACACCTAAAAAAAAAAACGTTTTAATCTCTTACAAATATTGGCTAATCGACAGGAAAGGTATCGTGGGTGTTTAGGGATCCGGTGAATGTGAACCTCTACCGTCATAGTTCCTTGTCGGTCTGATACAAAACACCAAGTGATGATTTGTTGCCTAAATAAATACATTCTGATAAAATAAAAAGTTGCGAATTATAATTTGATATAAAATAAAATAAAAATGCTGCAACGATTTGTTAGATTTTTGAAGAAAAAAAAAACGAAAAGAGATTGAAATTACCTTACCACCAGTCTGCTATGATAAATGTACCTCGATTGTATTCCATTTCAGTGAAATCATTAACTTACCTGTAAAGAAAAAACAAAAAACATTTTAAACAATTTTAATCGAATGAATTTTTTTTTTTTGACAAAAACAAAAAAAGAACAAGAAATAATATTTGATGTTTCTTTACAATAGCACATGAAATTTTTATTTTTTAATTTTTATTTTTTTAATGTCAATACTCCAATAAAAGAATGAATATTACAAGAAAAAGGAAAGTGTTCATATTCTTTTTTGCGTAGTTTCTAACTTTTAGGTTGACACACACAACTGCCATTTATATAAAAAAGATGACATTAAATACTTAAATATTCTTAAGTTCTGAAAATTTTGTCTGACGTTAGTCATACAGAAGAAAGGAAAGATATTTTTTGTTGTGGTTGAAATAAGAGTTCTTGCCATGAATGTTTTACAAGGACGAACGAGAGATTGGAACTCCGTCAAGCACCTTTCATGAAAGTAACGATAAAGTAGAGAGACTACTCTTTGTGAGAAAGGGGCTGAAGGAACAGAGATCATCTCCCACTAGATTTCATAGTCGATTTTGAACCGTCTCAGCAATGAAGAGTACTCTTAGCGGCACCTCTCCAGATGTGGCAGCAGTACTCCATCTTAGGACATATGGCAGCAAATATAAAAGATCTTAAAAGTTAAAGAGATTTTCAAAATAATTGTTATGATCGTAAAGTTTTTTTTTCTTTAGGTGAGAAAGCCTATTTTAAAATGTGGCTATGCTCACATCTTACACATACGCTTAAGACTTTGATTAATCAAGAAAAATCAATTGCCGGCTTCAAAATTGAATCTTAACCTTGATTTTTCAGAATTACAATATCGATTTTTCATTAATCAAGACAAATTATAAACATTTGCTTTAGTATTTTATATTATTCTTCCATGGATTAACTTTTATGTCCAAAATGATGTTTAGTCTTCAGAGTGATATTCTTTTTTGTGCCCTCTTCACAAATCAAGGTTAGCATCGCATCCTTCTCCAATTCTGTTTATTTTCATGACACGTTTTCAAAGAGCATAATAGAAGTGGTAGTCCCCTATCACCAAGAAATACCACGGATTTTATTTCGGAATTTACCAGCTCCTAAACGGGTTGCTTTATGCAGGCTGGAAAACCTAATCTATAGAACCTTTGAACAAACGTACAAAGAAACTAAAAAAAAAAAAAATATTGTGTAAAGAACAAGAACAAAAAAAAAACGGCTTTGGATTGAATAATTAAAATATAAAAATGCTTATATCAGCCAATCAGAGACCGAGAAGAAATATGCCTTCACAGTATAAAAAAAAAAAAGTTTTAATTTATTCCCACCAAATGGCTGGGAGCCGATCGAATTTATATATAAACAGATGCGGCAGTTTGTAAAAGCAGTCTCTCCGAGTCAGACAAACGGATCTGTCAAAAGAATGGATGCAGCAACTAAAATTTCTCCTGGCGACTCGCTAGAGGGAAGAGAAAATTACTATGAACTTACAATGTCGCACATATTCACACACTGACAGAAAGCAAATATATACACACACACACATTCTTCTCAGACTAATTCATTCTTTTCTCTTCTACAAAAACAATTGCACTGCCTCCACATTCGCACATAAAATAAACAATTCACTCCTACAAACTTTCATATTTTATAAATTTGTGTGTGTATATCTATATCTATATATATATATTAGATATCACGGTATATGTATGTTGTATTCCATTAATCATGTTTTCACCTTCATAAACCATTAATTTATAATTTTAATTGTTCGCCAGTCATGGTACATCCAAAGACGAAAGGTCAACCTTTTAAGGAGAGTAAAGTTTTATTTTATTAAGTCAGCACTTCTGAAGGCTAAAAAGCCATTCGTAGATAAGGATTAATAAGATGGATGGATTGACATGTTGCATGACAATGAATATCATGAGATGATTGATAATGAATGGAATAAATAAAATTTAATGACAATGAGGACGGTTCATGACAAGTGTTTACTGACATGAGATTTTAAAATGACCATGTTGCGGTCCCCAGGGAAGCAATGTTGTCGTAATCTGTTACACAGATGGGAAGTTCTTGGGAAGAAACTCTGGTCATGGAAATTCCACTTGATGTTAAGCACAAAAGAAAGGAAGAAAGGAAAGTTCTTCGCAGTGGTGGTAGAAAGACAAGTTATTATTGACAACTTTACAAGGAGGAACCAGAGATTGGAGCTCAGTCGAGCACTTTCTATGGAAATAACGATAGAGTAGAGAAAGACTAAATTGTGAGAAAAGGGCTCTAGAGAAAAAAAAGAGGAGATCTCCCACCAGATTGAAAACTTTCAAAGCAAGAAATGGTGATTTAAGTAGAACCCCCCAGATGTGGCAGCAGTATCCATTGTAAATCTTTAGACTAAAAAAAGGAAATAAAATATTTAATGTTTTGTGAACGAAAAAGTTAATTTTCTATATTTTCTGCGTTTGTTGTATTTACCAGAAACAAACCAATGGCGTGACCCTCCCAAGTTTAATCTATAGAAGTCGGAAACAAAAATTCATTTTCTCTTAGAAAGAAAAACAAAATGATAAAATACCTCCAGTAATTATATTTTGTCACAAAAAGAGAGTAAAAAACTAAAACAGTCTGAATGTCTAATTAATGTTTTCCATATTTGAAATTATCTTTCACACTTAAACAAAAAATGTCAAAATTTAATAACCTCACAAGAATGTAGGTTTATAAGCTTAAATGTTACTTAGGAAGACAGAAATTAACTTCATTTATGGTATAAGCATCTATTATGTATGTATGTCTGCCTGTCTGTCCACACTATAGCTCCAGTGTAACATACACCTGAAACTTTTTTTAAGGGGGGGGGGGGAATCACTGCTCGAAAAAGTCGTCTTTTAACACAGTGAGTAAATTTTAGCCATGTAAACAAATATGGCTAGTGTCATCTTGTAGCAGTGGTAAGAAGATGTATCTCCATGTGACGTTGGCTGTGGATCTTGGAGTTGTAGGATAGCGCCTCTCTCCAAAGTAGTCAGCAACGTGTAATAACGATGAAACATTATCCTTTTGGGTTTTAATATTTTTGTAGTTTTATTTTTAGAGTTTCACATTATGAGCCCCACAAGATTCTTCGAAAACAGATTTGCCTAGTCTTGCAGACAGAACCAAAAGAGAGAGTCACTACTCATCTTTCTTTTTGCCATATCTTGCTATTCTACTTCACTTCCGGTAAACGACTTTTTTTTGTTTGATTCTGTTACTTTTGAGATCACCACTTATCAAAGCCAAAAGCCACCTGAGCATAAGGATTAATGAGACAGAAATGATTGCCAGCCGAAAGATGAAGAACACTATTAGAGTATTAACATTGATTGATGGTATAAACTGCGCTTTATTACTTATGGGGCGGTCCAGGACGAGAATTTATTGACATTAGATTCGAAGCTATATGCTACAACACTTGTTTCTCAGCCACCTAATTCCATTTGCTGACATCATTTTGTGTAACCTATGTATCATTCTTACACCAGATTATTGGACCACAACACACACTTTGTTATGAATTAACAAGGAAGACAAAACTGCCACTAAAAAACCTTTTTATCTTTTATTTAATAAAAGTTTCATCTATTTGCTAATTACAAATTTGCAGAATGAGTAAATTTAAATCATTTAACTTTGAAGTTCTAACTTCAGTTGTGTAAGGTCAACATTTACTTACCCCCTCATGAGGGAACAGTTAGACATCCGGAAATTCATTAACTGTGACAAATCTTTTAAGACATTCTTCTTGCATAACTAAATTAATAAGTCTATGTTGTTCAGTTAATTATAATTTACGACTATTTATAACAATACAGAATTTTTTCAGACATAACTCAATCTGAGGAGTAAAGTATATTTGCATGTATTTTGTGTCATTAAAGTATATAGGAAAAAAGCCTTCAGGGATGACTAACATCTCTATATAAAGTTTAGTATGTGTATACGTTTATTTGTATGTACAGGATTCACTCCTAAGCTAATTAACTGATCATTATGAATTTTGGCATAAGGGATCGTAAAGTCGGCTATACTTAGTTTAATTTAATTTCATGCAAAGGAGTGGACGAAGGGGGCAGAACCCTTTGCAAAAATTCAGATACCTCCGATTTTTCTAAAATTTTAATAGATATTACTAATAACATCAATTGATAAATATTCCCCAAATTTCAGTTTCTTTGGTGTATTTGAGAATGTTTTAGGGGGGCATTATATGGGCACAACCACGACTGTCGGAGCATAACCCCCCATTTGAAAATTAGTGTTTTAGATTTACATTAAATTTGATCCATAGTCATTAGACACCAATTAAGCAAGATTCCCTGAATTTTAATTTCTTAAGATCCCTTAAGATAAAGCCTTAAATTTTAGACATTTTCTAGAATCAAAATCATGTAATGGATTTTGATTAAAATTAGAATAAGGGTTCTAGACATAAGGTTTAGTACCATTACATCTTGATTTTAACCTTTGTAGTAAGGGGACAAAAGTGGTGCAAAACTTCTCTTGTATCAGTCCTGGGACCCGTCTAGTTAAAATATATAGGAAAAAAGCCCTAGGGAAACAAACGTTGATAAATATTTAGTATAATAATAGGTATTATTTACTCCTCTCCAGGAGTTAGGCACAAGGCCAGTTTTATCCTACTCCCACAAGTAAGATGTGACCCAAGGTCGGGTCGGAAAGTGGGGGTTGAAAAGCCAGCGCCCGAGAGGTGAGCACTGACCATCAAAAATTGCCTGGGCAGCCCTGTCGGCATTCCCCGGTAGGGGCGCCTCAAGCAGTAAGCAATTAACTTACTCCTCCCCAAAGAGGGGAGGCAAAGCCTGGGAGGGTGGACCTCCTAGAACTGCACAGGACAGGCAAGCAGTATCCATCGGAACAGATACTACACTTTGATCTTAGCCAAAAGGCCAAGACCCTCTTAGTCCAAATAGACAGTACAACTAGTGAACAAGTGAGCAGACACGTGGAGAGGAAGTCAGTTTAGATATACAACATTGTCTCAAAATAAAAATGGGGGGGGATGAGGGATTAACATTCTTGATAACAATAACACATTCTAAAAAAAAAAAATACATAATAGAAAATTCTTACTTTGAAAGAGTAAGTTTTATTTTCTCACTCAAAAACGTAAAGAAAAATTGGTTTTGCATTGCAGCTTCCACTTTTCAAAATGAAAAAAAAAAAAAAAAAATCTTTGAGAGAATGGAATATTGACCTCACTCATTGCTCTTATTATCAATCATTCCACAAGCAGCAAGAACGTGTCATTTACAAAGTTAATTTTTACTTATTTTCTAAGCATACCAATCACATATTGGCAAAGAAAACCATCATTACTCAATGGAATAAAAAAGAATTAGAATAGAAATATTTCTTTTTAAATTGAAGGAAAAGACAGAATTCTTCTATATTTTCAATGATTACATAAATTATCACATCAATCGATGTTTATAGATTCAAGATTCAGAAAAAATGTTTTCACTTGATAATTCTGTGTCTGAAAGTAAATTTCGTTTTAAGTTTTGCAATAGTAGAAATTAGGGTATCAGAAGAAAATATAAAAATTTAAGTAAAAGAAAAAATATATAGATCGGGATGACGAAAGGGACTTAATAAATAAAACTTAATAACGGCAATTCTTAGCGATGATTCATTACTCAAGAAAATTTTACAAAATCAATGTTTAAAAGATAGTGATCCCAACCCACCACAAGGCCTTTCTGTCCATCTTTTGGTTGACAGCAGCGGAGATGGGACGGACAGTGTCTCACTTGGACAATTCCACAGATATTGGCTTGTATTGTCATTCACTGCTTGCCGCCATCAACTAAAAACAGACTTATAATGGCTAAAAGCAGTTGAACTATGAACTGAAATGCAAGTTACACAAACACTACCCGTGCAATCAAGAATTTGAACCCAATTGAAAATATTGAGTTCTAACTTAAATTAACAAAACTTTGAATAAGAACAGTAAACTTAAGCGAGACTAAGCCGGAAACTGCTTTGGTAAGTCCCGCAAATCACAACTAATTTTAAAAACTTTCACTTTTCCTCGATATAAAGTTTTTTTTATAGAATTTTTTATTTTATTTTTATTTTTACAAACAGTATCTGAACTTGAAAACTGCAGGACTTACCGTACAGCCCCCTCCCCCCCATAATTTTCCCCACAATTAGCTAAAAAAAATATTTGTTCTTCAGAGAATTTGTTATAAAGAAATTCTATTCAAGCCAATTTAGTTATAAGAAAATGTCGTGTAAATGTGATAAAACTATTTGAATTATGTTCAACTGATCCTGTGCCAAGCGTGAGGGGAAACTTATGGAAGACTCGATTCTACTTGTTTAATTGAGAGATGTAATGATTAAAAGATTTAACTTTCTTAAACATGGAATCGATGTCTTGTGGTCAGACAGAATATATACAGATTCAGACAAAACAACAAAAAAAAAACATGCAGGAAACAGTTCAGATAACAATTCTTAATTCTCCTTTGAGGAAGAGATTTAAAAAAAAATTACAATTTTATTCTTACTAAGGTCATCACTTATCAAGGCCAAAAACTACTCGAGTATAAGTGTTAATGAGATGGATATCCATGTCAGTTGAATTATTAAGAATATCATTAGAGGATTGAAAATGATGAACGGAATGTACAAATTTTCATTGTTTTATGACAAGTATTTAAAAACGAACGTGTTGTAGTTTGCAGGGAAGCAGTCCCATGATAATGTGTTCCACAGACGAGAAATTCTTGGAAAGAGACTGTTCATGGAAATTCCACCTAACAGTTAGCATACAGACAAAAAAGGAAGGTTCTTTGCAGTTTTGATAGAAGACTAGTTCTTGCTGTGAATGTCTTACAAGGAAGGATCAGAGATTGGAGCTCAGTCGAGCACCTTCCATGGGAATAACGATAGAGCAGAGAAAAAGTAACATTTTTTGTGTAAAAATAGCGCTGTAGAGAACAGAAGATATCATCCCCACCCCCACCAGATTGTAATGTCGATTTTTTACTCCTCCAACTATTGGAAGAAAACAAGTATTAACAAGCCGCGCGTGCGTGGCCCCCCTCTGTATGTGACGAGTGTAAAATGCAATAAATTTGGGCAATTTGGGGCATTTTTGACCCCCAGGGGGCGCGAACCAGAATTTTTCTGAGGTCAAGGATGCTCATTTTATATCCAGAACAAGTGTCTCTACATTTTGGCCAAGTTTCAGAAAAAATTATCAAACGTTATGGGAGAAAAGGGTAATTTTTTGCCATTTCGGGGCCTTTTGACCCCCTGGACGGGGGGGCTAACAAGATTTTTTTTCAAAAATCGGAGAATGTCACTTTCTAACCTGACCAAAGCTACAACTTCATGCAAAATTTCAGAGAAGTTCAATGGATGGTTGCGGAGAAAAATCCGGACAGACGGACATGCCTCCAAACATAAGTCCCCCGATTTTATTAATCAGGGGACCAATAAACATCAATGAGTTATTTTATTTTTAATTTGCATTGTAAATGCTTTAAATAATATAAAATTTCGATTTAAAGTTTGATTTCAGAAACAAATTAAAAAAATTTTAAAAACAATGAAGAACTAAAAAAGGTATGCATTTAAAGCAAACTTCAGTGTAAACAAGTGAGTCAATAGATTTTCTAGAATTGCATATGATTAAGCGTTTGTATAGGAAGCAGATTCTATGCGAGATGAAAATTGCAAGACCCAATTTAAAAAGAAAACCTTAAAGTTTTAATTGCCGGCTAATAAAGTAGTTATTAATTATCCATTGATTATCTTTGTAAAATTGGTAAATTACTGGTAATTATTAACATGGATGGCTTATTTTCAAAATGAAGGAAAATGAGTTGGTTAAAAATTAATCTGAAATGTCAACCGAATTAGGTGCAAACAAAGTACTCGATCCAAAGTCGCAGTATTTTTTTTTTTTAATTATGAGAGTAAAATTCCTGTTGCGAAATATTGAAATACCTGCTTTTAATTCCCAACATCAAAGTAAATGAAACCGAATGGAATAATTATTATGTTAGATTGAATACATAATCAATAATTAAACATATTACACGAGTTCATCTAAAGTTATTTGTGTGGAAAGACGGTATATATTTTACATGACATAAATAATGAAAAGAAAATTCTTCTTTATTTATGTTATTCAATTATTTCCACCATTCCCCTCCACATATCACTTCTTATCTACTATCTAAAGCATCAAGGTGCAAATAAGCAAGCAAAATTATCAGTTTTAGTATTGTATGAGAAACTCTGGGCCGAGACGGGTCGTCTACTAATATATATATATCATTTTTAATGACAATATATGTATTAGCATATACTATCAGTGCGCATTTACTTAGCAGTCTCCTTAAAAGATTCAGCTCGATGATTGTCAATTAGTGAAAACAGAGCAAATATAAGTCAGGTTTATATTATATTCCAATAACCATGTTTTTATTTTATTATTTTTATTTTTTCACATTTCCAAAAAAACACAACATTTGTTAGATATATTTTTTATGGTCCATTTCATTTGTCTTGTGCCAAACATTTTTATGTCAATATCGTCTCTGAATTTTTTCTGATGACTTTGTAATGTTGCAAAGAGTAAAAAGTTCTTTGATTAAAGTGTCTTGAAAAAAACCTACACTATACAGTGGTTCATTTTTGGCTGAAACCAAACAAAAAAAAAAGAAAAGAGCCAACTCACACGGCATTTTGAATTTTTCGTTCAGAGCTAGTACATCCTAAAAGTTGTTTGGACATTTATAAATTTTGATTCAGTAATATTTCTTAACGTAGTTAATAAGTTCTATAATTTATTTATAAAAATTCTAATTCACTTGAGGGCAATTTTTTTTACTTTCTAAAGTTACATCAATTAGCCTTCAGATGTCTATTTAGGTCATTTGGATACGAAGCTAAAAACGGAGCTGGTCTCTTAAGTTCATCAGTTTAGAGCCACATTATATATATATATATATATAACACACACACACACATGATCACTACCCACAAAAACGACTCTTGACACTTTAGGTCACATTATGTTGCAAAGGATGACGTCATCCTTTTGTTACTTCATTTATAACATCATAAAGGATCTTTCCGCTGTCTTTAACCTGTTTTAGTGGATGACATCAACCGTTTACAGAGAGACAAGTAACATAATGACATCATCAATGGTGCACAGAGACGAGCAAGATAACAGAAGAAAAAAAGATTCAGAGTTTTAGTAGTATATATATATAGATATATATATATAGATATATATATATAGATATATAGAAATATAGATATATATATAGATATATAGAAATATAGATATATATATAGATATATAGAAATATAGATATATATATAGATATATAGAAATATAGATATATATATAGATATATAGAAATATAGATATATATATAGATATATAGAAATATAGATATATATATAGATAGATAGAAATATAGATAGATATATATATAGATAGATTTATAGATGGATATATAGATATATAGATAGATAGATGTCAATAGATTGGCAAGAATAAAAACCAAGAATAGTTAGAATTGTTGTGGAAGTCTTCATAATCTAAAACTATCAAGTGCACATTTGAATCAAAGAAATATCTCTTAAAATAAAATAAATTGTGTGAATAAAAAGCAGTTTAATGCTGGGGTATTAAGAGAATACGTAACACTGTCTACGTGGGAAAACAGCAAAAAAATAACCCGTAATTCAGAATGAAGAAAAGTAAAGTCAATAGAGATTAGAAACCAGCTGAGAGCAAAATATGTCAGCGAAAGAAGAATGCTGCATAAACAAGACGTGCATCATAATAAATGTACGAAAGGGAAAGAATAAGCGTCGTTCAGACATTTTGATTGACAAACAATCCAGGTTACAATCAATTTGTTGAGAAAATAATATTCAAGAAAAGCTAGATTTAAAAATAGATTCCACCAACTTGTGATAGCTGTATTAAGAAAATTATTAGACAAAAAAGAGCATGTGTGTAGGTGTCATAATCGTCTAAACGTAACTTCGATAAATACACATTGAACAATTTTTTTACCATTGATCACATATTTATACAAGTAAAATGAAGGGAAAACAAAAAATGTACTTTTAATTAAAAAAAAAATATATAAACATGACTAGCCTATCATGTAGAATTAAGGCTGCAATGTTGAACGCAGCTTACAAAAAATGGTTCATTATTAAAAAAAAAATAAAAAACTTTTTTTTTTAGTTTATTGTTTATTCCATGTTTCAAATAATTAGACTTCATACTTTTAGTGTTTTTATTTTCAATTTGCTCACACCATCACAAACAGGATTTTCGTTTAGACACATATTTTTAACCTCCTCATGATTTCAATTTTCATATCTTTATTTATGAAAAAAAGATCCCTACATTTTGGCACCAGAAGGTAAAACTTGAAACATTATGTATCTAATGGCTTTGTTGTAATCCTATATGTATTTTAAGAAAGAGTTCACAAAAAAAAAAAAATGGTATATCCAGGATAGGGCAACTTGATAATATAACCAAACACAATGTTCATGTCTCAAAATACAACCTCTGGTCGACGTCCCGGGAGGTGGTAACTGGGTTAAGAAGTGGACGTGCTGTGTATTGTTAAAATGTGACTTAATATATTTTGAATTATTTTTCGCTAAGTTCTCCACTAAGCAAGGTGTCTCCACCCGGGTAACACCGGGTAAATTTATAGTAATATAGAAATAATATTTTTACCTTAAAAAAAGTACAAAGTGAAAATATAAACTGGTTTAATCATCCATTAGCTGACCTTGGAAGAATGGAACTTGGTCCTCAATTGAATGAAATTTTATGCCTTACAGTTGCTGATAATATTGATATTACATAAAATGAAAGTTTCATCTTTCTTTAAAAAAAGAGCGAGAGAAAAACAAAAAAAATTAATGTACAATACTAAAATCTATAAAAAGAAAATGGCTGTGGGAGAGTAAATATGAAATTCAACACAAATGAATCTATAAAATAAATCCAAATATCTGTGCATATTTCTGCATCAATGCTAACATTAAGATTGCTTGTATAATGTTAACATCATTAAGACCGTCTGTCAGTATGCAATAGGTTTTATATAATAACTAGGTGTACCTACTCGGCGTTGGTCGGGCATATTTTTAATTTTTGTTCAGTTTTTCTTTTTTCATCTTAAATCAAATTTTTTTTTTAAGAAACAAGCTAACAGCCACGGCTACCAAACCAGAAAGAAGACCTATAGAGGAAAGGGGCGGGGGTATTACCTAAATAATACAAGAAGGAAAATTGGCCATATACTTTTTGTTCTGTGCAAGAAGATACTTGGTACATATACCTGGTGTGGCCTTCATCTGGTTCATGTTGAGCCGGCTTCCTGTGAAGGAGGAAGTTTCTAAGGAATATTAAATTCACAAGTGGTTCCCAGTCGCACGTATATTCCGGTCAGGGGAGATGGCGAAGTTGGTTTTTGCAGAGATTTCTGTTTTGTATGAGCACAGGGAAGTGTCATCGTCCTCCAACATACAACCCCTGGTATTTCTAAATAGTCACTCATCTGGCACTGACCAGGCTCTATGCTGCTTAACTTCGGTGTGAGAAGTAGAAGAAAAAGGAATTTGCTTTGTGATGTAGCAGTGAACTTTTTACCATGCCGATTTTCATTTAAATTTTTTTGTTTTCAATAGGATCTTTTTTAAAAAGTTCATTCTAATACTTGGCTATTCCAATTGTTGAAATTTTCATTTTGATTGCCGTTTGTCGAGTACATTTTGACAGTCTAATTCAAAATATGTATAAATAATCTTGAAATTTAACTTAATCGACTAGACCCTCCAGGCCAAAATGGTTCGTCTAGTAGGTTTTGTTTTATGGATGACGTCATCCTTTTGTTATTTCAGCATTCATGACGTCATAACATATCAACCTGTCTTAGTAGATGTCATCTAGTGTGAACGGAGACAAACAAGATAAAGAAATAAGAGCCACAATGTTCTAGTAGTATATAGATATACGACAAATAATCGACACTAACAACTTTGGAAGATTTTAGAAGCGACTATTTTATTTCTAATTTTGTTGTTTTCTAAATTACCAAAATATCGAAAGTGACCATGAAAATCATGGTTTTGTTTATGCCAATTGTCCAATACGCCATCTATAGGGGCACGACTAAAACAAATGACAGATTTAGGGGAGAAGTTGATATCATTTGATCAGATTAAGAACCATTTAAAAAAAAAAAAAAAATGAATGTTCATCAACAACTGGTAAAAAAACAAAACGGATGAACATTTTTGGTCCATTTAAAGAATTGCAGAGCTGAGAGAAAGCAGAGTTGAAAGATTATTATAATGACAGCCTTCTTCAAGTGCAATCAATATGCCAGTTTTGCAGAAAGAACATTAATTTTAATGGAGTGGAAGAACAAATGAAATTGATGATATAAGTAGATCAAAAACAGAAACTTCTAAAAAGCCATTTTGCTAAAGAGATTCTGCATTCAAACGGCAAAAGATAAAAAAAAAATTGTAAATAAAAGTTCAAACAAACCATTAGAGTTAGACACACATCAGGAAATTAAAATAACCAATCGATTCAAAACGAGTGAATAATTTCCTAAGTAACAAATCTTACAAATATTTTATGCATCTTCAGCAATGCAAGTAATTTCTATGGTTCAGATTTTTGGTTAGTAGGAGAGTGCTGACCATGTGACGAATGCATGGAGGGGGAAACTGGCCACATTTATTCTCTGGGGTGCAAGGAGGAGAGAAGAGAATAACTAGTAATTAGGCATCCGCACTATCTGTTATGTAGGAGTGAACTTTTAACCTCTTATTTCTCGTTAATAGGAGAGTAGAAAGTGGATCTTGGGTTTACTTTCGGCAGCCTTGTAACTCTCGCTTCCTTTTTTTGTCCTTTAGTCCTCACATTTCATGAGCAATGTTTCTGACAAAGGGGGAAGAATTGTGGTTTGCTGGATCAGAATCTATCCATCTAACACTTATCGTTAGCTAGTTTTTGACCTTGAAGTGATACTTTTTTTTTTTAGCTCCGTACATCAAGTGGCTTCATGCATTGTCTGGAACGATTTCCAGAAAAAAAAAAATTATATATATATATTTACAAAAAATAGGATTTTTAAAGTTCGTTTTAATACTTCACACTAGATTAGTTATTGAAATCAAACATCTAATAATGTGCACACCACAGTTATGAGAAACTCATGCACACGAGAAGTGGTTGCACAATTTTATTAATCTTTTATATGAAGTTGTCCCCCTTCCTTTCCTTATATTGGTGCTTAATAACTAACAGTTCCATAAAAAAATGTTTTGTTAGTCGAATAGGGCACATCTTGTTACAAAGTTTAATTCAACTTTTGATCTATTTATTGGATTTGAATATTTAATCACTAATGTAAGAAGGAATCAGAAGAGATAACTTCTCTCTGTCCAAAATCCTCTTCATAGAAGCCGAATCACTGGGTACTAATTCTATAACAATCTTTTGAATTACACCGGTTGCCAATCATTTTTAAAGCGTTTTCATTGGCTTGAATGCTCAATGACGCAATTATGGACAAAAAAAAAAAATGTACACAGAAACAAACAAGACTTCCTTTAAAATTGGAAGGGGGGGGGGCATTCAATTTTTTTATAGTTCAGTCTTAAAAAAAACAATTGATAAAAAACATGTAAGAGTGCCTGCGCAAGGAGTGTTGTGAAGCAAGGGTTGCACAATTCCGACCACACCTCTTCTGAACAGGCATTGTTTTAGTCTAGTGGCAAGGAGAAGTACAAGACAACTCAACACAATGCATACAGTATTTGTCAACCATTTAGAACTACTGACCGGACTCAATGTCGCTTATTTTATTTCTGTTTTTTTCATAATAAATACTTTTCACAAACAGGAAATCTGTTGCACTGCAATTTCTACGATAATTATTATTTTCTATTTGTATTCGATTTAACCAGAGATTTGGGGATGCTTAAAACCTACACAAAATCAGCAAGTTTCTTTTGAGTTATTTAATTTTGACCTATTTTCTAAACATACCAAATCGCATATTGGCAAAAAAAACAAACAATACCCAATGGGAACAAACAAGAATTATTAAAATGGAAATATCTTTTTTAAATTGAACAATTTTTCTATCTTGTCAATAATTATATAATTTATCAGAAGATCAATCGATGTTTATAGATTAAAGATTCAGAAAAAATATTTGTTCCAGTGATAATTCTGTGTCTGAAAGTAAATTTAGTTTTAAGTTTTGCAATAGAAATTAGGGTATTAGAAGAAAATATATAAAAATTTAAGAAAAAGAAAAATATATTGGGGAGGGGGGCACGAAAGGGGCCAAATTGATAACAGCTATTCTTAGCGATGACTCATTACCCAAGAAAATCTAACAAAATCATTCAATCTTATAAACGATTCTGTAAATGAAAACTATGTTAATCATAGTTGTGAAAGGGGGTTCATACCTTTCTCAGTGGAATGTAATGTATCTGACTTAATTTTTACTGTTCAGCCGATTCCATTAGAAATTTACAATTAACTTTAAAACATTGTATCAACTGTTGAAATGGCAATGAAACAGGCACTGAATTAAAATTGTATATTTTTACATTCAATTTTCTGACAAATCGTCTTGGGAAGATTTTTAATAACAATGAGAGATTAGTTTCTCGTCAAATGTCATTCAGGTCAGAAACAAATCTAAAACTGAAAGTCATGAATATTAATGATTATAAATAATGGTAGCTAAGCTACTCTGAGGTTTTGTATTACAAGCTGAATTTATGTTTATACAACTCGTAGAAAGTTTATATTCAAATAGGCAAAAAGCACACATTAAAACAAAAATTATTTTTGAACATTTTTTTTATAACAGATACAGGGTGACTCCCCCTCCCCATGAAATTGTTAATAAAATTCACAACCATTTCTGCAATCCAACCATATTTGCTACAAATAAACTAAAGTCTATTCATGACTTGTCCACCAAGTTTCACTCATGAATGTCCAACAGTTTGTTTTGTCACAGTTCAATGATATGGGGAGACACTTTGGGGATTGTTTCATCAGTAGATATGATTTTGAATGCGCTTCACATTAACCATAACTTCCCAGATTTTTATCTGGCGATGGAGGGGGGGGGGAGGTTACCTCCAAGGTAATATCTATAAAAGCAATTCCTTGACGATTTCTAATCACATTCCAAAGCAGGGCAATTCCAAGTGGGGAGCGTGTCAGTTTTTCACAATTTTGCATGCCGTATCCAGATGTGCTTGCAATGCAGTATGTTTGGAGCATAGCATTGAACAGCAATAAAAAACAGTCTGTTGGACATTCATGGATGAAACTTGGACAAGTTAGAGTGAAGTTTATTTGTACCGAATATAACAACTATCGAAGAGTGCTCTATTCGCTTTGATGAAGAGCTTTGCTTCATCGCTAATGCCAGCTGTATTGCAGAAAATATTGTGAATTTTATTACCAATTCCATTTTTTTTGGGATCATCTTGTACAAACCGAAAGCTGTTTCTTGTTTGGGCGACACATAAGGGCATTCGATTGAAGGCATCAGAAGGAGATTACAAAACAAAGTGATTTTAGGATATTTGAAAATTTTGTTGGTTCGTTGAGCGTTGGGTTATAAGGTTTATCAAGTGTCGTCAGGTCATTTCATGCTGAAAGCATACATGTTTTGTATCCAGTTAGTTTGAGGATTACTTTGTTTCATAGTAGTCTATTTTGTAAACAAATAGTATGAAACAATAGTTTCTATTTAAGAGGGATGTGAGTATTGATTTACTCCTCTCCAGGAGTTAGGCACAAGGCCAGGTTTTATCTTACTCCCACAAGTAAGATGTGACCCAAGGTCAGGTCGGGAAAGTGGGGTTTAAAAATTGCCTGGGCAGCCCTGTCGGCATTCCCCGGTAGGGGCGCCTCAGGCAGTAAGCAATAAACTTACTCCTCCCCAAAGAGGGGAGGCGAAGCCTGGGAGGGTGGACCTCCTAGAACTGCACAAGACAGACCCATAGACCGGCGTAAATCAAGCCCCGAAGGTCAAGACAATACCAGTCTATGGGGTGAAGTATCCATCGGAACAGATACTACACTTTGATCTTAACCAAAATGCCAAGAGGGATGTGAGTAGTTAATGGCAAAAAAAGCTGAAAGAGATGAATTTCCCAACCTGGGGACCATGGCCCCTTTTGAGTGTGCTTAGAGAGAATGCAGCACAAAAAAAACAAAACTTTTTTCCTAAACTACTCCAATCAGTTTCAACTAAATTAAAATTAAGACAAAAACAGCAAGTGCGTATGTGGGAGGTGAGGAGGAACAGGAAGTCATTCTTTGATGAAACAAAAGTCATCTATAAATTGCTTGAAGTCTTAACCGTCACGGCAAAATTAATATTTTCAGTTTTCAACGAGAACTGCCATAAGGAGAAAATCAGCTTTTTCTTATAGGAAAAAAAAGCAGATTTTGATCAAAAAGCAGAAAACTCCCATCTATGGAAAGCTCCAGCAATTTAAGCGAAATCCGCTTTTTTAATTCCAGAAAAAGCGGAGAACTCCTCCCTGATTTAACGCATAGATGAGTCCATGATCGATACTACCACTTTGGGCCAAAGAAGACCTGAGAGTAGTGGAAATTAAAGAATAAATCCATATTCCGCAAAGCTCCCAAATTAAAGCCTTACCACTAGATGCATTTTGTGTCATACGCAGGACGGTTGGGGATGGACCCCAATAATCATATATCTTGAAACTACATTTTACCCAGAATGACTCTACAGCCAAAGAATATTCACTCAGCTTATGGAGAATGTCTGAATGAAAGAACGTGCAAAAGATGGTTTACAAAATTCAGAAATCAAAATTTCATCCTTGAAGATTAACATCAATCAGGACGATTAGTTGAAGTTCAATTTAAAAACTCTGCAGTTAGCAATGAAGAAGGGTTCCTTAAAGTCTAAGCAGTTTGTCATCTTCAAAACTTTGGAAAGGTTCCTAAGCTTGGAAAATGGGTGTCTCAGGAATTTCTCAGATCTCAACTCTATTTACGCTTTAACTGCAGACATACCTTTTTAAACTCCTAAAGCAGTATGTGGATCAAATGCTTCTTGGATAATACTATCACGTTTAAAAGGCTTTCAATAAAATTTTAATTAATCTTTCCTGTAAAACAGGAATTAAATAAAGTTAAGTTTATAAAGTTAAATCTACTCAAATGCATACATCAAAAAGTGAATCCAGAGCTCGATGGGGTTTATATAACTTAATAAATGATCCAAGTCTACCTTTCAAAAAACATCTCTATTCATACAATTGTTTCTGCCCATTCCAGAAGACATTTTTTTCTTGATAATTAATAAACTCAAGATATTTTCAGTGAATTTCATCTTTAAACAAATTAAACCCAGAAAAAAAAAATCCCAAAAAGATTAACCTAAGAAGTGTTCACTTTCTTCATTTTACTTTTTTAAAGCAAACAAAAAAATTCCGGGCTGCATCTTTTCATAGGTATTCCTCAACCTCCCAAAGATTCTTCTAACAATTTAAAAAGGCATTCGAACAATATATATGATATATAAATATTTACTTTCATTAGACATTTCCACTTGCCATTACATTTCAGAAAATTAAAATCCGGACAGAACACGGATTGATAGTTATTTTATTCTTTTCAAAAATTAATGATTTTAATCAGATAAGTCATTTCTGTAGAACTGTTTGACCTATAAGTGACAAATCTGCATCCTTCAATTTTGCCGAGAAATATCTATAAGTGAACTTTAAGTTTTATATAAGTTTTTATTTTTAAAATGAATTCTATGTATACAAAGATTTGACTCCCTTTATTCAATGATTGATGATTTTCAAACTGAACAACTTGTGAAATTAGAGGGTAATTCCGATTAAAAAAAAATTCTTTTTTTCTTTTTTTCTTTTTTACAAACTTAATTTTTTTAATCTAATATATAAAGTAGAGACGATTTTTCCCCTGTACCTTCTCAGAGAATAGAAAAATAACCACATGCATCACAGGCTACTAAACTCAACTTTATATCACACTTATTCACTCGAGCGTGTTTTAGTAAATTTCTTATTTTTTTCCAGCTAACACTAAATATTACATTTAGCCCGCCATCTCCGACACACCAACTCCATATAGGTGGTAGCAAAAACTTTCCTCCCTAACAATTATGTATTGTCACTCCACTCATCGACACCGGGAACTAATAAACACAGTTTACTTTTCACAAAACAGTCCGTCCTTATTTATTATTTGCCTGGTATTAATTTACTACATAATATAAAGCAATACGCAAGACTTAATGACCGCTCCCGTTCATTTTCTGCGAATATCAGATTACGTTCTTTTTCATTCTACCTATGACTTGGCCTATTTTCACATGTATTTTTTAGTCGAAACTGTGGCGCAGTGGTTAAGAATGCAGGTTTCATGATCGACTGTTTCAGCGTTCGATCCCATTCTACGCAGCCACTTTTTAAAAAAAAATTTAAATTCAAAACATTTGCCAACACGGTAACTATAGGCCGTTTTTTTTTCATTCGACGTCATGCAATAGGTAGTACTTTCTCCCGTGCAACGCCGGGCGACGGGTTCCGCTAGTTTTATATAAAGTGCTGACACTTTTTTTTTACTTATATTGTGAAAAATGAGAATTTGTGCAGAGAAAAACACTTTTTTGTATAGAATTTAAAAGAAAATGATATCATTTACTCTTGATTGGTTTTAAAGTCAGCGCCCTGTGTTTAAATTGAAAAATTGATCAATGCCATGATTTGATCATATGGGTTCCAAATTTTGTTGCTATAAAAAAATTCCCAGGATGCACATGATATTACATCCCAGCAGCCTCAGATTATTATTATTAGACACCAGTAGTGAGACATTGGGATGGAGATATTAAAAAATTAAGTTTACAAGAACAACAAAAAAAAATGACTGAACTAAAATGGAATAAAAGATTTCAATTATAAAATTAGGTTGGAATCTTTAGGCTTAACTACTTTACTAGACAATTGGTATGGGCTTTATTTCTGCATTAGAGAGGGAAGGCAGGCAAATCAGAGATATATTCATTATATATATATATATAATGTATAAATTGGTTGAGGACTGTGGTAAGTGAAATTACCAGCTGTCATTAGCGATAATGAAAATCTTTTCATAAAAGCGAATAGAGCACTCTTCAATAGTTCTTATTCTTTATATAAACAGTAAGATACCCACCCGCTTGCTTGTGTCGATAGAAGTGAATTGAAGCTCGGACTACTGACAAAGCGATAGTATTTAATTTCAACTTGAAGCACTTGCCTGTTCAGCCACAGTGAAGCGCGTTGATACAGCAAAACAGTGTCGATGAATGACATATATACATACATACATAAATATATATATATATATATATATATATATATATATATATATAACGTAATTTTAACTTGATAAATATCCACATGGGAAATGGTGTTGGAGAAAAACCTTTTTAAAGGGAACTTTTTGGTTCTCATTTTTCAGCATTGTAATTGTCGTATTATGAAGACTATTGTAATTAAATTTGCCACTATCAGAAGTCTCTTGATAGAAATATAGACTCAATTATGTTGGACATTCAAGTAGTCAACTCCCAAGGTGCTTGTCAAACAATCACTAAAATATTCATGAAACATTCTCATTTTAGTAAGAAAAATATGATTATTTCCTGGTTTACTAAATCCATTTCCATTCCCTATCTCATATGACAAAAAAATGCATCCACTTATTGCATGTTAGAATGTAATAAACTCTGCAATTACTTTGGAAATAGATTTTCCCTTTTCTATGATGAATGCCATGTGACATGAAGTGAAGAGAATTGTTCTAAAAGATCTTCTTGCAAACAATTTGAAAACTATTTTAATATTTGAATATCTACTTTCATTTAAGAAACTGTTGGGGTTACCTATTAATGCATGGAGTCTCAGATCACTAGGAGATTAACCATGTGTTTATATAGCCACATGTCAATAATACAAAAGCCATGAATGAAATCCACTTCCTCTTTCCTCCCTTATTGGACTGACCGTTTGGGGGGGAGGGGGATGTTTGCCGAATTTTTCAGTTTAATCACCGAAACGCAAACATTCGTTCGTCCACTGCTCTTATTTATCTAGACAAGTTCTGGGAGATGCAGTCGTCTCCTCACCACCAAACTAGTTCTGCGAGGTTCCTGTGAGACATCATGCATTCAGTTGTTGCCACGTCCACACCAGTTATGTTCGACGTATCGGTAAATCCACCTTTTCATATATCTACGTATTAAGAAGTTTTGATATATGTTTGCATATTTCGTATATTACTTGTGGCTGTGAATAATAGTAGTTATATTGTTATAAGTATGGTTAATTGTTCTTTTTTGTTTACCTCTTGTTAAGAACAAATAAGAGACCGACAATTCGTATAAAGGCATGTTTGAAAAAAAATTTTTTTTTTTTTTTTCAATTAAATTAAATTTTTTTTTTTTTTTAAAGTTTTCATAAATCTGCCTGCAATTATAAAATCAGTTTGAACGGTTAGATAGCGCCCCCCCCTCGCCCATGTCAATTAAAACAAATGTTTAACATACATTTTCCATGAGTTTCTTTGAAGAATTATTTAAGAACATGAAATGTATCTAAAATATATAAGTTTTCGGTTCATATTTGAGAGTAACAATCATTTATAAAATATTATTGCCATAAAAGGAACATTTTTAATATACTAATAAGTCACCACTTATCCAGGCCAAAAAACACCCGAGGATAAGGGTTAATGAGATTGGGTGATGAACAATACTATGAGAGGATTGACAACGATGAATGGACACAATTTGATTACTTAAGTGGATGGATCGACCAGTATTTGTTGACGACTTGAAGACAACCATGTTGTGATCGGCCATCGGATGGCTTCCCTGCAATATTCCACAGATGGGAGACTCTTGGAAATAAACTAAGTTCATGGTGGAAATTCTGTTTGGTTTTGGGTACATGGATAAAGAAAGGAAAATTGTTTGCAATGGTCGGAGTAAGATGAGTTCTTGCTGTGAATGTTTTACAAGAAATAACTTTTCTCTTTATAAAACAATGGAGGAAGGGGGTAATGAAAACATTACGGATGAAAAGAGAATTCATGAATATTCAGATGATAGATGGTGGAGAATAAAAATAAACATATCCGAGATGATTTGTTGTCTTCTCTCCCTTTCTTTTTAAACTGGCCCAATGGGTTGGTTAAAATGTCGATTTTGTGAGGTGACTGCTTACCTGCTTTTAGGACTTCTATAAATAATCTTATTCCCAACTGAATTATTTTTTTTGATTAGAAGAAAAAAAAAAAAAAAAAAGCCCAAATATTTTGACTGCCGAACTGAAATTGGCTATTTCATGGCCAGGGATGAGCAAGAAATATCGTTCGGAAAATGCATTTCATCTTTTTCTGCATGACATTAGGATGAGTGCAAATTTGGAAAGAATGTTTAAACTATACACAACTAGCAGGGATACACAGTGTTGCCCAAGGGTATGGATGGAACAAATTTGTATGAATCGCTATTTCTGTCGTTGGCATTGTTACCCCCCCTCCCCCCCACACGATTCTTTCTAGAATCGTGTACTTACATGGGGAACTACATGAAGGTTGCTAACATCCATAGTGAAAGTGATGCTATGGGATCAGCAGGATTCGAACTTGGCACACCCACGTTGTCAGTCCACATCATTATCCACTTCACCAGCATAGATAAGGAAATAGAATTCCTTTAAAAGTGTAACATCTCCCTTCCTCTCATCACTATTTGAAAATATCTGTCATGTGCAAACTTTTGAAAGAAATGATATGAAAATGATAAGAGATATGTGTATTGTGAGTCTTCAAGACATGGTTAGATCTGATGACCTCAGAGGAACATTAATTATGGACAGTGTAGGGAGATGCGTGCAGAACAGGAGACTTCAGTGCATGGAGGAGTTCTTGGATTAGCAGATGTAGAACAGTTCGGATTGCAGGGTCAGTTGGCATGGATGGCCAAAGAAAACATGGAAGGAAGTTATTACAGATGGAGTTGAGAGAAAGAGGGATAAATAAAGACCTAACCAGAGATAGGTTAGTTTAGAAGTCAATTTCTAGAAGCTGTCCAACACATGCCAGCATATAGAACAGACGTTAAACCGAATATCATGATGAGAACTCCAAGTGAGTACATAATAAATCTATTTCATAATTATCATGTCGTGGTAATGTCATGGATCTTCCTGACTTTCTACGCCAGCTTGCTCTATCCGCCATCACACCTGGTAGATCTTCATAGGTGCATTTTGACTCCTCTACTAGTTGCTTGATGTAGGTTTTGGGCGGTCTCCTCACTTAGCCCCACTCTGTTTTGTGCGGTCTCCTCACTTAACCCCACTCTGTTTTGGCATCTACAAAAGAACATCGCGGATGATTTCATTCTTAGCCCTCCAACAAATCTGGTGGTTCTCTCTCTGACCAAGGCTGAACTCCGAGCAATGTGTCCGTAGAGTTGCTTTCTCATGGGGTGCTGCCTCCAGCGGATGTAAAGAGCACCTGTTAGCATTCTGATGTACACACCATCAATTTTCTTCTCCAATCTTTTAGTGAAAATCCAGGTGCTATTTCTATATACAATATATATAAATCAATTTAAATGGCCTAACGAATATGGGATATGAGAGATTACCTTGAGACTAGGTAATTTTCTTAATGGCTAGTAATAATTTTTTTTTTTAATATTTATGTGCTGGTAAAACTAATTCTTTATCAGAAGTGAGTGCACTATTTTTTTTTTTTTTGTATTAACCTGCCACTACCAAAGATCACGTTACATTTAGTACAGTAGAGCTGGTGCCAAGGAAGATGACTTGTAAAGCTTAGCATTTTCTCTGCGTTTCAGGTAAACTGTATCTTCACTTTGTCCATGTAATTCACCTGCGTTCATCCGTTCTCATCCCTTACCACAAAACCCATTCTCTAAAAAGAATTTTCTATACTCAACATATTCTGAATGCTCTTACACCTCAATTGTATTTGCAACTCTTTTCTGCTATTGCACAAGCAAACTGCCTTACCTACATCAACGAAATACACACACACACACATATATATGTGTGTGTGTAGTCATATGACTGTACATACAACTGCACCCCCCCCCCCCTCCAACTTACATTCCTGTCTAGTCTTTTACTGACATGCTTTGGAACCAAATCTATTTTTTATGTCGATATTAATATCTATTTTTTTTTTCATCTGGATTATTATACATGCTGAGAATATTCTCTAAGTAGAAATTTTCCAGGCAATTCCAATTCACCAAGAATCGGTTTGAAGTTAAATTTCGTGCGGCAGCCATCTTTCTGTAGAATATTCAATGAATTAACAGTTTTAAGTGGGATAACATCTTTTCAGGTGTCCTCAGAGTTTGTGGCATTTATCGCCTTCTGTCAATTCAGAACTGTTTTAATTTGTCTTCGGGGTAGGAATGTATCTCGTTAAGAATATGATAGTCAATGAAAAAGACCAGACATACCCTGTCGCTCCCCCAAATTAATGGCCTGAGACCTAATATATCTATGACTAGCAAGGCTACTCCGTGTTGCCAGGGGACATAGATAACAAAATAGAAGACATAAAGGGTGCGCAACATCTTGCTTTTAAAACGCTTCTTCCCCTCCAACTGCCCTCCTCGCACTCTCTCTAGCGACTGGTTCAATATTATAAAAGACAAAAGCTGACTGATCTTGTTTCACCGTTTTAGAAACCATTACCAGTAAGTATGAAAAAATAAAAATATTTTTTTTGCGTGTGTTAGGCTTTATCGAATGAAATCAACATTTTTTTTCCCGATAAAATATTGGACTTCATAAATAGTCCGAAGATAGTCATTAAAAAAGAAAAATCTTTTTAAATTGAATAATAATAGTACAACAGAATATTCTGATGTCAATTTTAAAAAGCACATAATTTTCAAGTGTGCACCGGCATGGATATTTACATAATACCACGTGTGTACACAGACAAGCATTGGAAGTTGGCCGTAGAAAAATCGATACTGTTGTGGACGGAAGACCTAATCACACTAAGTTTGAATCCTTTCAGTTTCATAGAACTATTTTCACACTGAATGTTTGCAACCTTCATGTGGTCCGTTCTGTAAGTACCTGATTCTAGAAAGAACTGGGGAAAGCAATGCCAACAGAATCGAGCCAGTAAAAAAGTTGTATCATGCCGATTCACATTTTACCGATAGGCATTCATGTAATATATAATGTATATACGGATAGGCATGCAGGTGATGTAATCTTTTTCATACTGAATTATTGCAAAGTGTTTAATATTAATAAGCAATGAGCAGTTTGTAAAATTGTTACCAATTTGAAGACTGATGTTTCTTTACTGCTTCATAGAGCGGCAAGATGCCTAGTATCAAAGAGACGGTCATAACTATTGCCTGTTATATTAATACAGAGAGTCATAACTATTGGCTGCGGCGGCCACCTGTTATATTAATAGAGTCACATTGATGAATCTGCTAAACAAGCAACAAAAATTACAATGGCTCGCACCAGTTTTATATATTTAGGGTTAAGCTTTCAGAGAATAAACAATATTTCACGCTTTCTGAATACGTTATGACCATAACAAATGTATATGGTTTGATATATGCAAAGGGGATACTAGGTGCACGTCCTGCATTTGACACATCAAAATCTAAAAAGATGCAGTACACTCTCCGAGCATCTGAAAAACAGACCCCAGTTTCCCCCATGGAATAGTTGCATGCAATTTTGTCTTAAAAAGAAAAAAAAAGTTACTTTTCAAAATAAACAAATTTTCTCTTCTTGGCAATTACAATTTATTCTTTATGTCATTTCCACTCTTGTTCATCTCAATCTCATTTTTATCTTTTTTTTTCTAAGTTACATACTTTCGTTTTACAGACAAAAAATTTTTTTTTTTTAAATCTTAGCTGCGATGACATTGACTTATGACCACAAGATTGTGATACTGATTGGGTTTGAACCTACTGTTGGTATTCACTTATTTTCTGAACTATATAAAAGGATATTTTGAGATGTTTACACCTAGAGGATGGCAATTTGAATGAAGTGCGCATGCATGTCTTAACCGTCTACATACGGAATGGCCAATCAAATGTGTGTGCGCACCAAGAAACGATCGAATCTAGAACTTTCTACGAAGTAGTCTAGAAAAGCACAGGTTTAAAGAGAGAAAGAAACAGATGTAGGCAAGATGTTTACAATGCTGCACGAAAGATGCATGAAAGATGCACTGTCAAATTCAAACACCAAAAAAAAAAAACTGTTTATTCCCCATTTCGTAGTAACAACAATGCTACAGCTATTTTATGTAATGTTGAACAAAAACTCGATCATCCCAACAACTACAAAGGAAGAAGAATCAACATGACTACCATACTTTCCTATAACCTGTCATTCTCATGTGAAAGACATTTAAACGAATCCTACAAAATTGAATAACCTTTTCAAATGTATTACTAATTTATATTTCTTTGATTGAACTTTTAATGTACATCATCTCATATGCACATACCTGCAGCCACAATAGATTACAACTTTCTCATAACTAAATATTGTGTGTTACATTAATGACGATCATTTTCCGTTTTATTTTCTTCATATTAGTCATATTTTCTGATTTAACAGGGCTTGTGAAACTGCCGTAAAAAAAGTTATTTCAATTAAGAAAATAAGAAAAAACTGTCAATTTACAAAAGATAGTTTAATTGAACTGTTATTAAGTAACCGTTTTTGATCATAACATAGGCATCAGTCATCATAACGTATGCATCAGTCATCATAACGTATGCATCAGTCATCATAACGTATGCATCAGTCATCATAACGTATGCATCAGTCATCATAACGTATGCATCAGTCATCATAACGTATGCATCAGTCATCATAACGTATGCATCAGTCATCATAACGTATGCATCAGTCATCATAACGTATCAGTCATCATAACGTATCAGTCATCATAACGTATCAGTCATCATAACGTATCAGTTATCATAACGTATCAGTTATCATAACGTATCAGTTATCATAACGTATCAGTTATCATAACGTATCAGTTATCATAATATATGCATCAGTTATCATAATATATGCATCAGTTATCATAATATATGCATCAGTTATCATAATATATGCATCAGTTATCATAATATATGCATCAGTTATTATAATATATGCATCAGTTATTATAATATATGCATCAGTTATTATAATATATGCATCAGTTATTATAATATATGCATCAGTTATTATAATATATGCATCAGTTATTATAATATATGCATCAGTTATTATAATATATGTCTCAGTTATTATAATATATGTCTCAGTTATTATAATATATGTCTCAGTTATTATAATATATGTCTCAGTTATTATAATATATGTATCTTTCACCTAACAAACTTGACACAATCTATTCAAGTGAAAAACTCGTGACCAGCCAGATTCAAAATAACGCAGACACTAAACTTTCTCATTGTTCTATTCACGATGACAAACAATTCAATTCTGTCAAACTTGTCTCTTTGATGATAAAAACAAAGATTATCCTTTTCTATGAATCCGCCCACATTCAAAATATTTTTAGACAATTTCAATATCACATTTCAAATACATTGCAAGTTTATCCTCTACAAGGATTTCGACAATTATTGTTGTGGAGCTGATATGAACTATGTAGCAGCCCATTTTTCAGTGACGTCACTCCTGTAATAGAAATGGAGCTTAACCCTCTTCCTCATCAGGGAAATCGTCCAGTTGAAACATGTAAAAAAACACATTTAATTAAAGCATCAAGTGAACATTATGTGCTTGCTCCAAATTCTGGAGATTAGCCTTTTCTAAATTTATTTAGAAGAACATAAGTCAGCCATGAGACTGAATATCTTCGCCTGAGCCAAAATTTTATTTGGGCCTTACTTCTCCATATTGTATGAAGTATTACCAAAGTTATGCCATGGAAATGTTAATAACTTGAAAATAGTTATCTGATCAGGCATGGTCGTTATTGTTCAGATCCTATCATCAAATTTAGAAAAATCAACAGTTGAAATTCCCTCAAAATTTTGACTATGACCGAACTATTTAAGGTCAACGTTATAAGATGTGGGACTTCATTGGTTACAATATGGGCCAATGAGTAAGTCTCTATGATGAACAGAATTGAAGTTATCACCAAAAGTTTGACTTTCATTTGATTTGTAACCTTGACTTAAATATCCCAAAATTAAATCAGTTCTAAGCTAAACCATGATCGATATCTTTACAAAGTTTAGTGATGATTGATCAAGCGAGGTGGACGCGAGGTTGTACCCAAACAAACTTGAGCGAAAACATAACCGATATCTTTACCAAGTAAATATAGGTAAATATAGGACATTAGTTGGGCCAAAAAGAAGCACTGATTCATTGGTAAACATTACAAACATTGTAGGAGTTCCCCTGAGAAAAAAAAAAAAAAAAAAAATCAAAAGACGCACCCAAAACAGGAAAGAGCAGCTAGTTTCCACGATGCAAATCATCATTGTTGGAAGGAAAATCCAGGAAGGAATTGGAACATTTTATGGAATTTTATTTCAGTGAAATAAGAAATTAAAGAAATTTCTAAAACTCAGCGGATGATAACAATTCTAGAAACTTGTTTGTAGACATTTTTAAAAACTCTACAAAAAATATAATCTAATCAATATTTAAGAAAGAGAAATGTTATTTGTGGCTGAGGAACGTGGAAACGAAAGGAACGTGGAAACGAAAGGAACGTGGGAAACGAAAGGAACGTGGAAACGAAAGGAACGTGGAAACGAAAGGAACGTGGAAACGAAAGGAACGTGGAAACGAAAGGAACGTGGAAACGAAAGGAACGTGGAAACGAAAGGAACGTGGAAACGAAAGGAACGGGGAAACGAAAGGAACGGGGAAACGAAAGGAACGGGGAAACGAAAGGAACGGGGAAACGAAAGGAACGGGGAAACGAAAGGAACGGGGAAACGAAAGGAACGGGGAAACGAAAGGAACGGGGAAACTCTTGCAAATGGCGACTCGAAAAGCAAGGCATCACGTGTGCTTTGAATCAGTAGGTGTGAATCTTAATCGTCACACGATATTTTGGATTGTGTTTGTATCTACAGTGAATAGTACCACTTAGAAACCAAAGACGGAAATGAAAAGTTAGATCGACCCATTCATGATTCCAACAAAAACGTGGATTAATTAAGACATTTTTTTAGAATGTTTAATAAAATAAAATCTAAAATTTTCAAAACATTTGACATTCTAGAGTTAAAGTTAAGACAGGGTTTCCAGCCAAATTTGAAATAAATCCCGGTTGATCTGGTGTACTTATCTGTTGTGAAGGGAACAAATTTGATCCCTCTGTAACAAAAGTGTCAAATATTATAGGAAGACAACAGATCTTTGGACGTACACTGAGAAATTATAAATTCAGTAGATGGGAATTAGGAATGGCCACGTAACAATTACAAACTGAATTGTAAAAGACAAAGAATATTTTTTACAATTAAATCATTTTAAATTCAAGGATTAATGTGATTTTCCAGGAATTTCCAGGTGGCCGACAACTCTAAGATGTACATGTGTCATAGCGTTCTATACTACAGGCCTTCCCATGGTGCAGCTGACAGCAACGACTGGAGGCCTATTGACAAATGTTTGATTTTCAAAAATTTTGAAAGGAAATCAAATACTTGAAAATACTTAAAAACAAAATACAGCAACTCAAAATGAAGTAAATCTTATACTTTAATTAAATTAGAAAATTACACTCAAATGTGAACATTTATTAGAATACTTTAACATTAGAAATCCTGTTTAGCAAAAACTTTCTTTAGTTGTTCTTGCTGATTTTCATCATCATCATATTCAGTTTAATGTCCGTTTTATATGCTGGCGTGTGTTGGACGGCTTTTAGAAATTAACTTCCAAACTAACCTATCTCTGATCACGTCTTTATCCATCAAATCCATACTTACCACTTCCTTCCATGTTTTCTTTTCTGCTAACTGCCCCTGCTATTTAAACTGTTTTACAACAACTAATCCAAGAACTCCATTCTTTCAATGTGACAAACCAATGAAGTGTCCTGCTCTGCATACATCCCTCTATACCGTCTAGAATGATTGTTCCTCTGGGGTCATCAGATCTAAGCCTGTCTTTAAGACACACACCCATCGTATCATTTTTCTCCATGCAACGCTTATCCTCAACCTTCACTGGCCAGGTTTCACTTTCATACACCATCACACACATTCCTGATAGACTCTTCCCAAAGTCGACAGCAGTAAGACTGCTGGTTAGTTATGGCATAAGTTTTAAAATTTATTTTGTAATTTTGTATCAGTCTCCAGTTATGGCTGTCAGCTGCCCTATGAAGTGGCCCGTAATAACATGTGTACTAAGCGAAGGAATAACAAATTTAAAACATTAATTTCTTCATGGGAAGTTTTATTTTAGATTTACTTGGAATAACAATAAAAAAAAGGGAAGATAACTGCTGTGGAATGAGACCAAAAACTTTGGATCTGATAAGAAATTCCAGCTTGACAATTTTAAAATGATAGATTCACTACACGGCCATAAATTGCAAGGAAACTGTCAGATTGTCAATAGAAAAATTAAAGGAAGAAAAAAAAAAAAAAAAAAAAAAAAAAAAAAAAAAAGGAAACATTTAGAACCCCCCCCCCCCAAAAAAAAACAACCAAAAAACAGGTTGCCAGTAAGAAATCGGTATAAGAAAAGTGAATGTAACGTATGCTTAGCTCGCTTCAATAATCACGTATGCAAATTTACTTTTACTAGAATTATGGATCCAAATTCTAATATATTAAATATTAAATTGTTTTTTAACGTCAATACATAGTTAAAGCAAAATAAATTGTTTGGGATTATCAAAAGGATTTCCAACGCTATTGATAATGTTTACCCATTCATCCATTCATTTTTTAAATTTTTATCGCTTATGTTTGAATTCATGTTTTGAAACATGATGTAAATCATAAATCTATGAGATCACGCCAAAACTATAATCATTTTGTGAAGGTAATGTTTTAAGCTCTATAAGTCCAAATAGTTAATTTGTTAGAATCTCAGAGTGAAGATCAAGGTCCGGATTCGATTTCCGGTCATGGGATCCGATTTCCGGTCATGGCGTCCGCATTATTTGTTGGGAATATATTATTTACTATTAATGCGATATTTTCCATTTCTAAAAGATCTTTGATATTTTGAAATAAGAAAAAAATTCTGACTGACGGAGAGAAATCTCTATTTCTATAATATGAGCAAAGAAGGGAGGCTTAATCTTAATAACTGATAAAGGAAAGCATAATCACATATGCAATTTAATTTTAATGAGTAAATAAGAGGCTAATTCTTGATAACTGATAATAAAAATAAAGTAAATTTCTTTCACTTAATAGACAAGAAAATGGGCGCTTCAGAAAACGTCAACTTTATGGGCATCTGTCGAGTATCTCGGGACATACAGACAACTGCCCTTTATATAATAGAATATTTAACTCACATGTTTTTTTTCTTTTTTCGGTTTTTACAGTAAGATTTTCCTTGTGTGTGACAACAGTAGGCCATCAATTGTTACTGCAATGCTGGGTAACACCGGGTTTTCCTGATAGTTTCTAAGTATTGTCAATTTGAAGAATGTTAATTGTTTAGAGAGTACGAAAACGTTAATATGCAATCTTTATGAAAACCTGAACATTTTCAACTTTGTACAATGCTCATTTCAAATGTCCTTTAATAATGCTTCTGTGCCTTAACACATACATTGACTGACTGAAATTGTACGTTTGAACGGCAAAGAGAATTTCTATTTGTTGGTAATATCTAGTCTGCAATGTATTTGTTGTTTTCATGTTCTTATTACTAAGTACAAGTGACTCTTTTCTATTTCAATTAAAAAGTATTTTTGTTAATACAAAACTCTTTCTAAGCCTGTAAAAAACTTATACATATTAAAAACACCCACATCGGAATTCAGACCAGATTTGTGTGCGTTCCATTTTGATTCATTTTGTTTGTGCACAGATGCTAACAGGAATTGGGTGTCGATTTATATGCTTGATGTTGGAGTTTCGGATAACTATGGAACTACACAAATCCTATACAATTACAATGTTACTTCTATCAAAAAGTCAAAGTTTCGTAGAGGTCGAGGGAACATGCAATAGACAAAGTGCATTAATTGCATCAAATATAAACATGTTTAAACAGTTTTTTTTGCCGGAGGATGGCGGTAGGTAATGTTGGCAGAATAAAGTGTCTGCAATGGTATAAATTACAGGTTCAATCCTCAGTACAGGCGAAACTAAGAATACAATTAAGAATTACTTAATTCCCCAGTCATTATTGGTGGAGTGAGAGCCAGCTACGACTGCGGATTGAAAAAAACTTTCCGTTCAAAATTCCGTACAGATTCTATAGTTTGATAAGACCCACCTGAAGAAGGCCGTTGTGAAAATAGCATCTAAGCTGAGAATAGTCGTCTGATTAATCCAAATTTAATTGTTTTTGTTTTCTCAAAGGCTGATATTGCACACACATTTTAAATATTGTAAAATATACTTATAGCAAGTAAGCTACACAGAAACGTTTGTTTCATTCCACAAAGGAATTTGGCAGGCAACTGCAAAAATTAACATTCTACCATTCTTTATATTTTTTTTTTTTTTACATTCACCTATCAATCACACCTATAAGTTCTATTGTCTATACAAAACGCTCGCACCCATCTTTGATCACTCCCGACAGTCAATACAATTTAACTGATTTCCACTAGTGTTTTGCCAGTCCATTCAAACAGACACTGCTTACATTAGTTATTTTGAAGGTTCATGTTTGTCAAAATAATTTTATTTAGCAGCTAGGGCAGGTGAAGCACTCTTTAGCCTTGGTGGGCAATCACCTAGAGATAGTGTCTCGATAAAATACACTGGTCCCCATCACCTCACTGGGTTGGCGTTAGTAAGAGCATCCAGCCTATAACATTTTTGCCTCAGTTAAGGAAATGACTTCCAAACAAACCTGACTAGAAATAAGTTTGGAAGTCAATTTCTAAAAGCCGTCCAACACATGCCAGCATGTAAAATGGACATTAAACTAAATAGGATGATGATGAGCTATCCCAAAGTAAAGTATATTCTATGTCTACAGTATTATATATATATATTGTATAAATTTTTTATTCATACAAACATTATTTGGTTACACATCTGCAAACATGTTTTGCTCAAAGCTAAAAATAGCCAGACCTCTTCGGACTAAGAACCTTTTAATACTAGGGCTGCATGAAGCGGGGGAAAAAAATATTTCTGCTCTGATAATTAATATATACATAAGTTTGGAGACAGACTAAACAGTTCATGGTAACTGGCAGGATGAAAACGAAGAACTAGCGAATCAAAATGAAACATCGATTTGTCAGATGTATTGCTATTTAGATCTAACATGGAAAATCCAACAAGATAACTTGTGTATATATATATATATGTAAATAAATAAAACACATTTTGATCCTAACTTCTGAGGAAGCGTGTAGGAAGAATTAAAAGAGGTCAAGAGATAATGGTTGTGTAATTCTGTTAAAGAATCAATAAAAATCTCGAGCAAGCTAACATGACCGTCTCAGAAACTACTTTTAATTTCAGCATCTACATCAACCAGAAACAGATTTTTGTACACATTTTTCAATAGAAAATAAAGAAATTTATAATTCTACTCTGATGTTAGATGCTGAATTCTTGAAGGTTTCTATAATAAGATTGGCTTCTTACCAATTTACCATAAAACTTCAGACCCCCCCCCCCTCCAACAAAAACGAAACATTTCGCTCCGATTCTTTACATCTGATTCTTTTATAGAAAATATTTACTTTCTAAATTTATTTTGCTGAATTTTTTTTTGTTGTTGATGCAAACCAATAAAAATTAAATTAAATAATAAAAAAAAATCCCTTAGAATAAAATCTCAAAGAAACTCTTCAAGTTAGGATTATTTATGAAATTTAATTGATTTCAGAATACAAAATTTTATGACTAGTCTAAATAATATTTTTTTATGTTTTAAAGAATTTTCCATATCACTTATTGGAGTGCAATCTATTTTAGTTTTTGATTTCAGGTAAAAGGAAATTGATTTTAGATATTGCAGAAGGAAAACCTTATTACACTTTGTATTGCATATTAAAAAATAACTTTGCATCCAATACGAACAATGTGATATTCCGATATTGGAAATGTGAGAATCAAAATGGCATTGAATTGATACCCGTAAAGTTTAGTTTAATGCAAATAAAAAAATAAAAAACAAATTAAAAACAGATAAACGGTTGTGTGACAACATACCACAACCAAAATTAGATTTAAAATAAAATATATATGTTTACATTTAACGTTTTATAATTATCAATAACTAACTGTACCTACTCGGGAGTATTTATATTTATCTCATTAAACTATGCCTTTTATTTTTATTACCAAATTATTTTTTTTTGAAATAGGATTTTGAAAGTTATTACAGTATCGTTTGCTCATTAAATTATTTTTAATGGAATCAAATTGTTACGAAACAATTGTCTTTTTAAAAAAAAATTTTTTTTTAAATTTTTAAATTTTTTATTATTTTTTTTAATCGCTATTCATAAAACTATTGGATGGGATTTAAAAGAAAAAATTTGGGGAGGAAAATTGCTCCAGACAAGACATGCAGCCACTTGATGTAAGGAGCTAACAAAAACGAAATATGATTATCACAAAGACATGAGATGCCTATTGGCCATAGTCTTGAAAAGACCAAGGCTATAGGTAGGAGGAAAACAGTCAGCAGGAAGAGATTTCCACAAGCTTGCAGTTCTTGGAAAGAATCTACTGGAATAAAATAAATAACTTCGTCAGGTTTTAGTATTTAAGATGTTGTGAGGTCCCGGATTTCAGAGTGGGCAACACCAAGCAATGTCTCACGCCTGCTCTTTATGTGGTCCAATCCAAAGAGTTGATACCATTCATGTTGCAAGCAGTCAAGTTACTTCGTACGCACTCAAGCCAGGTCCTCCTTGGTCTTCCACGTACCGTCATGCCTGGGGTATCCATGTGTTATTGAGTTGATGCACGATATGCCACACTGTACATGGCCAAACCACCAGAGACGCCAAGCATGCAAGACATCCAAAATCCCACCAATACCCAGTTTCTGATAAAACACAACTGAAAATTCTTTCCTCTAAGTTTGCTTCCGTACATCCACCTGATCATGGCACGGTCATTACGCTGGAACCGTTGCAAATAAGACGCCTTTGGAGCCCACGTCTCACTGCCATGCTAAATGGAGGAGCAAACGCAGGCCAAAAAGACATTGTCCAGAGTCCTGAAAGAAATGTGCCAAGATGTAAGGATTGGAAGCAGCAGCTTCCTGAACCTTCCAAGCAACAAATAATTCTAAAGCTAGAAATGACTTTCTATTCAAAAGTTTAAATGCTTACAAATTTATTTCAAATTTTGGAAGTTCATAAAGTAATTCTTTCTTTTTTTTTTTCAACTAGTGACAAAAGATGGCCGGCTCATTTACAAAGAAACCAAAATCCATTCTGGTGGATGTTTTTTTGTAACTTATCTTTTTTATTAAATCGAATTTTTTAAATTCGTTTTCATTCTTGATTTAAATAAATAATCGATTAACCAAACATAATTCAAAGATAGTGATGTAGGAAATACACACGCGTGAAGTTTTCTTAATTTTATTAACAGAGCTGTTTTTAAAAAATTTTTTATTACAGCAAATCATTTAATCTTTTCTTTGCATAAGAAAATCATTCATGGAGAAATTCGTTCATCAGCTTTGATTTAAACAATTAGTGAAAAAGTGTCCAGGATAGAGGAAAAAAATTGGAATATATTAAATTCATTAAGTTATACAAAACTTTCTAAAAAGGTTTTCAGGGTTTCTTATATTTTTGGTATTAGAAAGTTCAAATAACTAGACTGAATGGTATACAGTGAATATATAAAACAAAATTGGTCTTTTCATAGTGTTTTTGCCATCGCTAACTTTCTTCCTACAAAATCAATATTTGATTCTGGTTCATCAGTTTTTGTTGCGGATTGTTGCAGTATGTTAGGAAGAATAAAATGTAATTAGATTTGTGTTCAGAAAATCTAATGTCTAGATTGGAATTATTTTCAAATATCCGTCATCTTAAAAAAAAAAAAAAAAAAGAAAAAAAAAAAAAAGAAAAAAAAAGATGTACTGTATTCGTCCATACAGTTATTTCTTTTATTGGAAGAAAATAATTTTTGGAGGAAAAAACCCCCCAACCCGGTATGGTTTAAAAAAGAAAAAAGAGCCAAGCTGTGACAAGGATAGTGACCCTTTTGGAGGGAGCTGGAGTTCCTCACATTTATAAGCCTTGCGCCTGATTTCTATTGCCCTTTTAGAGAGACACGTAAAACCGACAACACTACATTTTATATGTCAGCTGCGTCAGAAGGCAAAGTTGTTTAGGAAATCATTGACCGGTGTCAAAACAATCCACTTGACAGATATATTGGATTGGATTAAAAGTCAAATAAACTGTCGCATGGGACTTGTGAACTGAAAATACTGCGAGTGATTTTCTGTCTCTTCTTCATTCATATTGTGTCTCCTTCCTTCTTTTTCAGACCTTTCATTCTCTATCTCTTTCTCGTTTTTATCACCGCGAGAGAAGAGTTTTCAGTTTGGATTTCAGTTTCGTTCACGACAGGTCATGACGCCTGCCAATTCGATTTGAGTATTGTTTTTTTCGATGAAATTAAATCAATATATTTTTTATGCATAAAAAATTGTTGTTCGCTCCATTCTATTATACAGCATTCAATTGGAGCACAACGGTTCCCTCAGCCCAAATAATTAATTCTCTGGAGAGTATTAATGACACTCTGTAAACCGCAAAGGACCCACCATTGAAAGGGGTGTGCTTATCATTTCTCAGGGATCTGGAGGTACCTTGCCAAGATGAAAAGAGTCCTTCCAGAAAATCCTCAAGGCCCGGACCACCAAGTTACTATTGCTTGCCATGTGTGTGTATCACAAAACAAATTGCAGATAAATAAACAACCGGGCAACGACGGGTAGGTCAAGCTAGTAATTTATGTGACTCAATTGAAACTGGTGATAATAAACCATATTAATATTAGGAATGCTTAAATACTTGACATTTCCTGGATTGAAAAGAAGCCTCAGCAAATTATATACTTTTATCATATTTTAAACAAGCCAGTACATATAGAACACTTTTTGAATGCATCTTTGGAAAATCTTTAACTAAATCATTTAATATGAATCAAAAAGAAAAAAGAAAAGATTAGACAAATTACATTTAAAGATTAAAAGATCGAAATGTAATAAATGTGACTTTACTGATAAAAGAAGTCACCGAACTGATGAGAAGTCGACCGAGACATTGGCAGGTCATGTTCAGATTTTATCTTTAAGCATTTCACATTAAGACTTTTTTCTTTCTTTAAGAAATATAATTTCTAATTTCTATGGAGTGATGTTGTTAGCATTAATTACCCAATCTTTAAGTAAATTGAATTTGCTTTCTAACCGTTAATCACATAATCAAATTATTAACTAGTTGTAAAAGAAAGAAAAAGAAAAGAGGGGGGGGGCGTGTTATTTCATCTGATACATAAAGTAACAGCGATTTCTGTGTGGATCTATAGAGATTTTAGTATAGACATTTATCGAGACTTCATTTAAATTTGTTTCATTGAACCAAATCAATATTCATAAGTATTCTTAATCCATCACAACATATTGACAGCATTCAGACATACAATGAAAAACCAATCTTTTAAAACAACCAATTATTTCAGTGCAGTTACAAATTGTTTAAAACAAATATGTACACCACATCGTGGAATAGATCCCCCCCCCTCCAGTCCCAATAAATACCATCCATGGAATCATTAATAAAATTCACAATTCTTTCTGTAATCTAGTCATATTTAGTACAAAAAAAAAAAAAATAGTCTATTCCTGACTTGCCCACCAAATTCTAGCCCTGAATGTCCAACAGTCTTTGTTTTAGCACCGCTCAAATGGACATGCAGGGGCATTTGTCAATCGTCTCATTAGTAATAGGTGTGACCCTGAATTGGCTCTACTCTCCAGATTTTTATTTGTGAGGTTATCTTCAGAATAATCTCTATCAAAAAACTATTCTTGAACTGAAGAAATCCATGATAATCTAAATGAGTGCAATGCTAAGAAAGGAGTAGTTAAAATAAACTGAGGTCGTCTCTCTTTCTCCCCCCTACTGTGCTGACATAAAACATAATTCAAATAAAAGAACAGGCTGTCAATTTGAAAATTCTGTTTGTTCTGTTAATTCGAATTGACAAATGGTTCTGTTTGTTCAGCGAACAAATTGTATGTGAGAAAGCCCTCTTCATAACTCAGAGTCCAACTTCAAGATCTTTAAACGCCACAGTGCTTTAACTGCAACCACGAGGATATGCAGCACTGGCGCTTCTGTTTATAGCAAAGGTGTTTACTTTTTCTCATGTTTACCTTGAGAAAAATCTTCCTTAATTGTGAGCCAGATTAACATGAAAACCATGAGACTCGCAGCAAAACCGTGCGGTCTGAGAGTTAAATGAGAATTGATAGATTTAAATGTTAATCAAATTGAAGCGACTGATGGCGATTCCATATCAAAAGCGAATAAACTATAAAAACCAAACGGATACAACATCTAAAAGGCCAAGGCTTATTAATTATCGGACGTACTAAAAATAAAGAGCTTTTTCTTTTTTTCATTCTGCTTATCTTCATTCTTGATGCACTGATGGTCAATACCAGAGTTTTGTTAATCGACATAATGAATGGTTGTCAGAAATGGCCGGCTAACAAATTAGTCAAATTATCTTAAAGATATAAATTAATTATTCAATTAATAAATATAGACAAAAATTTACAACGTTCAATGGATTCATACAACATAAAAATAGGGGAAAAACATCTTTTGTTTTTGGAATTTATGTTTAAGTTCATTTAACCGA
Organism: Sepiola atlantica; assembly: GCA_963556195.1. Taxonomy (NCBI): domain Eukaryota; kingdom Metazoa; phylum Mollusca; class Cephalopoda; order Sepiida; family Sepiolidae; genus Sepiola; species Sepiola atlantica. Next base: position 71,775,508 of record OY744535.1, read on the forward strand.
TTTTTTTTTTATTATCATAACCTATTATTATACTAAAGCCGAGTTAATCAACGTTTGTTTCCCTAACGCTTTTTCCGATATATTTCAATAACAAATACATGCTAAAACATTCCTTAGATTTGGGATTGAATTATGTTAAAAAAAAAAAAAAATTCTTCTAATTAAGCATTTGTAATTAACTGAACAAGTCACTCATCTCTCACTGTGAATTAAACGACTTTCCAATAGGTCTTGTCATCTAAAGAAAGAGTGACTATTTTCTCAGCATCACCATCTAATTTACATATATGTCTGTAAACACCATAAACACCATGTAAATCAGGACAAAATAAGTTGCTTTGCTTCTATATCAGAGTTATAATAAAGAATAATACTTCTATATTATTATAATTACATACGAAGTAAAGAGAAATATTTTTTAGTTAAGCCAAAAGATTGCCTTAAAAGATATGTCATAGTTTATGTATTTTCATATTAAATCAAAGTAGAATAAAATGTGGTAGTAATCTAATGGGTCAAGGGTACGTTTAGTTGAAATACAGAAGTCAATGGTTACCATAATCAGAAAAGAAGCAAATAAACAAAAGTTTATATATATATATACTTTCCAAATATGATCTAAGGTTAAGATCGGATTCTAACTGCCTGATGAGATCTCAGTTTATAATAGCTGTTGATTGATAACATCGACATGCCAGTGTAGCAGATTTTGTACATGTCTGTAAATAAAAATAATCACATGTATATATATATATATATATATATATATATATATATATGTATGTGTATGTGTGTGTGGGTTATTTTATTTTAGTTGCATGTGTGTAGGTATGGACTCGAATGTCGGTAGGTGTTCTGTAATGATATGGAAAGAAACATGTTGACATGTCCATAGGTGTGTGTGTGTGCTGATATGTAAGCGAGTAGGTGATCTTGATTTTCTCATTTATTCACTTATTTCTTTATTCTTATTTCTTTTCTCTTGTTGGCATTATCTTATTTTATCCTTTCTATAATTTTAACTGCTTTACCTTTTGCTTATCGGATTTTTCTGTGTGTGTATATATGTATACGCATGTCTGGATGTATATTGTGTATGCATATGTCTTTGTATAAGCTAAAATTGTATCCTAATATCCTTTCTCGCCTTACTAATTACCCCCCCCCCTTTCCTACAAAAACTTTCTACTAGCATAGAATTCATTCATCTTTTCAGTATTTTTACTGCTACCTGAGGAAGCTAGACTTTGGATAAGGTCGTAACTGAAACATGTATGCACGTATGTAGCCAAAAATGTTTGAATAAAAATTTATACTAAAACACAACTCTAGTTGTTATTGATCACTATCTTATAAACACCGCAGTTTCACTGGATTAACACCTATGAACTAACAACCCTACAAACACACACACACACACACACACACACTAGCAGAAACTATGAACCCTGTCCTTTTGCACCCAGCCCAGAAAACTAGATTATTTTTTTTTCTTGTTTACATTTTTATAATATTAAATTTTGGGGGTGATGTCCAAAAATGTACTCCGCATTGCTTGGATGGGAGGGGGTTTAAACAAAGTGACATTAATTGAAATAATTTTGGTTCAATTAATAATTTAATGACCAAACGATGGCATAACAAATTTCATTTTCAAAATCCCATATATATATATATATATGAGACTTAAACAGGCATGGTCGATTTTGTTCCTACAGATTAAGAAAAATATTAACATTTCATTAAAATATCTTTACAAAAATGCAAATATTTTCTCATAAATAATTAAAATAAAAGACAAAAAAGGGGGAAGGGATAATGAAACAAAAATGAAAGCAAAAAGACTCCTAGGCAACGCCGGGTAGATACAGCTATTTAATGATACACTTATGTAATGTGAAAATGAAAAATGAGCCATTTAAGAAATAAAATTACTGATTATAGTGAAAAAGAAGCTATTCTAAAAAGTTAGATGGAAAGCCCAACTTTTGGTTCGATGTACAAAATCGTTTAGAATTGAAATTGCAAGAATGGATGAATCTTCAGTGAATAAATGGATTATAGTTAGCCAACGGCTCCTTGGCGGCGGTGGTGAAAAGAGACATGACAGTAATTCTGGGTCCTTTGTAGGTACATTCCTTCCCCATGATCAAGTACATCAATCAGATAGAGGCAAGAATACTGGTAGAATGAGGAAGGGGAGCAAGTTAGGATTTCTTGGATCGAAACCAATACTATCACATGATGAATTAACGCCATACAAATTGGTAAGCATATACATGCATTCACACATTTATTAGAGAATGTCATATATATATATATATACACACACACACACACTCAAATAGAAAGCTCTTTTTGAGTTAACCAAAGATCAATCCTCAACTTTCAAACACCAGTAGCTCAATATTCATTGAGATAGAGCTGAGGATATATATTTTTGATGATTTAAATCATTGTCAAATGCGGTTTCAAATAAAGACTACACACAAAGGTATTATATTTGCTTACAGCTGTTTCATGGCAATTTTTATTTTCAGTCATACAATGAAACATAAATTTTTTTTTTAAACATCGGATCATCTTCAGAACAGAATTTTCCTAAATACCCAGAAAAAATAAACAATATTCAAAAAGTTTAATTTTCACAAAAAAACAAAGCAAAAATCACAAGATTCATAGTCAAATACTGATTTGAAAATGATTTAAGTCGTCAAAAACACAGACATACATAAAGTAAAACGAGCTAGTTTTTTTAAATCTTTATGGTTAATAATTTTTCTACAAAATCAATATTTGATTCTGATTTGCCATTTTTTTGTGTGTGTGTGTGGAACATTGATCCATATTCTTTAAAAAAGTCGATTTTGATTCAATTTCTTTGAAAAACTAATTTATCCAGCTAGGAAGATTTTTTTTAAATGAACACATTTTCAATAATGACCGAGATAGCAGCAGCAGCAGACCTGTGGCTGAAAAAGAGAGAAAATCTTGATATCCTTTTCACTTCCTTTCTTTCGTTACTTGAGAGAGGAAAGACAGTCTACTTCATGTTTGCCCCATAAATCAATTGCTTAGTGCACCGTTTGTAGAGACAGACTTTGTAAGTTCAAACCTCAACTGGGGTATAATATTTTTTTTTATCCGATTTTGTCTAAAAATGAACATAGACATTTTAACTTAAAATATTAAGCAGATTGCTTGCTTTTAATTTTTTTTTCCCTGTAATTCATGTAATTTATAGGAATTGGGACCTTGAGAAATGCCGGGTAACCCTACTAGTATATATAATAATGTTTTCCAAATGAACATAAACAATAGCCAAAAGTTTGTTATTTGTCATTGAACAATCAAATGTCAGTTTGATCCATCACATGCAATTTAATCAACTCTGCCCCCCCCCCCCCCCGTACTCAAAACACTAAGTGATTTATCGTCTCTTATACAAGTGTCTATGTTGGTTTGGGGCGGTGCCAAAATAAAAACCGAAGACTACAACAGACTTGGTATAAAAAGAAGCGATTGTTTAGAGCAGCCACCACACTGTTGCATGGCTACAGTTTACAACTATATTTAGTTGGTCTCACACTTTGGCAAAGAACTGGCCAAATAACAAGCATGGAAACAGTTGATTGTTTAAAAGAGAGGAAAAATAAAAATTGGATGTGTACACCAAATTTCACTATTCAGATTTTTGTGTTTTTGTTTTGTTCTTCTCAAAACAAACTTTTCTAATAATAGGTTTTAAATTAGCTCAAGTGTCAAAGTATTTTTATAACAAAAAGAAATGGTGGAATATTTCTATTCACTTGATGAATTGAATCTTCTAATACACAAATGACCAATAAAATATCCTCATTCAGAGATACCAGCATTTGTAAAGGAGACAGACCTAAAACTGATCACGCCAATGATATTAACGTAAACAAACCCAATCAATAAATATAAGATTAGATCTACTTTTTAATCAATAACTCGGCTGTGCTATTAGTAAGACACACATTCTCATTCCACAAGACAACACTATTAAGGTGGAGAGGGGGGGCATTCATGTTCTAAAGGGAAGAATTACAGGTTTTGGAATTTTTGAAATGAGAATTGATAATTTGTATCATTTAGACCAGTGGTCCTCAACCTTTTTGTTACCGCGGACCGGTAAGCGTTAGACAATTTTACCGCGGCCCGGGGGTAGATTGTTTACTTGCAACTTACATGTAGCATCGTACCAACAACATAACATGAAAATAAAAGCCTCGAAATAATAAATATATCATTAAAAAGTTTACATTAAAAATTTACTTTAAACATTCCTTTCAAAATAAAATACAGGTACACCAGAAAAACGAATATAAAGTGCATGAACATTTTAACATTACTAGAACACCAAGTCAATGAGAACACTAGTGACTAAGCTTACAAATATTATTTACTTATGACAAAGCGTACAAACTGAGATAAAGAGCTTTAAAAACTGCGCACATGTATGCAAACTATATTTCTAAACTGTATTTCTTACGCGGCCCGGTACCAATTGGTCTACGGACCGGCACCGGTCCGCGGCCCACCGGTTGGGGACCACTGATTTAGACTACTATCCTCATCTTGGCATCTTCAACATCTCCGTCGATGAAACAGGTGCTTTGTAACTTTCTAGTTAAACTTGTAAATCTTTGTTGGACACCTTCAACCTGTAAAAGAAGGTCACTTAGAACTGAACACTTAACCAACACTTTTAACACTTTAAACAATGAGTCCATGTGGACAATTCTAGTATGAATAAATAAAGGTGAAAGCGTTGGTTAACAGTACATTCTAAGTGACCGTCGTTTGGAGGTTGAAGGTTCAATCCTTACCACAGGTGATTACATAAATTAACACTTTTACTGGGCCATGACTGACGGAATGAGAACAATTCAAAATTCCATACAGATTCCAGAGTTAGACTAAAAGATACCTAAATTTGTAAAGATGCATCGGAATTGGTAATGGCATTATTTCAAAATAAGTTCTAAGGGACAATCGTCTCGAGGTTGAATGTTCAATCCTTACGACGGGCGATAATAACTCAGAATAATGAATTCACACTTCTATCCGGTCATAGTTGATGGAATGATAATCTATCCGTGTGGTTTAAATAAAGGGTTCAGTTCAAAATTGAAAAATAGCTGTAGTGAAGTGGATACTGACAGATTGCCGACTTGGGTGTGCCAAATTCGAATCCTGTCGGTTCCCGAGCACGATTTTATTTATGGATGTTGGAAACCTTCACATGATCCTCCTATAAGCATCTGATCCTAGCAAGAATTGAGAGATACAAGTGCCAACAACAGAATCGAGTCAGGTAAAAGGTGTACTGTGCCGATTCATACGAATTTACATAATTCAAACTTCTGTATTAGTTCCAGAGTCAGACTAGAGGGTTCCTATTAGAAAAGATGCACCTGAAAAAGGTCGTAAGTTACATCGGCTGAAACGTTGTGAATATAACAACCAAGATAGGGATAATAGTCCAAATAATCAAATTATACAAATGATTTCATGTACCGGCAAATCTAATTTCTGAGTTGCAGGAGTTTGAGAAAACACTATTTTCTATGAATGCTTTTTGGTACTGGTACAGATCTTTAATACAAAATTGACTTTTCGTTCAGCTTTTTACGACGGTTTACGTAAACAGCCGGAAGATGCTGAAGCACTTATCCAATCAGAAGGTGAGAAAAGCAAACAAGTTAAATTGTAAATTGATTATATCGTAAATTGATGATTGTCAAAAATTTCCAACAGAAAAACAGGGACGAATAAACAAACAGTCAACAAATAATTGTTACCAAAGGCAATAAAATTAGGTTAGTGTAAAAAATAAAACAGTTCAGTCGTTTTTTGGTTCAAAAGCTGAACCAGTACCGAGAAAAAAAAAAAAAATCTTAATGAAATTTTCTCGTGAACAAAAATTGTTTCATTAATTTTTTTTTGTCAAAAGCTGAATAATTTTTCAGAAAAATAAACATACGGTGAGTGTTTTTATTTCTTTAAAGGTTTCATTGTTTCTGTTGGAACGCCGCCTCGTTTTGATTTTGACGTCGGTTTGTTTTCATTCAGCTTTTTCCATCTGTTTACGTAATTCTGCGTCAGCAAAAGTCGGTTTTGTCAGGTTCAAAATCTACCAGTACCTCCTTTTTAATAGTGATTCAGTTTCAGTATTTTCTAAATCCCTGTAAACAGCTTCATCTCAAACTCTATCTTGCATGCGAACAGTTGATTACAATAATTTGTTTAGGCTGAATTTGATATTATTGTTCTTTTGATAGAGGGACATCGATTTGATCTTGCGTTTAATTTGAAAAACATTCAAAACAATGGTCCCATGAGAAATGGTTTCCACGGAAATACGAGGCGGCGATAATAAAAGACAAAAACAAATGAGAGTTGGGAGTTAACATTTTACTAAGTGTCAGAATGATGTTTTGTTTTTAATCTTAACATATTTCCTTATGAATGAATATTGCTTTAAATTAGCCGGATAAAAATTGCTTGTTAACGTCATGACAGTTTTAAACAAATATATAAAGAGTAAAATAAATCTTTAACGAAGGAAAAGAGGAAATTAAGAAAAGCAGGATGACAGAAAATTTAAAAACGGCTGTCATTAGTAATTCTTAAGAAATTCTTTCGCTTTTTTTCTTACAAATGAAAAATGTTGACCTTTCAAAATGGCGATCGATAGATTTTATAGCCAATGATCCCAAACATGTCACTGCGCCCCTCCATCCCCAAGACGTAAAAGGGGGGAAACAACAACGGATATTAAGTGTCCATTTAATCTGTGCATTTAATGATGAACCTTATTTCAAATCTTAATTATGGCAACCAACCTACGGACGGACAAAGCCTATTATAGAAATGCTTGAAAAAAAAAAAAAAAAATTAAGTCAGTTTAGCAAAGTTAGTTTTCGAATCTACAAGCTTGAATTTTAATTAGATTCCAATCGGTTACAAAATAAATCCGTTCCCTGCATATCTTTCAAGGTCAAACAAATCCAGTTCAAATAATTAAAAAAAAAAACAAAAACAAAAAAACTAGCTGTACTTACCCGGCGTTGACCGGGAGTAAAAGAGAAAGAAAAAAATGACTAGGTTACGAAGAAATGGAAAGTAATTTTGTTGACTTTAATTTTGTAAGCAAATTATTTGGTGAAAGTTTATTTTAGTACTTGACGCTAACAGATTAGTAAAAAACGAATACTGTGTAATTAATGTGGAAACTTCCATTTAATGTTTAATAATACTTTTTAAAGGGGTTTTAGATGTTCATTTTGCAAAGACAAGAGAACTCGTAACGTTAAAAAAAATGGATGTAAGTAGATCTAGAATAATAGCAGGTTCAGTTTACAGGGGAAAGTCAAGGAAAACATGGGAGGAAGTGATAAGGATGAACTTGAAAGAGGGAGGGATAAATAAAGACTAGTGCAGAGATAGGTTAGTTTGGAAGTCAATTTCTTAAAGCCATCTAATGCATGTCAATGTAAAATTGACGTTAAACTAAATATGATGATTGATTACTTCCTTTTAATGTATGAAAATATTCTCTGAGTAAGGGAAAAGTCTCCACTTTAAAAGTTTTCTTTTCTAGAATAAGTATTTTAAGAAAGAAACTAATGCGAAATAAAATATATCCATGCCAATAATAGTAGAAGGTAGAAACAACAACAACACAAAAACTAGGCTAGTTCGAATCAAGTATTAATATGTCAGAGAGATTGATATTTGGGTTTGACTTAGAACATCTGCAAGATAATTTATGTTAGATAATTACAAAAAGAGAATCTATTGGACATTCATGTCAGACTAAAATTTATTTGTTCCAAATATAGTTCGATTGCAGAACGGATTGTGAATTTAACGATTAAATGGGGGCCATTTTGGGGGCAACCCTGTATATAAATATTCAAAAATGATTTAGGTCTCTCTTTGCATTACTTTATACAAAATTTTACATGATTAATTGACGGGCACCATTTAATAAATTTCCGATAATTTATTTCAAAAGACAATTTCAATGATATAAGCCTTTAATAACGATAAAGAAAGAACTGCGTATACCTTTCTTGCAAGTGTATAAACACGGTCAGAATGCTTCACAAACATTTCTCCCCTCCCAATATCAATAAAGCATGGAGAGGAGCATGGACGGCGGCACCGAGGGAGGGGGGGGGGCTCAAGCCCTCCACTTTTGACTTTGCCCCCCCCCACTTTACGGTCATCAATAATGAAGTTATATATGCATGTGTTTAACCGCCCCCCCCCCCCACACTTTTATAACTGTCCCGCCAGTCCTGAGGAGGGTTCACAAGTGATAGGGAACTATAAAGGTGGTTTAAGAAAGTCTGCAGTGGTAACAAAAGCCTTGAAGGTGAAGGTAGAGGACGGCCATGCACTCTTGACAATGAATGTATGAAAGATATTGTTGAACAATCAGAAATATCGAACTAAAACACAAATTCCTGTATTTCAATGGTGCCCAGTCATCTGAAAATAAAATGGTATAATGAAAAAGCTCAATAAATGGGTTTCCTGTGAGCTCAATGAAGTCTCTGAAGTTCGTCATTGAAGAACTACATAGATTGTTCTTTTTACAATTAGTTATCAAATTTAGAGAATCTCTTCATCGTCATTCAAGAATTGCATCATAAAGTACCAAAAATGTGAGCAATATCTAATGTTAATCCTTTCTCCCTTTCACAGTCAACCAAACTGTTCCCATTTCTTACATCGAGTGTCTGCCTTATACGCTTACATCTATTTTGTGGGAACATCAAAGCCAAATCAAGAGACATCTGCTAGCATGAAGGGACTTAAGATCGTCTGGGTTATAGATCGTTCGATTATTTACTGACCAAACTAAAATCATTTGTCAGCTCACAAAAATATGATCGAACTTTTGGTATCAATGAGCCGAAATCATCTGTTAGATTTCAGACATAATTTCTTAACGTCTGCTGCAATATAAGACAAAAGAAATACTTTTCTACCTTTTGGATTTGCGATTGTCATGAAAGCCTGAGAGTTGAACTTTTGTCATCCCTGCATTTCATAACGACATCCTGCTATTATTATTATTATTCTAAGGATCAGCTTTACCAACTCTGGATGAAAAACGAATTACAAACAGACGAGATTCTCCGATTTTCTTCAAAAGTTTGTACCTACAACGATCACTGAAATAACCAATATTCCTATGATTTGTTCAATCGAAGATTTTCACATTTCTACACAGACCGAGAACTTAAAATCCTTCATACTTGTTAAAGAACGGTACACTAACATTTTAATCATCTCTGAACATTTATGCATGATACCTTTGAGTTCCACATCACTCTTTTACCTGTTGCAAGCAGTTAAGTACCCGTTTTCAAAACCTGTCATCATGTATGTTTTTAGTTCAATATATTTTCGGTTATTATTCTTTCCTGTTTATATTCTGATTCTCTGTAAATAAATATTGCATTTTAAAATTTAACGGTTTTTTTCGTCGTGATTCTCTTGTTGCACTTATTGCTTCTTCTTTCATGACTAAAAGAGTCTTAAGAATCCTGCCACCCCCCCCATTTAAAAAAATTTATTTTCCTTAATCCGACAATTTTCATTTTTGTAGTTTTCAGAGGCAACCACCCCATGTGACTTAACTTTCATAAGAATATCGAAAAACCCAAATCCATTGCATTCTGTTACGCATTCCCTTTTCAACTCCCAACGTAAACATTAAGGTATGTTGATGAATTGTTTTACTCGTTAATCTAATTTCAACTCCCAACGTAAACATTAAGGTATGTTGATGAATTGTTTTACTCGTTAATCTCATTTCAACTCCCAATGTAAACATTAAGATATGTTGATGAATTGTTTTACTTGTTAATATCATTTCAACTCCCAACGTAAACATTAAGGTATGTTGATGAATTGTTTTACTCGTTAATCTAATTTCAACTCCCAACGTAAACATTAAGGTATGTTGATGAATTGTTTTACTCGTTAATCTCATTTCAACTCCCAATGTAAACATTAAGGTATGTTGATGAATTGTTTTACTCGTTAATCTCATTTCAACTCCCAATGTAAACATTAAGATATGTTGATGAATTGTTTTACTTGTTAATATCATTTCAACTCCCAACGTAAACATTAAGGTATGTTGATGAATTGTTTTACTCGTTAATCTCATTTCAACTCCCAACGTAAACATTAAGGTATGTTGATGAATTGTTTTACTCGTTAATCTCATTTCAACTCCCAACGTAAACATTAAGGTATGTTGATGAATTGTTTTACTCGTTAATCTCATTTCAACTCCCAACGTAAACATTAAGGTATGTTGATGAATTGTTTTACTCGTTAATCTCATTTCAACTCCCAACGTAAACATTAAGGTATGTTGATGAATTGTTTTACTCGTTAATCTCATTTCAACTCCCAACGTAAACATTAAGGTATGTTGATGAATTGTTTTACTCGTTAATCTCATTTCAACTCCCAACGTAAACATTAAGGTATGTTGATGAATTGTTTTACTCGTTAATCTCATTTCAACTCCCAATGTAAACATTAAGGTATGTTGATGAATTGTTTTACTCGTTAATCTCATTTCAACTCCCAACGTAAACATTAAGGTATGTTGATGAATTGTTTTACTCGTTAATCTCATTTCAACTTCCAACGTAAACATTAAGGTATGTTGATGAATTGTTTTACTCGTTAATCTCATTGTCAGTTTCTTGTATTGCTCGTTTTTACAATTACATTTTACTTATTCTTCTACGTTCTGTTTAGAATTTTATCATTTCCATAACAAATAGTTTCTTCCAAATATTCTATCGATCTCAAAGAGCAAGAAGTTAAAGACTACAAAGATATTTCTGATAATTCTTCAAGAACATTTTTTACTGATATTTTCAATATATTTTAGCATCATAAGTTTTTAGATGCATTCTCGCATCTTTATTAGCGACTCGGTTCATCGCACTTTTGCTTGGTCTGTCATGCTTAAGTTTGTAATAAATTGTTCATCACTAAATACATAGATTGAATGGATGTCTTGAGTTATCATCTGGAGAGTATTGGTTTCAGCGTTATATGGTGCGACGGTCACGTGATTTGGTACTCTTGTGCCCCTACAAGACAGTTTCTTAGTAGCGCAACCTTCAAACTGGACGCACGTTCTGTTTAGTGCTCTCCTTCTGAGCATAATTCAAACTTTGTACATATTTTCTCCAAGTGGCAAATCACCAGTGATGTGCATGTAAGTACACTTACACATTATTATTCGTTAATTCCTGCAATTTTGTTTTGTTGTTTAACATTCTTTTTCATATCTACAATTAAAGTTTGAGCAAACTTCTTTGTGTATATTGTCATGTATCTTCATGTCTATAACATGCCTTTAATGTCTGGTAGGCATTACTAATATAATGCTGACAAACTAAAATGTTAAATTGTTTCCTTTTATCCGACATGTTATATTGTCAATACGATAATAATACACCCATTGTTGTAAGGTGCGCGTGAATAAAATATATTCAACATAAGTGCAGCTATTTATAAACTGGATAGCAAATATTCAAATTTCATCTGAGATCAGTTCTTAAAAAGTTATCAGAGCATCGTTAGATTTTTTCTAAAAATTCTACCTTTTATCAGAATGCCGATCAAAATAAAAGCTTTTATTTAGATCTTGTCTTCCATCACAACCACCTGTCTACAGTTTTGGCAAAGAAGCAACATATTACTTATGAAAATGCTTTCCAGATAAAAGAGAAGTGCACATTTTAGTAAATAAAACTGGATCAGGGTGAAATTGCTTGTACCCAGAGTTCGACAAGACAGAACACAGGTTCTACAAAGCCAAAAGATGATCAGCCTTTAACTGATAAACTGATACATGAACGAACGGACCAAGGGCTACAAGTTTTTAACAGACTGTAATTATCACAATAGGGAGCTATCTTTCAAGAGAAATCGACTAGAACTGAATGGGGGGGGGGAACTAGTCATCAAACTGCTGAATAGGCAAACTGTGTCTGCCTATAGAAAGCACAAAATGTCATTGATTGGTCCATTTGCATAATCGGACATGGCTTGATTTGTCGTCCTGGATTTCTGTTTACAACCATTTGAGAAAAAAACAAATCATTTGCATAATAAGATGTGGTTCACTTTGTTGTCTCTGACATCTGTTTACATGAGAGTCTCATAATATGAAGGGCGTGAGTTCAATCACTGTACAGAGCAGTGCATTTTCATTTTTGTATCGGCTCCACACAAATAAACTTTTTAGCACATTACTTTGAACAAAACTATTAAACCCATTTCATTAGTGATAATATCAATTTACTAGTTGGCCCTGTGTCAATTACACAGGTTAGTGCATTAAAATCCTTTTCATAGTGCACTACTGAATAAATAAAAAATAAAGAATTTACTGAAGTGAGGGTAATTTTGTAATTTACACTTTAATATATTTTTGTCAATGTTGAATTATTTCTTTCTTAAAACTGCATATATTACACTGTTTACTGTTAATTTTTTTCTTCCATAAATTAAACGCCAGTTGCAAGTTAAAAAAACAAACTCGCCATCTTATCTTTTTATCCTTCATCTTCATACCAAAGTGAAACAAACATAAACCACTAAGGAATAAACACAGTCCGACAATGGTAATGCTTTAAGACGAAAAGAGTTTTTAAGAAACTGTAGAATATTGTTAAGTGCTTATACTGCGAGATGCATCTGTTAACACTAATGTGTTGTATTTGTTCGAAAGATTGTTTCTTACGGTAATGTTCAATGAAGAAAAAAAAATGTCAATTCACTGTAGACAAATGCGTTATGAAATGGAAACATCTAGAAAACTTATATTGCCTAGGAATCACCATTCAGATGAGATCTCGTACACATTGAACAGATGAAAAGTCTAGTCAACAAAATGTTTGTAAGTAAAACCAAACAATGTATTAATAACAAGCCACGCGTGCGTGGTCCCCCTCTGTATGTGACGAGTGTAAAATGAAATAAATTTGGGCAATTTGGGGCATTTTTGACCCCCCTTTGACCCCCTGGGGGCGTGAACCAGAATTTTTCTGAGGTCAAGGATGCTCATTTCATATCCAGAACAATTGCCTCTACATTTTGGCCAAGTTTCAGAGAAATTGAATGGATGGATGAAAAGTTATGGGGCAAAAAATGTCATTTTTTGCCATTTCGGGGCCTTTTGACCCCCTGTGGACTGACCAGATTTTTTTTGTTAAATCTGAGAATGTCACTTTCTAACCTGCCCAAAGTTAAAACTTCATGCAAAATTTCAGAGAAATTCAATGGATGGTTGCAGAGAAAAATCCAGACGGACATGCCTCAAAACATAAGTCCCCCGATTTTATAAATCCAATTACTAGTGGAACCCGTGGAAATTCTGCTTTCTACATCAATCGATACAATTTACTGTTAATAATAGGGGTGGGCTATAGAAACAAAATTTTTCAAATTTATACCAAAAGTGGCTTATTACCTTCATTTATATGTAACTAGATGGGAACAAGTGATTTTTTTCAAAACGGGTCAAAATTGGAGGGTCGCAAGCCTCAAACGAGATTTGGCCGCGTCGATCCGCAAAAACGGCCCAAAGTTCACCCCAAAAGACACTTAGCTACTTATTGCAAGTCTTAGGGTACATTTTTTGACCATCGATTACACAATTTTTCTCCAACTCCCAAAAATCGATGAAAATGGCCCTAAATTCTCAATTTCTTGGATATGATACTGTAAAACTCCACAGTGTATGAAGCATTGATTTGGTACAGAAGCATCTAAAATTTGCATATCAACTCATTAAGATACTTATCATTAACCAGTAAAATATCAATATAATGCTTTAAAGAGTTCATCTATCACATCATAATTCTCTAGCACAAATACTGGTTTCCGTTTCGTCAAGTCCCATGCACCAATGACATTGCACAGCAAAAATTGAATTTTCAATGTCTTCTGCTCCTCAATCCGCGAAGGATATTGCTATGTTTTCTTTCTATTGTGGTTGGGAAGTGGTTCTAGATATTCCACAATATATTCATCCATCCCAACTTTCTCCCGTGTCATACCAATGAACCACTCTCGTCTCTTCGGTGTATCCCATATGGCAACGCACGGTTCGTTCAGCTGAACATCATCCCCCTGATCAGTATTTGATGAGGTGTCGAGCTGTGGCAATTGGTCACTTATTTCATCTACTTCATCAAACGGATCATCATCAAAATGATGATGATGTTGCTGCTCTGCCTGAATTCTTTCTTCGTGTTCCATATCCACATGGAATGTGTCGATAAGCCACTTACGTGCAAGAAACTTTTGATCAAAAAAGAATCTACGCTCATGGTCATCAAAATCATCAGGGTTCACATCTTTTCCCAACAGGTTGAAAAGGACACAGTGTTCTCGTTTCCACTTGATCATGTTCACACGTCTGGAACCTTTCGCTTTGTAAACGTTCGTGTCGTAGACTTTTAGCAATCGATCAAATTTATGTTTGATCCCAGGTATCGTTACATAATGAACATCACTTCCAAAGGCTTTCTGCCACAATTGTAGGAGCCGCAAAGAGAACTGATGAACATGGTTTTTCTGTGTTATGGTACTGTATTTGGCAGCATGATGTTGTATAGCTTGAACACACTCAGCCTCAGTCGGAAGAGAATCAAGCAGAAGAAAAGTCCAATCATCATAACTGTAATTCTCATCAATCTGCCCTGCTGCACCAGCCATGTTCACTGCATTTACTAACTGAAAAAGAAAGCATAGTGCAATGAATCATTACACAATTAGTGCAATGTAGTGTCATCAAGTCCATTTAAAGAAGGCAATGAATTGCTATTAAAAGGAAACATTTCCTGATATGGTAATTTTCATTAAACTCAGTTTTGGCCCTTTTTCTCTTATTTTTGACCACTTTTTGTCATTTTTAACGCTTAAGAACACCAAATAAGAATGGGAGAAGATAACAGGGTGCCCATTTCAGTTTTTCCCAACTGCTAGGAGCCATACAGAGTTGTCTTATAGACTAGGGGAGATGATAATAGCTGTTTTTCGGCCCAAAACCGCCATTTTGGCCAATATTGGCTTATTTTGGGGCAATTTTGACCCATTTTGGACCCTGAGATACCCTAAGAAGCCCTGTACTTGTAAGACAGTATATGAGAATGACAGATTCTGGTATATAAAGGCATTTCTGGTCAAAAAATGTACCCTAAGACTTGCAATAAGTTGCTAAGTGTCTTTTGGGGTGAAATTTGGGCCGTTTTCGCGGTTCGACACGGCCAAATCTCGTTTGATGCTTGCGACCCTCCAATTTTGACCCGTTTTGAAAAAAATCACTTGTTCCCATCTAGTTACATATAAATGAAGGTAATAAGCCACTTTTGGCATAAATTTGAAAAATTTTGTTTCTATAGCCCACCCCTATTAATAATAATAATCCTTTTGAAGTAATGTCTGTCAGGGTGAATACTATTAAGAAAAAAAATCACTCTTCCATAAAAATCATTGTCAGCTAAATATTTTTAAAATAGATAAAACGATAGACATTCTTTTTATTTATTTAAAATAGTAGCAATTGAATTCATTTTAAAACAAATATTCGGTCTTCTTAGCGTAAAATTATTGTCAGTTAATTCTTCTTTAAATCAATGAAACAAATATCAATTTCTGAAATGTATTTATTCAAAATTGTACTGTTGACGATAATTAATTTTTGGAACAATTCATTTCAAAATGGGTCAAGTCTGAATTGTTTATCCCAGCGACATCAGATTAATTACCAATCTCCATCTTTGCTGATTAGACGATCTCATTTTTTTTCTAAATGTGTGAGAAAAGTGATAATGTAAGTAGGATTTTTTAAATAAGAACTGGTAATTTTTATTAACCTGACGACGACTATGTGTCACCTTGGCCTCGGCTATTCGCGAGGGTTACGTTCCAGACCCCCCCCCATGAATAGCGAAAATCTGCGAATAGCTTTTGATGCCTCAACGTTCACTAAAAATCAAGTTGTTTTTTTACATTAATATGTGTTTTTGCATGAAAGCCACCAAATTAGCATAAATAAGCCATTTCCGCTTGCAAGTTAGTTGATTTTTAAAAAAATATTTCAGTTTCGTATAAAGTTAGCGAAAATTTGGAATACCAACGCTTTTTATGAGCCGCATTTAATATGAATCCTAGAAAATAATTAGCGTTTTTTGTCATATTGGCCTTCATTGGACTTGAATGATTTGTAAGTTCTACAGAACTTATGAAGAAAATGTTAAGTCAATGCTTATGCTGAAAATCCGCAAATTTGTGAAACTGCGAATGGTGAGCCCACAAATAGCGGGGTTTCACTGTGTGTATATATATATATATATTATAGATTTTTTATTGTTGTACAGTGCCATGTTGAAGATAAGATTTGCTTAGCCAATAAGAATACCATTCATTATTGAACAACAAAGTCCTTGTATCAAATTAGAAGAAAAATGATAATTTTTCAACCCCTTGAACTTTGGAATTGAGATTTTATAGAAATCCAATCTTTGAATTTTGCTTTATAGGTTAAGATCTCAACACACCACCCCTCCAAAACCCACATTTTCTTTCTCCCAAATAACTGCTTTTTAATTAAAGACCAATGAATATTACATGTAAATTCCTAAATTAAACAGGATTTTTAAATTGGAATAATTAAATTTACTATTTAATAAAAACAATTTCTAATAAAATTAACTAATTCCAAATAAATGAGGGATCATTAATTTCCTTTAAATATGATTAGGATTTTAAATTTTGCAAAAAAAAAAAAAAAAAAAAAAAAAAAAAAAAAAAAATAGATAACTGTTAAATGATTGAAGAGAAAGAGAAAGAGAAAGAGAAAGAGAAAGGGAAAGGGAAAGGGAAAGAGAAAGAGAAAGGGAAAGAGAAAAAATTCACAAGTAAAAACTAATACGCCGTACTTATGTTGGAACCATTTAGCGAGACAATTGGTAAATCAATGAACGAATGCAGTTAATCAGATTTTCTAAATGAAAAACACCTTCTTAGAGGATATTGTCACGATAAAATGGGAGAATATGTCTATTTAAACAAAACTGAATATTTAGAAAGAAACATGGCGTTAATAACATTACATTTTTTTAGATGTTCATTGATAATTTGTATTATTTTGATTAGTCAAACTATAATTCTCATCTTGGTTGTTATATTACCGTTTTGGTGATGTAACCTCTGACCTTCAGATAATTTGAGATTAGGGGCCGAAGAGTCGAACTTGGAAATCTTTATGTACAACTATGGAATTTCAAACTGAACCACTTGATAAATGGCATATGGTCTAATGGTTAAGAGCATCGGTTAATCATCTCCAAGTGACATTCTTCTGGTGGTTGAAGCTTTAATATTTACTACAGCCGATAATAAATAAGGATACCAAATTAACGCTTCTACTGGCGAATGGAATGAGAACAATCTACCTCCCTGGAATCGGTCGGCAATAAAATAAATAATAAAATACAAATATGTGACGGTTTTGTTGATTTGTTACAGTGCAACTCTTGGTTGGACATCTAGAAACACGTATAAAAATATTTTATTTTTAGGGGGTGTTGAAAATTTTTGGTGACCTTCACCATCAGCAGTTAAGAGTGAAAGGAAACCAACGCTGTAGTTAGTTCGTACATCATGTTTAAATTGTTTTTTAATCTTGTGCAGAAAACACTCATGGATAAATGAAAAAAAAAGGCGCTTTATTTTTTTACCATTTTGGGATAATTTTCAGCACCAAGTAAGGGCAGCAAATCAAAGTGTTTATATTGTAAACTTAGAAGCAATTTAAGCCATTCTGGAGCCAGCAAGAATTTTCATGTGGGGCTAACCAGTACTGAATCGTGTAAATAATCATTAATCAGACATTTTGAAAGATTTGGGTCGTCAAAAGTCAGATAAAAAATTCACATAAAAATTGGACAATATAATTTCTGGACACTTTATGACTTTCAGAAAAAAAAACCCAAAAAACTGTAAACTTTTAAGAAAATTTTTTTTTTTTTTCCATCTACAACCAATGATGGAGTCATTTAAAAAAAGCATTGATCTCACATTTTGCAAGATCAGAGGGGGGGTATAACAGAACTAACTTTGAGATATCTGCAAAAGATTAAATTTATTTTCGTATCTGTAGGCATTTTTATAACCCTTCCACACACACAACAGATGCAATCCAGAGTTTTTCTGCAATCACGAGTAAATCAAATTATGCAAATAACCATGGATTAGAAATGTTGGTGGATTTTGAGTAAAAACTAATGAATGAAATATTTGATTTGTGAAAATTTGCAATTTCGGGAATATTTTTAGTCACATCAGTGCAAAACTATAGTTTTCTTGGAGTTAAAAGTAATTGGATCAAGTAAATAACTATTGATCAAATTTTTGTAGATTTTGTGAACTGTGAATCAGAAAACGAATGTTTTGTAAAAATATCAACTTTTGATTGGATTGGAATCTTAATGCAGAAATTTTATTTGAGCCAATCAAAAGGGCAGGAAATATATACTTTGACACCTTTTAAAAAATAGACATTGGAATATACGCTGAGAGCTACCTAATTGATACTTAAGTTAAGCCTAGGAAATATACAGTCAACCCGAGATATTCCACTGAATGAATCTTTTTTTGCTTTACTGTCAGCAACAAATTCAGACTGTCCAGTTACTGCTAATTTTGCTTATCATACATAGGAGCTTCTTCAAGCACAACAACTATATTTTAGCAGTTACTCTATATTTGGTTATTTCTCCAAATTCATTGTCATCAATAAAATTTAATTTATTTTTTGGTGTTTCTCCAGATTAGGACCCGAGCAAAAACCGACTTGCCGTTGTTACGGTTAGGGTCAGAGTAAGCTTGGGTCCTAATCTGAATTAGTACCTATTTTTTAAATAGATTTACTTCAGAAACTAATCAACAGAATCTATTATACTACAGCTGAGTCTTGATTTATTTCATTAAGGTTTTTTTTCCTATATACTTTATATTAATCAAGCAAAATACATGCTAAAATATACTTTAGTTCTGGGATTGAATTATGGTTAAAAAAATTAGTTTTAATGGTTCTAATTAGCCTAATTAACTGAACAATGTACACACCTCTTTTAGCTATGTATTTCTCTTCATTCCTCTCACTATGTGGATTCAACCACTCTTTAATATTCCTTAACGTCTGAGCATTTAAAGAGTACCTCTTTTCAACGTTGCCATCTTTTACACAAACATTAGATGATAAATAAGTCTCTGTACTTCTCTATCATAGATTATATATATATAGTTTTGCATGAATACTGTCTTAAAAGATGCCACAGTTAATGAATTTTTTAATGGAAGCAAAGTCCAATAAATAGTGTTAGTGACCCAATGGGTCATGGGCACATCTAGTTTCATCTAACTTTAAATATTTGCAATTTTTTTTTCCAATTAGGAAAAAATGTGAAACTAGCGATGATGAAACCAGACTGAGAACTCATCTCAAAGCATCTTCGAGATATTTCAATAAATAAATGATAAATACACAGCAGACAATGATGAGAAAGCATCTTAGTTTTTACTGCTAAGTAAAATCAAATCCAAAAAATTTATCCAATGACAAGAATATTATTGGGTTTGTTTTATTTCCTAAGACATGGAATCTCAGATCACAGTGAAGCGGCAGTCAACCATTAGTTGTTTTAACCATGTGGTCAGAAATATTAAAGGCTTTACTCAGAAGTTCACTTCCTCTTTTTCCCCTTTTTCGGTCTGACCGTCATAGAGACCGGCTTGTCAATTCCTCTTCCCCTTTTTCGTTTACTACTGATGTGACAACATTGGTGTATTTTTTTTATGGAAATCGCTCCAGACAAGGCATGAAGCATTTGATGTAAATGGCTAAAAAAAAATTTTTTAAATAAAAAAAATACTACTTCAAGGTCAATAAGTAGCCCACAATAAGTGTTAGATGGATAAATTCTGACCCAGAAAAAAGCAATTCTCCCCCCTTTGTCAGAAAAATCGCTCACGGAATGTGAGGACGAAAGCACAAAATAAGGAAAGCGAGAGTTACGAGGCTGCCAAAAGTAAACCCAAGGCCCTCTTTCTACTCTCCTTTTAATGTTACTTTTAAGCACAAATCAATCCTGCAAGGTTTTTAGTTCTCTTTTGTTTGTACTAGAACAAAGAAACTAATAAATCTTATATCGATGTAAAAAATAAAATGTGGTGAATTACAGATTTTATGACAGTAAATGTGAATGCAATTAATATTGTCACGGGTCCCATAAAAGAATGGTTTAAGACACGATAAACAAAGAGAAAAAGGGACAATGAACATCAACTAACATAATTAATAATATTTATTTCTGAGTCAAAGTGTTGTGAAATTTGTTGCAGGTGCGTGCATGCATGGGTAATGGCTTGTGTACAGAGGTGTTGTGATGCCCTGGTGATTATGCCACAAAGACTCGAGTATAAGTTCTAGTACTGAGAAATATTATTTGAAGCCTGGTGCCACCTCCTCTTCCCTAGACACCGCTGCTTGAAAGCTCAATTAAAAAGGGACATAATTCAGTAGTCAATTATCCGCTGAATGTTATAGACACATGAATGAAAGTCATATGACGATAACAATTCTGTTCATAGTGCTGATGGTAATTTGTTGTTCCTTTGTACTTGTTGGCAATGGTGATGATTGGGTCTCGACTAGCATAATGACGTTTGTTATTAAAAAGGAAAATGAGAATGAAACTGGTTGCTTTCATAATTGGCAGTACATCGAATAAAAAGGTTGGTTATGAGTTTGGTGGTTTTATTGGCACGAAAATGTCAGTCAAGAGTGGCGTAGCTTCCTGTGGCAGTGTAGACATTTTGGATCAAACTGATTTGTTTTCTTTCCAAACTGGTGCTTTTATAGACAACTTCGTAGAAGGTTCTAGATTCAACCGTTTTTTAGCATACATACATTTGGTTGGTCAATGTGCATGGGTGATTAAGATGTGTGTATGTGCACTTCATTCAACTTTCATCCTCTCCTGGGAGAACAACTAGGCTAGGTTAGTTATATCTAAGAAAATAAATGAATACCGACAATATCATTGAAGTCGTACTAAAGAAAATAAATGTGATTAAACCCAGTAGAGTTTAAAAAGTTATTCAAACAGTTACATAAATGATGATGAATTGTATATGCTTATAACCCCCCACTAGCAAAATAGATACAATTATGAATTTCCAGTAAATCACTTAAAGGACAGAAGTAAAAAGATTTTACTTGTAACCTTGACTTAGAAGAATCAGAATTTTAGAGTCTGCCACAACATACGTATCTTTATGCATATTTAATTCAAATTACCTCTGATTCGTATAAGAACTCGACAATACTATTAATTATTGAACATAAAAATAATATTTAAAATATAAGCATAGCTCAAAGGCTGAGTATTTATATCAAAAGGAGAGACAGAACAGAGTAAAGCGATACATTGATTTTCGATATAGAATCCCGATGATCGGAGAAATACCAGCGTAAAAGTCTATAGTGGAAATTACAGATTTATTAGATTTCTATTTTTAAAACAATCTAAAAAAGAACAAGAATTTGTAGAATGCTTCTTGATTGAAAACTAGAAATAAAAATAGTTAGAAAAGAGTTATTTTTGCATTTTCATCATCAAAATGCGTGTTCAATAATAACTGGAGGCAACAAAAAGGTGGCGGCAGATCTGCCGATTGTGTAAAAAGAGAATATGGTTAGAGAAGGAGGAGGAGAAGAACTCGAGTGAAATTGAGTGAGCCATTATTAACGAGGAAGAGCGGAAGACTTAATGCTTCTATGGAGGCAGCATGGGGGGGGGGGTGGAGAAATTATCAATATTATTCGTAATATTTCAGGCATGTTTGCACTACTTAAAGGCATTACCAGCCAAATCGTATCGAGAACTCTTACAGCATTTATTCTTTCTATATTAAAGCATACATATGAAGATGAACGAGACATTTCCTTCTGGAATAATTATAATACAATTATCTATTATACTGAAGCTGAGTTAATCAACGGTTGTTTCTCTAAGACTTTTTTAATATATATTTTAATCAGCAAAATGCATGCTAAACTATTCCTCAGTTTTGAGATTAAAACAATTTTTTTTTTTAAAGATCGCTCCAGACAAGGCATGAAGCCACTTAAGTAGCTAAAAAAAAAAAAATACTACTTCAAGGTCAAAAAACTAGCCAACGATAAGTGTTAGATGGATAGATTCCGACCCAGTAAACAGCAATTCTTCCCCCTTTGTTAGAAACATCGCTCATGGAAAGTGAGGACTAAAGGTCAAAATAAGGGAAGCGAGAATTATGAGGCTGCCGAAAGTAAACCAAAGGTCCACTTTCTACTCTCCCTATGTTTATTTTTTCTAATTAGTCGCAATTTGCAATTAACTCACAAAGTGACCCATCTCTTACTAGGTTTCTATCCATCACTCTCACCCTATCTCATTTTGTTAGAACCCCCCCCCCCCCCCTTATTTTATATGGTATCTATCACTCTTGCTTCAATCACTGTTTATTAACAGTTGAGAGTAATAAAGAAAGGAGAGAATAGAAAGATGGGGATAGTCCATTATAAACAAAAGGGAATACCACCAGAAGTAATAATATTAGATTAACCTGTAGCTGTAAAGAGAGTGAGAGAGACTAATTTTTATTTTGTCTTAAAAAAAAACAAAAAAACAAAAAAAACAACTGACTTTGCAAACTCCTTCCCCCTATTAAAACAATCTATCCGAAGCTCAATGGATGACCCAACGGGTCATACCTATTCTTGCATACACATACATTTTCTGCAGTTGAAGGTTGATTATTTCAGCTAGTGTAAAATAATTATCCATTTGAATGTCCTTAGAAATATTCAAGGACAGGTAATGCAAATTGTCTGGCAGGGTCAGAAGGTTACATGTGACAAGGCATGTGAACAGAAACACAGGAAGTGAAAAAAGTGTGAATCATGTGAAGAGTGACATAATCGAAAAAGTTATATTTTCTAAGTAAAGGAAACCGACTGGGTAGCGAGGTGAATAGATACAGAAATGCAGTCTTAAAAATTGAATAACCAACTGAGGCTGTCTCTTTCAGCTGCTCACCATGAGAACCACAATAACTTTAAAAAGCTGTCAATTTAGAAAAAAAAAATCATCCTATTTCATTAATTTTAAATTAACGGTTTGGTTTGTTTTGTTTAAGTTTTCCAATTACCACTCGTTCACACAAGAAGGCTGTCAACATAACTTTAGAGCCTAGCTTCAAGAGTTTTCAACCACATGTATATATATACATACATACATAGCTATTTTTGTATTATTTTGGTGTTGGAGGTGAGAATTTTTCAGCTGTCAGCTTATTGTATTTTTTGTTATGTGGAATTGAATTGCACTTGTATCAGATAGGTGGTATGTGCGGTGTCGGGGTAGAGTTGTAGTTGTATGGCCGATGCATGTTCTATATTTAAACTAAATAAAGACTAAAATAAATAAATCCATTACAAAATAGATCAATTAAATACTGTAAATAAATAACAAAATACCTCCTGGTGTTTGCAAAGCTCGAAAGCGTTAGAGATGGACTATAAACAACCTTGGATACTTACTACACCAACTAACCCCCAGTACTTGGAAGATTGTTTGCAGAGTCGAGAAAATAATTTTAAAACATGAAAAAAAAAAAAAATTAAAAACAAACCCTGAATATGAAGATATATATATATATATATATATATATATATATATATATATATATAAAGTTGAATAAAAATGTAAAGATTAATATTGTATCTTTAAATAATGATCTATCGTGATAATGGAAAGCTCAATATACTGGAGAGAACAATAAATCATAAAATGAATGATGAAAATAAAAGTTGGAAAAATTACAAATTTTATTAATTCATCCACAGTTCAAAACAAGGAATATTCATGGATTTTCTCAGAGAAATTCTTTTCATCAGATGACAAAAAAGCAGTAATGTATGTATTACTGGTAAATATTTCTTTGAAAATTAAAAAAATTATATTTACCAGTAATACATACATCAATGATTTTTTGTCCTCTGATGAAAATAATTTCTCAGTCTATAATAGTTGTTGATCGATAACATCGACATGCCAGTGTCGCAGATTTTGTACATGTCTGTATGAATAAAAATAATCATATACATAAAAGCTCTATTTGATATTGAGCATTTTTTATAAGCCCGGTTGAAATTCTTTGGATTCCTATCCTGTGGATGTTTACCTTACCTGGATTACTAATATATATATATATATATATATATATATATATATATATATATGTATATATAGTAATCCAGGTAAAGTAGACATCCACAGGATAAAAATCTACAGAATTTCAACCGGGCTTATAAAAAAGTGCTCAATAGTAAATAGAGCTTTTATATATGTTTATTTTTATTTATACAGACATGTAGAAAAAAGCCGCTACACTGACATGTCGATGTTATCGATCAATAGTTATTAAAAACTAAGATCTCATCAGGCAGAAAAAAAGTCTGATCTTTCACTTAGATATTCATATTAGCAAATCTAATATGAATATCTAAGTAAAAGATCAGACTTCTTTCCGGCTGATGAGGTCTTAGTTTTTAATAACTATTGATCGATAACACGATTTTGCAAAGTTGCTTTTCATTCTAAGTTATCTTATTTCTGAGAGTGCTCACTGTCATCAAGGTAATGCGCCACCTATTAATAATCCAAAGTAATCTTGATCTGCTCTGGCAGATATCCAGTTGATTTCATTGCAATACATACAACTGGATCACGGTAATACCTGTACCGAAACTCCCATAGGACAGCCAACATTGCCTACAGAAGAAAGGTTGATCAGCCTTTTACTGACTTTGACAAATGAACGAACCAAGAGCTACAACAAGTCTTCAACAAACACTGGTTATCGCAACGGACAACGAGCTTACAACGGAACCGACTAGAACGGAGCAGCACGTTAGTTACCAAACTGACTGAATAAATAAAATACACCTGCTTATATAGAACCCAAAACGATATTGATTGGTCAGCGAAACGAATCATTTGCATAACTGGATGTGGTTCACTTTGCGGTACCGGATGTCTATCGACACAGCACATAAATCGGCAGCGCTTCGACTGGAGTGAGCAATTCATTATTTGTATCAGTTTCACTACACCATCCTACGTATATCCTATCTTAATATTTAGCAACACCAAAAATTACATGAAAGCAGAGTTTAGTGCTAGTTAACTCTTAAATGTTTTTTTGTTTCGAATATGACACATTCCAACAAAATACCTATTTAATATTGAACGAAACTGTGTCAAACTGCAACGAGCCTATTGGCAAGTGTGAGTAAGTATTAGTATGATGTTGCATCAGCACATCCGTTAAATAGGTAATCAGTATCTTGGATGTCAAACCAATATAAAAAATAAAGCATTTCAAGGTTAAGGTTAAGGTGAAGAAACAAATCATTGCGGGTAGGCTATCAGAATGCGAGGTGAAGGGTAAGCCTGTAAATGAGCCTTCTTCAGAGCTACTTCTATAATCGTCTTTGGCCTTCTGCTTTTCAACACCCACAACACAAGAGGATCAGACTGATCTGTTTCAAGCAATTCCGGCTCAAAAGATTTTCTTGGCCTCTTGCTCTTCCAGAAAATCTGGAGAAAATCTCAAAAGCTGATGACCACACACAATT